>JAWNPI010000109.1:14290000-14890000 GCA_035047625.1 Drosophila mettleri
GCTGGAGCAATCGCTGCTGCCGGTTGTGGAACAGCTGCCCAGATGCTTGCGCCGCGGACTGGAACGACCCAGCTCCAGTATGGGATGCGTGGCCACTGCAAGTATAAAATTTGTATTCAGCTCTGCTGCTCCGATGGGAGGCTCAGCTACTTACGGAACTCCTCATGCTGGCTCTTGCTGACCACACGAAACACATAATCAATGGGCGTTTCGTCGCCCGATGACTCCATCACCGAGGGCAGAATGTGCCGCCGAACACTCTTGGGCCAGGGGAAGAGCTTGCCGATGCCGCGCTGCGACCAGAGCGGCGGATCGAGCTGGCCATGCGGCAGCAGACCCGTCTCCAGGCAGCTGAGAAACGCCTGCAAGTGCCCGCCCTCCGGAAAATGTATGGGCGGACGCTGCACGCCATCCTGACCAACC
This sequence comes from Drosophila mettleri, assembly GCA_035047625.1. Lineage (NCBI taxonomy): Eukaryota > Metazoa > Arthropoda > Insecta > Diptera > Drosophilidae > Drosophila > Drosophila mettleri. Next base: position 14,290,424 of record JAWNPI010000109.1, read on the forward strand.
AGTATGATGGTGCCGCCGGTGTCACCGCCGCGATTCTGATGGCAATGCACATAGACAATTTCATCGACATTGATATTGAGCGCGTAGCTCCAGTAGAAGCTCTTGTCGCTCACATCCGGATCGTTGTAGCCGTTCATTAGCTGATTTGGCGTCCACTTGATGGTGAGCGACTGGATGCTCTGGTGCAGGCTGAGATAGCCTGGCATCGGCTCGGCGACATCCTTGGGCAGCACGAGCACATTGTTCTTGCCATAGAGCAGGGTGGTGCGTGAGTTTTGATGCAACGACTCCACATAGTCCTTGGCCACGCTCGCCGGCGAGCAAGCCTTAAAGCTGCCGCTGCTCGTGTCCTCCGAGCTGGTGTGCAGGCTGCGCTTGAAGTTAATGATGGGCCGATGACAGGTGGGTGGCGTCCGATTGCCTGAACTGATGCGATGACGCTGCACCTGCGACAAATTGTTGGAAATGAGACGAGTCGATGCTTGGAGTGGGGAGATATTGATGCTTACCAGCTCATCGGCGCAGGGATCGGACCAGTAGTGGTCGGCAGTCTTGGCGCGCGTAAACTCCAGCGCACAGGGACCCACCAGCAGTGAGCTGAGTATGGAGCCATAATCGGGATCGGCGACCAGCGCCTCGCGATCGTAATAGCTCTGGGCATTGTTCACCAGATGCTCAATGATCTTGGCCAGACGCTTCTCGTAGAGTGCCAGGCGTATCCAGAGATATTTGCCCAGCGGTGCGGCGGCACCGTTAGCGCCCACCGAGGCGACAACCGTATTGATGGTGGTCACAGAGCTGCTGCTGCAGCTGCCCTTGTTCAGCAGCTTTGGCTTGATGATGCTGTCGCTGCTGGAGGACGAGCGCTTGCCGCTGACCGCATGGCTCTCGTGCGCCAGCTCCAGCTCCAACAGGCGACGGCTCACATAGTCCGCCTCGGGGCATATCTTGGCTATCTTTTGTATCAACGCTGTCGTCGATGACGTCTTGAACAGGCCGAGAGCGCGACGGCGCAAACCTTGACTGAGGCACGCCTCCACCGCGGCGCACAGCGAAGTCACCGAGCTGCTCTCCTCGTGCACATACTTCTTGGTGACCGCCTCCTCCATCAGTTGCTTCACCTCCTTCTTGACGCTCGCAATCAGGCGCTCCTTCAGCTCATGGTCTGCAGTGAGAAAGGAAGCAAAATTGTACACAAAGGACGTCAAATGTTGTGCTGGGCATATCCAAGAATTTGGCCTAATCCGTGAGCCTGACAGCCCGAAGCTGCTATCCCAGAGCTAACCTTTTCGGAGCTCTTCTCGCCGGCATTGCATTTGCAGACCGTTGTCAATCATTTTGCTATCAATGTCAATTCGCTGCCGCCTGCACAGCCAGGACTATTCACGGATCTATTCACTAAAATGCTAATGTCCTACCAACAGGAGCCCCAACAAGGAACATTCCTGATTGATTGAGACTACTTTAACTAGAACTGAGTCTTATATATAAATAAATCTATTAAGATAAAGTCTTCATTAGCAAATATGGTAATTGGGGGAGGGGGGCTATGGGGCGACACCTGACGGGGCGGTGCTAATTGTTGACAGCAGCGTGAATATTGAATCGCAAGCGAGCTCGCAATTGCCATTTGGTATCCATTTGAATTAATCATTATATAATTTAATTAAGAAGACACCTGGGCAGCGCCGCCAGCCGGGCTGGGGCGGCTGCTAACCTTGACTTGCCAAGCGCAAAAAGCAACAAAATAAAGAAATAATGAAAAAAGCAAAACGAAGAAAAGCTCGCTTCAGCCGTAAACTAGACAATGTGTGTACCTAGGCGTTGGGTGTGCACAATGGGGTGTGTGTGTGTGTGTGTGTGTGTGTGTGTGTGTGTGTGTGTGTGTGTGTGTGTGTGTGTGTGTGTGTGTGTGTGTGTGTGTGTGTGTGTGTGTGTGTGTGTGTGTGTGTGTGTGTGTGTGAGTGCGTGCTGTTAGCTACACCTGCGACGGCAGCGACGCCAGCGACGCATACTCTTGACCCTGAACAACATAAAACAGCTGATGACAGACAAACACATGTGCGCATGGGTGCGAGCGAGACGACAGCTGTTACACGCGCCAACCCAGTGACTTGAGCATGTGGGAGAGTCAAAGCAGAAGCAAAAGCAAAAGCAAAAAAGAAAATGACAAAGAGTGCCAGTGCGAGTGCGTGCGCAAGTGATACAGTAAATGCAAGCATGTGTCTCGCTCTCGCTCGCGCGCCTTCAATTTGCGCTTCATTTGGCCGCGCCATATTGCAAAGGGAAGCTGGACCCAAACATATGTTTGCCACCCAGCGGAATCAAACACATAAGTGTGTACACACGCACACACACACACACACACACACACACACACACATGTTTATATACAAGCATTTTGAGGTGCAGGCCAGGCTTACTGGTAGAATTAGACGAATCGTTGCTAGCCAAATCCAAACAGAAAAACAAAAATCATTAAAATTGCATTAACTTTGACTGAATTGAAAGAGCATAGGTAAAGGTAAGCAGCTTACCTTTACGGATCATTAGAGCACACAATGCCTGTGTGAAGCAAGTCAAAGCAAGGCAAACATAATTGCATTAAGCATCAAGGAGCAAAGCCGGATGCTTGGCAGGAGGCAAGCCGCTGCGCGAGCTGCTCATCAAAAGTCGATATTTACTCAATTAGCTAGACAAGGGCAGTGTCCAGCAGGACAGCAGACAGTTAGACGGACACAGGAGTGCTGTGCGACGTGCAACAGGCTGACACGCGCGCCCGCCACAATACGCCAGGACATCGAAATGATGAATGCAAATTCGCGCGCGCCTCAGCTGACCCTGAACTTTTTGCATTTCACGTTGGCATCGCCAAAGGTCCCGCGCCCCCTTCACACACAGGTATGCGTAATTTAATTGGCTCTGCCGGCTCTGCCAATTGGCACCGACTGCCCACAGCAGCGGGGCGGGCGGGCGATGGCTATCAGCGAAGCAGCCCATGCAAAGTGCACTTGAGCAATCGATGCCAATTAGCGAGCCATTTGCATTTTAAATTGTGAATACGATTAAGTAGCAGCTGGCACGACCTGCGACCTGCGACCTGCAGCTAGGGCAGGCAGTTGCTCGAAATAATCGCATTTCCAACGCATTATGAATACCCTTTTTGCTCTCTCACTCTCCCGCACCCCTCGCTCAGTTAAGAATCTTATTTATCACTAACTAGTGCTTGACAGGTGTATTTTTCTTATCTAAATGCAACATTAATTATAATATAAGATAAGATTTCTATCGATTAACACATTTGCAATGGGTAGTGATAGCAATAAAGAAATATTTGTCAAAGCAACGCAACTAGAGACAACTCCCAACAAGGGACAGTTCCTAAGTGTATACAGATTCCAACTAGAGGCCGTTTCCAACAAGAAAAATTTACCAACTAGATAAGGCACCCAGCTAGCTATAGTTACCAACTAGAAACAGTTCCCAACTAGATATAGTTACCAACTAGAAAAAGTTCCCAAAAACACATATTCCAACTAGACACCATTCCCAACTAGAGGGAGCTCCATCTAGAAACATTTATCAACTGGACGACGTTTTTAACTAGGAGCATTTACCAACTAGAAGAAATTGCCAACTGGAAACGTTTACCAACTAGACAAAGTTCCCAGCTATATGCCGTTCCCAACTAAATACATTTACCAATTAGACACAATTCCCAACCCTGACCAACTAGGAACAATTCCTAGACGCCGTTTCCTACTAGGGACAGTTCCCAACTGGAGACTGAACCTAAAGACAGTTACCAACTTGAAATAGTTTACAGCTAGATACGGCTTCCAGCTAGAGATAGTTTTTAGCTAGAGATCAGTTCCCAAGTGGAGACTGGTCCTAACTAGAGACAGCTGCCGACTAAAGACATTGCCCAACTGGAGAGAATTCCTAAATAGAGATAGTCAAAACCAGAGGTCGTTCCAGATTAAAAAAATGTTCCAACTAGATATATTTCCGAACGGGAGACGATTCCCAACTTCAGGAATTTACCAATTAAAGACTGTTTCAACTCAAAAACTGTTCCAAAAAGAAACAGTTCCCATTCCCAACTTAAGGCTCTTCCCAACTAGCGACAGGGCACAGTTCTCTACTTAAAAAAGTTCCTAACATAGCTTAAGCAAAACGTATGATCTTATTCTGTTCAAATGCTTATCAAGTATTAGATCGTTAATTTAACTGGCAGGGATAACAATTCTTTGAATTTCTTTTGATTTACGCACTGCCATTTATTCCAATCTGCTGGAATTGCAGACGTTTCTCTCCATGCCCAAAAAAGTATGCTACATAAAAGCTTTCCAATATTAATAAATGAGCATCAGCGGAATGAAAACTTTGTGTCTGACTACACATATCACACACACGCACACATACGCAGACACGCGCTCGCAACACAAATTACAAAAGTTCTGCCACTCGGAAAGTTGCTGATAAACTTCGCATTTGTCTTGCAGAACATAAAATCATTTCGTTTTCTCACCTTCAGCTGCGACGCTTTCTAATCATCAATAAACACACACAGGCACGCACGCACGCACTCAACTCACACACACGCACACACAACTTTTTGCTTAATATACATAATCACATATATATATACATATATACATACATACATAGCTATACATAATATCAAAGCTATCTCTCGTGTTGTCATTGTTGTTGCTTTTGCTGTTATTGTTTGTGTGGTTGCGGCATGGCAAAACGTGAAAGAAGAAAAGAAAAAAAAAAAAAACCGTTTTCTCACTCACCGCTGGTGGCATCGCTGTTGGCATTGGAGGCGCCACCGCTGCCAAAGCTGTGTAGCATATTCATTTTTGGAGGGTCTGTGGTACGTGCTTCGCCGCGAGGCAGGCTCCCGATTGCTGCTACTGTCTGTTGCTGCTGCTGCTGCTCCTTTCCTCTTCACTCTTTGTTGTAGTATATATTTCTGTATGTATGTATGTATGTATGTGCGTAATTCTTTGGGCAAATATTTTCAGTTTCAGTTTTGTTTATGCGTCTTCGTTGTTATTTGCTCCATACACACACACACACACACACGTACTCTCCTCTCGCGCTCTCTCTCTCTCTCTCTCTCTCTCTCTCACGCGCTTCCTTTCCCTTTTTCTAGCTTTCTGCTTCACACTTTCGCTGTCGCTGTCGCTGTTTCGTTATCCCAGCTGCTGTTGTTGTTTTTTTGTTTCCTTTGGTATTACTTTCGTATTACTTATTATATTTGCTTTCGATTATTATGCAAAATAAAATTAAATTGTATAAAAATCTATATTCGTTGTATTCGAATTCGACAATAACTACATTTGTGATTCTCTTTGCTATGCTAGGTATACAGGTATACTTCACACACACACGCACACACATGGAGGCGCACACATGCTAGTTAATGTATGTAATTTGTTGCTGTTGTTGTTGTTGTTGAATGCTGCCGTTGCTGTTGCTCTTGCTATTGTAAAACCGTTGTCCAAAAATAATTACGCATTTTGGCATATGTGCATATGCGCATGGGGATCTGTATATGAATGCTTGCCCGTGTGCATATGTATTTCTCTATTTACATATGTATGTATGTATGTTTGTGTATGCGCACACATATACCACACTCAGCGCTGATGCTTTACATTTTAGCTGCTTGCGCGCTCTTGTCGTTGTTGCCGTTCAATTTGTTGTTGTAGGTAACAGACGAATATTTAGCTCTGGCGTCCCGTTATGCACAGTTCTTTGTGTTGCATACTTTCTTGGACTCTCTGTCTCACACCATTTTTGCCTCCACACTGTGTGTGTGCGCTTGCTTGCTTGTGTGTGTGTGCGTGCGTGCGTACGCGCCTGCTCGTCGTGTTCGTCTGTGCGCTGTTGTCATCCGTACGCCAGCAGCTTCGTTTGTGTACTAACGGCAGCTTATTGACACTCACAAGGCACTGCCACTTCCAGTCGCAGCAGGCAAGTATCGAGTGTCGATAAATTTACGATTGGCTTGACGCAAATGGCGCTATTTTGTCAATTTCAAATAATTGAAATTAATTTCAAGAGACAAATCAATTTAATTATAAAATAAATATTTATATAATTAACAATTTTATTAATTTGGGACAATTTAAAATGAAGTGTAATAAATTCTACAACATTTCAAGGAATGTTAACACAGCGAGTGCGAGTGAGAGAGTGCTAAGCAGCAAATGATAATCAAAATGAATAGAACAAGGAGGGGCAATAGGCTTTACCTGCGAATGAGCGAGAGGGAAGAGCAGCTGTGATTCAGAAAGAGACCAATGACGTCTTCTATCTGAGAATATTTCATATTTTTCATACGAAATTCTATTTTATTTCAAATGCAATCTAAATCAAATATTTATACAAATAAAATGGAATTTATACACAAATATTTTGTGCGCCTAAGCAGCGACAATGACATCGCCGCAGGTCAGTTGCTGCTGCTGGTGCTCCTCGCTAGCCCCCGTTTCACTGGGGAGCCGTGAGATGTAGATGCCGAATCGCATTTTGCCGCTCTGCATGCGGGCGATGGTCGTGAGGGTCTCGGGAGAACGCTCCCCGGTGCGCTGATTGATGCAGATCATGTCGCAACGCTGGCAGGGCCCGTCCACCTGGAAGTGCGTGTCGCCGATGCGCAGCTGCGTGTAGGCCAGCTCCTCGAAGGGCATGCCCGTGTCGATGACAATGTTGGCGCGAAAGCGATCGACGGTCTCGTCCAGCGGCTCCTCGAACTGCAGCGAACGCACCGAGGCGCGATTCACCAGCAGAAACTGTGCCTGATTCACCAAACTCAGCTGCCGCCCCGGACTCGATCCCGATCCCGATACCGATCCCGCACCCGGCCCCTTAGTGGCCGGCGCGCTGCGTTGCGCCGACTGACGCAACAGCCGCACGCCCTCCAGCCCCAGGTGCTGGCTCAGCCAGCTGGCCACCTCGTCACCGCAATCGTAGCCCTCGATGGCCTGGCGACAGACCTTGCTGTGGCAGCGCGCCGAGTTGGCGCTCAGCGAGAGCGGCACGGCGCAGGAGGACTGCTCGTAGTGCAGCTCCAGCTGATCCCCCACAATGCGTGGTCGTATCAAGCAGAGATCCGTGCAGCGCTTCTGGGTCAACGCCATGCCATTCATGTCGACGATCATCCACACGCGATCGTGCTGCAAGCCTTGCTTGGTCAGGGGCCAGCTGCCGGCTTCGTCGATCTTGAAGGCGGCGCACGACTTCACCGGATAAATGGCCAACTGGAGTAGGCGTGGCCGCAAACGCTGTGCGCGCTGCTGCAGCACCTTCGGCAGCAGCTCCGCCTGCTGCTCAATGAAGGTGAAGCGCTGCTGCGGCTTGGAGATTACCAGATAGCTGCCACGCAGCATCTGCAGGAATCGGTCCACATCCTGGCGTCGGGTCATGTAGCCAAAGGATACGCGCACAGCGCCCGTCGGCTGGCCATCCAAGAGATCAAAGTAATCGCCACAGACGCGTCCGGCGCGCTTATAAATGGCATCCATTGTGTCGTCATTCAGTTGGAGGAAGTGCTGGCAGGCGCCCACGTTGCAGAAGCAGCCGGTGCGCAGCAACACCCGATGCAGTGCAGCCATGCAGGCGACCTCGCCGAAGCCCACGTAGGCCCCGGCATCGGTGCGCACATTGAAGGCGACGGTGCCGCCCTGCCTGGCACGATCCTCGTAGCCGGCGTGGTTATACAGCGTGACGAGCGGCGACCCATTCGGATGTTGCAGCTGCTTCAGCTGCTGCTCACAGTAGCGCGCCAGGCCGTGCACGTGACGCGAAACGCGCTCCATGCTGCGACCCGGCACCAGACGCTCCAGCGTCCGAAATCCCTGCAGCAGCTCCACGATGGACAGAAACGGCAGTGTGCCGTCCTCGAAGCGCTCGTGGAACGTGCTGCGCAGCTGATGCTCCATGGTGTGCGGATAGGCATAGTTTATGGTGCCGCCGCCATAGAAACGCTTGCGCAGCACCTCGGCGCCACGTCGGCTCACCAACAGCGCCCCAACGCCCGTGGGATAGCCAAAGATCTTATAAAAACTGACGCACACAAAGTCCGGCCGATAGCGCTGCAGATCCAGCGGGCTGCTGGCCGCAAAGGCAGCCGCATCCAAGCACACATAGTACTTGGCGTCAGCCACACTCGATTGTCGTCCGGGCTGTGCGCTCCAGATGCATTTGCCCAGCCGGCGTAAGCCAGAGCTTTGTATCGCCTCAATGACCGTCAAAGGCATTTTGTAGCCACTGAAATTGCACTGAGCCGAGAAGGTGACCAGGGAGTTGGACTGTTGTGCAGTCGCAGCTGCCGGAGCTGACGGCTCTGCCGGCTCGTTAAGCAGAATGTCGTCTTTGGTGAGCATATAGATGCCGCTGGCCTTAACCACCTGCCGCATGCCCAGCACCGAGGTGTGGTTCTCCTGGCAGTAATGGAAATTGCCGTCGCCGTTGAAGTCAAAGTGTTCGGCCACAAGACGCAGTGCGGCCGTTGCATTGGCCGTAAACACAACGTGATAATCCTCGGCGTTCGTATTGAAGAACTCTAAGATTCTGCCAAAGATAAACAATTTATCGAATTAACTTGAATTACAGCAAATAAACAATCTTACTTGTAGCGCACCTGATCCACATAGTCGCCGGTGGCGCGACAGGTGTGCGGATTACAAATCACATCACGTTGCAATTGCTGCGCCGCGCTCAGCACTTGGCTTTCGGCGTAGAGCGTTGTGCCCGCATGATCGAGGTAGGTGTTTTCTGTGACGTATCATCGTTCAATTGGTTTCTTATCAGTGGCGCTATTTCATCACGGCTAACATACCCGCTAGTCTGGAAAACTCCTTGTCAATGAGTGCCTGCTCCGCAGCTGTAAACTCGGCCGTGTACTCCATAATGATTGTGCATTCGGCTGGGGCCTCGTCGTTATTTATGGCCGCGAATGATAGTTAAAGAGCAACCGGTACTTATAGAGATGTTACTCGATAGTTGCATTTCAAAAAGAGATCACTTTGGTAAACGAATAAATATCGATAAGATGCAGCATAGCATAATACACATCGATAAAGTGCAACAAATTAAAATTTAAAAGTCCGTTGACAAATTGTTTTTTAAACTTGAATTTTACTAAAATATATGTATATTAATAATTTATCTTAAAATGTATTTTAAAAAAATAGTACATTGTATTTATGAATGGATATTTTGATTTTTGAGCTGTAGCTATAATTGTGGGTGCAACACACTATTATTATTTATATATATTATAAATAAAATATTAAATTCGACAAGCCACTAAAATTATTTGCGTGGTCGTATCAATAGCTTAAGCAAATACTTTAATTAATTTAAATTTAATTGTTTGCCAATGTTATCTGCACATTTATAGTGCTGTGCAACGCATAACTTGTGAGAGTCGTGTTGGTTATCGCACTATCGATAACAAGCAGCTGCTCGTCAACCAACTGTAAAGAAAACCGCAAGCCCATCGTACTTCGTTCCTTTTGTCTTGTTACTTTTGTAAACGTTTAATATTTCAACAGTTAAACATGCCCAAAGAAAAATCACGTTATCGAAGTCGCAGTCGAAGTCGCAGCCGGCACAAGAAAAGCTCAGAAACTCACAGTACTAAGCACAAACATAAAAGCAGCAGTGACAGGCATCGGGACAGATCCTCGAGTCGATTGGGACGTGGTAGGGAAAGGGATCGAGACCGGGAGTCAGACAGAGGCCATCACAAGCACAAGGAGAAGCGCAGCAGAAGTCGGCAACGGGATAGGGGTCAATCGTCACGACACAAAGATCATCGGACACGTTCATCCTCATCCTCCAGCTCATCTGCGTCCACTTCATCGTCTGCATGCAAGCATCAGCAACAGAATGCCGACGGTAAACGCGGTACTGATATGAATTCCATAAAGTTGCTGCAAACGCTGGAGGAACGTCGCTTGCGCGAGCAGCAGGAGCGCCAGCGGCAAAAAGAAGAGATCAAGTCGAAGGAGACGCCGGAGGAGAAGCGTGCACGTCGCCTGCGCGAAAAGCAGGCCAAGGAGCAACGCCGACGACAGCGCATGGGCTGGGACAACGAATACCAAACGTATTCCAATGAGGACAATCCGTTTGGCGACTCCAATCTCACGTCCACGTTCCACTGGGGCAAGAAGCTCGAGGTCGAGGGCTTGTCCAATCTGTCCAGCAAGACGGTTGAGGTGCTCTCGCTGCAGAAGCAGCTCGAGAATCGTCGTGAGCTGGAGAAGGTGAAGAAGCTGCGACAGGAGCGTGAACTGGAGCGTCAGGCGCGCGAGGACGACGCCATGCAGCAGCAGCGCGCCAAGGAAGCGGTTCAGTTCCGCGAATGGCAGCGTCAGGAGGACCAATTTCATCTGGAGCAGGCACGTCTGCGCAGCGAGATTCGCATACGTGACGGACGCGCCAAGCCCATCGATCTGCTAGCTCAATATGTGGCCTCCACCAACACGGAGGCGGATCTGGAGGATGCACTGGAGATGCAAATGCATGAGCCCTACATGCTGCTGCATGGCTTGACCATAGACGAGCTGGAGGATCTGTTGGTCGACATCAAGGTGTACGAGGAGCTGGAGCAGGGCAAGCACATCGACTTCTGGAACGACATGGTCACCATTGTCCAGGATGAGCTGAAGAAACAGATAAAGATACAGCAGAGCGAAGCGAACTCGCTTAACCAGAGACGCGATGGCATACACCAGAGCGTCATCAAGGATGTCGCCGACATCTTTCGCGGCAAGAACGCCAAGCAGCTGGAGGAGATGCGGCAGCGCATCGAAGCCAAGATAAGCGGACGCGCCGACGGCGTTGACATCAGCTACTGGGAGAGCCTGCTGTCGCAGCTGAAGGCGCACATGGCGCGCGCCCGCCTGCGCGACAGCCACCAGGTGCTGCTGCGCGAGAAGCTGCAGCTGCTCAAGCGCGAGCCGGAGCCACCCAATGTAGTTGAGATCGACTCACCCAGAACGCCACAGTCGCTCAAGCAGGAGCCGGACGAGGAAATGGACACGAATGAGGAGCAGGAACAGCAGGAGCAGCAGCAAGATCAGGAGCTGCCAGATGAGGACGAGCCGAGCATCGACAGCCCGCTGAGGGAGCTGGAGCATTCACGGCAATTGTACAGGCTGGGCAACTACAGTCCCAACTATATACGGGAGGAGGACTTCACCGGGCGTCGCCTGACACCCGCCGATGAGGACAACATCGATGGCGGCCTCTATACGGAGAGCGATGATGAGCAGCGTGTGCAGCGCCAGCGGCTGCTGTTCGTTCATCCGGAGAGCGTGGATATGGCGCAGCTGACGCCGCAGGAGATGCGCATGCGCAACGAGGCGCGCAAGGGCATGCTGGGCGACGAGGCCGAGTTCAGTGTGGAGACCCAGCTGGATGCAGTGCCTCAGCTGGCCACCGACAAGTATCGGCCGCGCAAGCCGCGCTACTTCAATCGCGTCCACACGGGCTTCGAGTGGAACAAATACAATCAGACGCACTACGACATGGACAATCCGCCGCCAAAAATCGTCCAGGGCTACAAGTTCAACATCTTCTATCCGGATCTCATGGACAAGTCCCAGACGCCGCAATACTTTCTCACGCCCTGTGCGGATAACGCGGACTTTGCGGTGCTCCGCTTCCATACGGGGCCGCCGTACGAGGACATCGCCTTCAAGATCGTCAACCGCGAGTGGGAGTTCAGCTACAAACGGGGCTTCCGCTGCCAATTCCACAACAACATCTTCCAGCTCTGGTTCCACTTCAAGCGCTATCGCTACCGACGCTAGGCAGACACACGCCGCCTCCTTTATTGGATGGTCTCGTCCACCTTATTTTTTGCTTATAATAATAAAAAAAACAGAAAAACATTTCTGTATATTTGTCGTGTTTCGGATGTTTCTCTGGGCTCAGCTACATGACGCTGCAGTCCTTGATGGGCGCCTGCTGCACTGCCTCCAGCTTCTCGCCGCGCTCCGCACGCTGCACCTGATCCAGCACGCTTTGGTGCTGGGGGAAGGCCATGCTGGCCAGCTTCGAGTGCACCAGCTGATCGTCGATGGTCACCTCAAAGGCGCCGCGTCGTCCCTGATGGCAGGACACCTGCACGCCAGGCGCTGCATCCACCAGGAACTGCTGCAGCAGCTGGCATTGCAGCGAAAAGTTACAGACTCCACTGTGAATACATACATACATATATAGATATATATATATATATATATACGAATGTGAATACATATAAATTTAATCATTAATTATAATTCTCTCTGCAGCTAACCAGTATTCCACATCCACATTGACCATTGCAATAAATCACAACAAACAGCAGATTAATGATGTTCCCGCTAAAAGATTATGTGTTTGAATAAGAACAATAAAATAATAAAATATAATAATGAATAATCGCATTATTAATTTTCATTTTCATTTTAATCATTTTATAGTTAAATAAAAAAGTATAGAAATTATCGTTTTAAATTTATTTAATATTATTAAAATGTTTAATTTAATTTAATTAATTTGCATAAGTTAATACATTTAGTGTTTTTTTTTATTTAAGTTTTTTATCTCAAATATTTTGAATATTCAATTTGATTTACATGTAATACGTATGTATAGAAACTTCAAATTATTTAAAATTTAAAAATTAAATAAATTAAAATATAATAGAATATATAACCTAATTAAAATGTTATGTATCAATAATTTTATATATTTATAGTTTATTCAATTTTATTTTAATATTCCATTCCCATATCGCACAATCGTTCATTTGAATACCGATATATACATATACACATATAACTTTAATTAAATCCAATACATTTTTAAGCATACAATTTATTTGAGCTAAATTTGCATATTTATTTCATACATGTATCAGCATATCTATTAAACAAAGCAGAAACTAGGGAATGCCATTCACACAAGATATCGTTTAGACTAGCAGTTATCGATACTTATCACATATCTAATCAATTGAACAACGATTAGATCAAATCTAGTGATGAGAGCTTTTTAGCCAGTTTTAGCCCGTGCACGCAGCAATGTTTTGCAGGCGGCATTGTGCGTCTTCAGCGGGAGCTCATCTGCAAAGCAGGACAGGATTAGACAATGGCCCAATTATGCTTTATTATTAGGAACTTACAGATCTTATGCTCGCCGTGAACTGGTAGCAACAGTGGCAACTGCTCCGGCTTGGTGCACACAAAGACATAGGGACTATCGGATTCGCCCAGGGGATAGAGCTCGCGGTATTCCTCCTGGGGCAAACAGCTGTCCACATTTACGCAGCCCAGCAGGCTGCTGGTGGGATAGTGTGCTGGAAACTTGATCTCCTTATCTAAGTGAAACGTAAATGATACAATCCCTTATGATCTCGGCCAGCATAGCCAGGCACTCACCATTGTAGAGGTCGCGATAGAATTGCTCCAAGTGAGCGATGTCGTCGGCATGCGGCTCCTTGGCTGTCGACGCGATCCAAAGGCGACCACGATGCTCGCTGTACCAAACGCGACCCTCGTGCCTGGTAAAAAAAAAAAACACAAATTCACAGAAGATTCCGATAGAAATGATATATATGAAATTTAGTTACTTTTTGATGCCCGCCACGAGGAGAGACGCCCATGGCTGGTGCATGGAGAGGCACTGGCGCATGTCCTGCATCTCGAGTAGCTCCTTGTCCTGCACCCGATTGTATATGCGCTCGAGTCCGTCAGTGGCGATGGGGGCGGGCCAGCTCTGGTGCTCCTTGCTGGCCTTGAAGACGGGCGGCTTGGTCACATCGAGATTTGGCGCCAGTCCCAGGGAGGAATGGCCGGTCAGTGCGCTGACCTGGCTGGCCGATGCCGTCCTGCTGACTGCCGCCAGGTTGCGCAACATCTGCTGCTCGTACTCATTGGTCACCGGCGACTCCTCGGGCAGCACACGGCCCGCAAAGTCCACCTTGATTTTGCGCTTGATGCGACTGCCGTGCTTCAGCTCATGCATTTCGCTCTTCAGCTGCTCGAACTTCTCGCGCTCGGCGTCGGTCAGCCAGACGGAGTTCTCCTGGAAGTAGTCCAACTCATCGTCGATCACCGTCGTGCGCTTCTCGCTGTTGCGATCGTATTCCAGCAGTCGATCCCGCTGTGCCAGCGCCTGCTGCAAATCCTTGTTGGACTTGACGGGGCCGGGGCTCTGTTGTTTCTTTTGTGCTTTCGTTTGGCATTTTGTGCTCTTGCGAGCGGACGCGGCGACCTTTGCCAATTGCTGCTCCTCCTCGCCGGTGTGGACGGGCGCCCCGCAGTAGAGGCACGGCCCGCTGCCCTCCTGCTCGCATACAATGCGGCCGCAGCTCAGGCAGTTGTTGATCAGCTTGTGCTCGGTCGCCTGGCAGTCGCAGCTGCGTCGGCCCTTCAGCAGCACACTGCTGTCCAAGAGCTTCCCGTCACCCGAATACATGTTGACATATTTGCTCGGCTTCTTAGCCGCTCCAGCGGCGATTTTTTGGGTGGAGGGCGAATTGAAAGTTGGGGACGTCTTGCTCTTGGCATTGCTGCGTGGCTGCTTGCCGCTGAGCAGCATGCGACGACAGTTGAGCAGAAATATGCGATGCTCCTCGATGTCCTCGCTCAACAGGTTGCCGAAATAGTTGTCAAACTCCTGATCATCTTTGATGGCCAAAATTGTTCTGCAATTCAACGGTTATTTGATTTCAATTAAGCGCTGGCATTCCGATGCACTCACGACATCATTTCATTGGTAACCACGCAATCGAGGCATTTGGACAATCTTTCACCCAGCCACTTTTCCATTATTGAACCTTTAATTGATTAAACTGACTAAATAATACCAAAAGAAAAACAAAACAAATGAGCACCTCACTGAGTTGCAAATGATTACTATCGCTGAGCCTATCGATAGGCTATCGCAACTTTACATTTCAATATAATAAATACAAAATTTTAATATACACTAATAATATTGAAAAGTGTTAATGTTTTCTGTAAATTTATTTTAAATTATGTGATATTTGTGTATATTGTATTTAAAAGCTGTGTAATGCGCGACAAGTATAACAGTGAACAGTGTTGCACACGGACTTTATAGCCAGATGACAGTGCAAAGATATGGCAACGCTATGACAACAAAAATATGCGAAATGCAAGTATAAAACAAAATACAATAAATATTCGTGAAAGGAATGGAAACATTTTAAACGGCCTATCGCTCCCATTCGTGTAATGCTTCTACTTCCACTGTGATCTAATGTATAATAAATTAAATAGGGTGCAAATTTACGTTAAATAGTAACTTAAGACAAAGACGCGTTGTGTTTATTTAATTGGTTTGTCTCTCTCACCGTCTCTATGTGTTCGTGTGTGTGTGCGTTTCGTGCTCGTATGTGTGTGTCTTAATATTTGTTGTAAACAACAAAACATAGCGCCAGGCTATAACGAAAATCTGAAATCTGCGGCTGCTTTTTGTGTCTCTGTGTCGTTGTTCAAATAGAAAGCGCTGCCGCCACAGCACCATTAACTGCGGCGACAAGAGCAACAGCAACAAAAGTATTTGCAAAAATCAAAGCAGTCGACGGCAAAGGCGGAGGGTGCAGTGACATCTTTGTCTTTGTCCAGACTGTTTGAGCAGCAGCAGCCGCAGCCGCAGCCGCAGCCACCCCAATTCTGATTCGCATACGGACGGACAGCTGTAACATTTTTCACACGCCCCGTTACTGGGGGAAACTTTTCGCTTCTTTGGCGCTCTTAGTACGGTTAATTTGCGCTAACGGTATTCTGTAATAACAAGCGCCGCTAACATTGCTGTTGCTGATTGCAAATTGCGTGCGTCGCTGTCACAGCCAACCACACTCGGGCTATCTCTCGGGCTCTCTCACACTCCGTCTCTCCGTTTCATTTGCTCATACAGCCGCATCATACGCCACGCCGCGACTGCCGTTGTCGTACTTTGTCAGCGACACAGCGTTGCGTTTTTAGTTTCAACGCTCGCGCCGCCCGATGTATTTGTTAGTAATTTCAAACAGTATTTAAAAGTTTTTTCGCCTGCGCTTACGTGTCATATGATTTTGCCAAAAATAGCCAAGTAATTCAAAGAAAGAGAACAAATAGCGGAGAGACCGAAACAAAAATGCAGTTACTCTACTAAATCAAAAAGGAAAAAAAAAAATAAGATAACATTCTGCGTGCGCCTGCGTCATTGTGCTTCTGCTTCTGTGCTTACGTGGGTGTGTGTGTGTGTTTATGTGTGCGTGTGCGTGTTAGTTTTTTTTTTTTTATGTGAGTGAATGTGTTGGGAGCCGGCACAACGTCAGTGCGGTCAAACAGCTGAGACGCAGCTACTAATACACACAAACAAACACACAGAAGCAAGTGCAGCAAGAAAAGCAACACACACAAAAGCGCGAAGATGTATCGAATCGGTCCAATTGGACGCAAATCAAACTTCCATTCGCGCGAAAAATGTCTAATTGGACTCGTGCTGGCGACTTTGTGCTTCCTTTGCTTCGGCGGCATTTTCCTGTTGCCAGACAACTTTGGCAGCGAGCGCGTACTGCTCGTCTACAAGCACTTCCAGAAGGCCGGTCCCGAGATTTTCATACCGGCCCCACCGCTGGCAGCGCATGCGCCACGCGACGAGGATCCCCATTTTATGGGCGACCGACAGCGACTCCAGCAAAAGATCATTGCCGAACTGGGCGATATACTTGACGAACCGCAGGCGGCGGGTGATGCGATTGCCCAGGCGCCAGCTCCACTGCCGGCTGCCCAGCAGGAGCAGCCAGTCGAACAGGATGCGATGGCAGATGCCGCCGCCCATCATCGTGTATCCCTGCCAGCCGCCGATGATACTACGAACAACAACAATCCGCTCGTCGCTGACCAACAGCTAAAAATGCCCATGGGCATAGGCAAGGACCTAGCGGGAGAGCATGATGACGCCAGCATTAAAGAGAAACGTGACAAAATTAAAGAGGTGAGTGAATGTCAAAATATTGCAAAAGCAACAAATTTCTATCTGCGCCCTTTACACGCACGCTGAGCAGCGCTGATAAGCGCGTTGCTCTCGCTTCAGACATTATGTAAGATTTACTCTTTGGTCTCTCGTTCATTAAAAACGGTTTTTTTTTTTCTTCTGCTTTTGCTTTTGTGGTTGTATGTTTGCGTAGTGTGTCTTATGCTTCCTCCTTCCTTCTATGCGCACTTGTGCACTTCCGTCGTTAGCAGAGCTAATGTTGACGGATGCTGCGACGCCGATAAATATGTATGTACATGCATAGTAAAGGGGTAGGTGCGTTGACTGGCCATTGCGGTAAAATACGATGCGAGAGAAAGAGTGAAAGAGAGAGATTTCGTGTTGCTGCTGTCGATCGATCGCGCACTCATCCTTAGCGAATTGCATATGTACATATGTGTTGAGTGGTATGCGTGTGTTTGTGTGCACGTGTGTATGAGCATGAAATGTATTATTTTTTCTGAGACTGTGCAAATTGCAAAAATTAAAGCGTGACTTGCGTGGGTAGTAAAGAAAAAGAAGAAACTATTTATATAGATTTGACTTTGCCTTGTTATGCTTTGAAGCCATTGAAGATGAGCATTAAGGGTATATGGATTTTTCGCATATGTATGTAACAGGTAGAGTAAGGCGTGGCACACCCCATTTAATATTCTTGATCAATCTGAAGAGCTGAATTTTCAAATGTATATAGGAATATACCATGCGGATTACGAATTAATCATTATCGATAACTCAAAGAATTCTCAATAATTTTATTTTTTCCATAAATTGCACACATCTGGATGGTAAATGTCTAAAAAAGTCATCCAAGACTCTAATAGAATATCAAATTGATTTATAAAGATCTGTTCTGACATACAAGTCAGATTCGAGGAAATGGCCTAATGAAACGCTGATATGATACGATATGATATGCTATCATATGCTATGTTATGCTATGTTATGCTATGTTATGCTATCATATGACATGTTATGCTATGATATGCTATCATATGCAGTCAGTGAGACATGTTTTCCTCATTTATTTGACTGTAAACGAACCCGATAAAAGTAAAAACCAATTTACAGTAAGTGCGGCTCGATAGCAACTAGGGCATGGACGTGGGCATGAAGTATAGCCCATTTCGATACTTTCAGCACAATGTACTTCCTGTGGTACAACATAATTTCTTGTTCTTTTCTTCTTCTTCTTCTTTGTTATTTACTGTAATTTTGATGTGCTTTCACTTTGTTACTCACATTTTTCGAGTTCTTCGCTCGCCCTCTTACCACTTGTTGCTTTTCTATTTCTCTTTTATTGCTTATTATGTTATTCCATTGACCCAGTATTCTAGGCGCTAAACTTTATTAAGTAAGACAAAATAGAAAAAGAAAAAGAAGCTCTTGATCGCTTTGAACTGATTCAGCAGCAGCAAAAACTACGACAATGCCAAACGCGAAGATCGCGCGCATAGCAAGAATAACTCGTTGACGTGGGCAACATTTTGCAGGGTATACATGGAGTTGTCTAGGCGAGTGACTAGACTCACATCTCACATTCTTGATCAAATTAGTATTATATTAAGAAATTAAAGAATTGGCTCATTAGCTTATTTGATGAGTATTTCATAGTCGAGCCTGCTTGACTATTATAACTGTGGCTATTCTTTGCTTTGTTCTAACATTTTCCAACGCTTTTGTTGTCGCAATTCAGGTAAAAAAAAAGTTAACAAAATAAAATCTATATAAATACCCTGGAATACATGAACAGAATTCAGAGTATATTGGCTATGTGTGAAGGTATGTAACAGGCTAAGGTAGAGCTGAGACTTGTGTTCGCTCTTTAAAAATTAATGTAGAATGCCAAGCACTCTAAATTTTATTTTTAAAAATTAATTCCCGTTCGTAAAGTCCATACTAAGTGTGCGAATGTTGCGGGCTGAGCATGTATTAAATAATTTGTAGATAACTGTCAGTGTAAAGTCGGGGTATCTTGTAGTCCATCACTGCCGTAAAACGCTATCTTACTTGTGTTTATTTAATTGAATCTGTCTGTCTACAGACGCTGTAGCTGCTGTATACACATAAACTCGTCTATCAAAATATTTCCGCAACAAGATTATTTCTTTTAAAGGTTTCGCTTTCTAATAGACTTTGCTGGCCTTGCCCCAGGCTATTTATTTATCTCCCTTTCCTTACTCTCTCTATCTCTATCTCGCTCCTAAGTCCGATAAGAGAATCTGATATGTTATATGTTTTTATACCCTGCTTTCCCATTTTCAATGGGGTTTGTTGAATGCAGTGATCTCACATTTCTGCAATTTTGAATTCTTCTTAAAATTGAAGTTTATTTGCAAACAAAACCAATATGTGGCTGTGGCTGACTTTGTTTTCGTATTAAAAATACATTTTTTCGTTGCAGTATGTATATCATATTTTATAAATTTCATTGAAATCCGTACGGCAACACAAACACCTTGCAACAGCAGCGGCAAGCGGAGTTCAGTAGCGCCAAACCTAAAAGTTTTTCCTATTAATGTGCACATACGCATTTGATTTGTGTGTAGACTTTTTTATGTTCTAAGAATAGTAATTTCCGTTTCAAGTTTAGTCTGCAGATTTTCAATCAAACATCGAATAAAAAAAAAATATAATAATATTTTGTGATAAAACTTTGGCAAGCCTGGATGGATTCTATATTATTATAGTTCTATATTATATAGCTCATGTTTCTGTAATTGAGTTTGTGAAAATGGCGTGAAACCAATTGAAATTGTTACAATTCTCTAATGTTATCTCTAATGAGTTTTTTTTGCTAACAGTATCGCTGGGAGCTCGCGCAGTGTTTCGTGCCAGTCACATCCCAAGTTTTCAATAAAACATATGAAACTATTCGAAACTATTCATTAGCATTATTTGTCGTTCTCGTGATCGCAGATCACGATCTGCCAAGTAAATGATTATTTTTATGTTCTTATTGTTTAAACAAACAATACTTATTATAATATTAGGGCATACATTTGTAGTATAACTTAATAAATGTTTGTTTTATTTGCCAATTGACTGTATGTAGATTAAAAATTAAGTTTATTGAAGGCAATGAAAGAGCACAATATTTTATTGGATAAATATATATATTATATGTATTAAAAATTTGATTAATCTGTCGAGTAATTCATGTTCTTCTTCTGTCAGCCTCATACACAAAGCTTTTGATTGTTCCATGTAAAGTGAATGATCTTAAAATGCGATATATATATATATTCTTTCCAGACAACATTTATTACAATTAACTTTATTCTTAAACAGAAATTCAAATCTAATTGTGTCGGTATTGACGCGTAGATATCGAAACATGAACAGGTCTGCCAATCAAGCCAGATTCATCTTTCCGTCATTACTTTCTTTTAAGCTGAGACTAATAGAGCAGTTAATTTTGATGGGATTGAGGCTTAGTATTATATAATATTTATATTTAATGCCCGACTAAACCTTAGCTATTTACTCTGCTCTCTTTGTTTGTCTCTCTCCTTTGCTCTCTCTTATTTCGGCCTCTACCCCTACTTTCCATTCGTTTCTCTTATTTTTCACTCTAAATTCCTTCTCTATATCTCTTCCTTCTTTCTCTATATCTCTCGTTTTCCTTTCGCACTTGCTCTCTTTTATCACTCTCTCCCTCCATTTTATACTCTCCTTCACTCTCTGTTTGTTATTTTTCTATCTCTCTTTCTTCCTTTGTATTTCTTTCCCTCTCTCACGCTCTCCCTTTTTTATACCCTGAATCCATTGAAAATGGAAATTTCAGGGTATAATGTTTTTGTGCAAATGTATGTAACAGGCAGAAGGAGGCGTGCCACACCCCATAAAGTATATATATTCTTGATCAGCTCGACGAGCTGAGTTGAACTAGCCCTGTCCGTCTGTCCGTCCGTCCGTCCGTCCGTCCGTCCGTCCGTCCGTCCGTGTAAACACCTGGATTTCTGCAACCACAAAAGCTAGAGACTTCAAATAAAAAGCAAAATGCTCGATAATACAATACGCTGTACGAGTTTATTTTTTTTTTTTCGATAACTCGTCCCATTCCTTTTTTATCGATAACTATCGAAAATATCGCTTTGTTTTTGAGGTCTGGCGTGCACACCGTTAAAGATAGAATCGTGCACTAAGTTGTGGTTGATAGCTATATTGAATCCGCACATTTTGTCATTTTTGGATTTTTGATG
This sequence comes from Drosophila mettleri, assembly GCA_035047625.1. Lineage (NCBI taxonomy): Eukaryota > Metazoa > Arthropoda > Insecta > Diptera > Drosophilidae > Drosophila > Drosophila mettleri. Next base: position 14,311,693 of record JAWNPI010000109.1, read on the forward strand.
CCACGCCCCTTTCGCCCACAATTTAACAAAAACGATAACTCACGTATATCAAATACTAGAGACTTGAAATTTGGCAAATAGGTACATTCAAATGTCATAATTATGCCCCGAAAATTTCATTAAGAACGTGGATCAAGAAAAAAAGTTATTAAGCAATAAAGTTTCCATAGCACAGCCTCTGCTGCAGCCGCAATACTGCGCAGTGAGCATATTACGTGCATGCATATGTTTGTGTGTGTGTGTGTGTGCATGTGTTGTTTACTATTAATGAATAAGTGAAACTTTTTATGATTGGTATTACAGCTCAATGGATTCAGGGTATCTCTTAGTCGAGCAGTCTCGACTAGAGTTTAGTTACTTGTTTCTCTCTTTATTTTTCTTTCTCGTTTCTCGTTTTCTCTCTTATTTTGTAAGCTAGTCTCTAATTGTAGGCCCCTAACAGAAGATCAGTGAACTTTTTAGTGAACTTCTACTATTATGAAATGAATTGTAGTATAACTATCATTCATTCATTCCAAAATCAACAGCAACAGAAGCTTAACGAGCCTTTACAGGCCTACTTGGGCATAAAATGTTCGTGTCTGCCCATTAAAAAGTGATTTAAACTCTTTTTGTGCAATTAAAATGAAATAATTCAAATTTGTGTATACGAATATTTATTTATATATACATATATATATATATTATATATATTATGGCCTGATCCAACTGATATAATGTTTATAGCTTTTTGATGGGATTTTGGAGTTGAAAAATCGTTGATAAAAAACTCTTGGCATTAGCTGAGTTAACTTGATTTCACTTGAATCAAGAACACAAAAGATGGGCATAAACTGACAGATCAGGTTGTAATGCTCTTATCAAAGTTTGTGCAATTGTCAGTATGGAGCGTGAGGTCGGCCTAAGCACCTTCTGTCGTTATCGTTATGCCGTAAGCCCCAAGAGCTAAGTAAATAAAGAGCCGAGATTCTTGTTATCTAATTGTTTTTTCAAAATAGAAAGCTGCCACATGTGCAGCTGATATTTTTAGCCAGATTTTATTTCATTAAGACCAAGTAATTAGCGACATTTATATTAACTCATTTGATGAGAAGCTAAGCGGGCCGCGGTGTATATATATATATATTTATATTTATTTATATATATTTAATATATATATATATATATTTATATATATGCTATATATACATATAATATCATGGTACCTTCTGGTCGTTCATTCCCGATTTAAGCACCCTTTCTTGCTATTACAGTTTTAATAACTGCGAGCTGCGAGCCCACGGCCTAATTTTGTGGGCAAGTCGCAGTTAATGTAGTCATTGCGTACAATTACGCACACAAAGACACACTGACACACAGACACTCGCGCACACATCTAGTCATTCACTCATCAACTGCTAAGAACTGTTGTCTGTTTTTGGTGACATTTAATTGGCCAAGTGCGAGCGGGCTTGGCTTTCACAAATGGTGCGCAACATCAATTCAGCAATTTGTGTGTGTTTTTCGTGCCATGCATGCAGATAAATATCAACAAAACGAAACAAGTAACAGAGCTACACTTGAGATGGCCCCACTAAGTGATACCCTGAGCTCGTGAAGCTGATATAACTCTAGTAGTTGATATTATTATTTGCATTATTTGTGAGAGTATCAATAAATCAAAATATACAAATTAAAATAAAATAATAATAATAAATATTAATAAAATATTCATGTTTCTATTTTGTATGCTGACCAAGCTAGGCTTCAGGAACGAAGCAAATGAAAGTAAATAAAATGATCGATTGTTATCGATTATAAAGATATAAAATTAGACAAAGCCAGAATATCGTACGATGAATTGATGAACTTCAGGTTTCTAACATGCTGAATTCAAACGGTTGGAAGCAGATGCGGACGGACAGGCAGACAGATAGGGCTAGCTCAACTCAGCTCGTCGTCCGCTCATGAATATTTCTACTTTATGAGCTGCTTCACGCCTTCTTCAGTCTGTTACATACAGACACAAAACGACGATACCCCAAAAATTCCATGTACAATGAGTTCAGGGTAGAACGAAAAAGAAAAGAGAGGAAAAATAAACAAATAAAACCTAAAACAACAACTACGACTGTCCGGCGTAGCTTAACGATTTGTGTCAATAAACAGCAGAGCGGCATCATCGATACAGAGACACGACACGACACGACACGACACGACACAAACAATTGCACTGTAAGTTGAGAGTCTATTTTTGGTAGACTCGGAATGTCTAAATTGTTGCAGGGAATTGCTTAATTGGGGCGCGTCACAGAGAAGATGTGGCCTACAAATTACGTGCATGTCCATTGACTGAAAGAACTGATCAGAATAGGCAAAAAGCATCTTAAAAATGTGAAATAAATTAAATTCAAGAACAAATTCCATTTGTATTAAAATGAAAAACGTTAACAACAGTTACCAAAATATTTATCTACTAGAGATCTTACATAGACTTGAAATATGAGCTTGAATAAATCTTGGTTTTTTTTAAAGAGTGCGTAAATACTGCGTGCATTGATCTCAACTGTTAACAGTTGACTTCTTGAACTCGACTGTTTCCAATTTGTTATCAGCAAAGATTAAGATTTAAAGCGCTCTAATTTGTATTGCGAATAATCCCCGGTTGACTGTGACCCATGCCCATGCCCATGCCCACGCCATTTGCCACATGACCTTTTGCTTGTGCTAACATCGCAGACATGCTAATGATGCGTCGGCAGCGAGCGGCGCATGGCCTCGCCCCAATGTCAACCGTGCTCGAGTGCGACGACGAGACAACTGAGTAATGAGCTTAGGGTTTTGGTTAGGCTGCTGCTCTGTGGGGAACACGTAACTTGGGCTGTGTTCCATTTGCCAAATTGTTCCGTTGCAACGTGCGCAACGTTGCGTCGGCGAGCTTCAGACAAAAGCTTGCTGTGTGTTGTCGCAGCTTTGGCAAGCACTTTTTTTTTGGCGCCAAAACTCTTGCGCTGCCAACTTAATTTCGTGGTTTGGACAAAAGCTCAGAGTAAATGGTGAAGAGTATATTAGCTATGTCAAAGAGGCTACAGATGAACATATCTAAATATATATGTTACAAATTTTAATAAATTTATTTGTAGCTGTAATTATTTTTCTATTGAAATTAAATTTATTGAATTTATATTTTATATAGTTTAAGATTTAAAAAATGCCTAATTTGTTTATAGAGTATTTAAGTTACAGTTCGAATTCTTTGCTCGTTTCCCATTCGACATCGAAGAACTCGTTACGACTCGCCTCTCGACTCAATTCGTTCATCACGAATGGCATTCGGCTCGGAATCGAGCGTCGTTCGGCTGTCGCTGTTGGGCGTCCAGCGTTGGCCCCAATGGCGCCGTTTGGCCGTATGGCCGTCTGGCCGGTCCGTCTGTTTGCTTCGCTGGCTTCTTGTGTTGATGTTTTGCTCTGGCGCGTTTAATGTCTCGTCTGCACTGAAAGCGTCAACTCCACGCAACATTTATACGCGCGCGACTCGATGTCAATCGGGCTCTACATACCGCCATCATCACTCGTCGTCGTTGTCGCGTTGCGTTTGTATTGTGCTCAAGGCTGCCTGCAACAGCAGCAGCAGCAGCTTCCTGCTCGACACCTGAACCTGAATGAATATCTGTAGCTGAAACAAAAAGCAACAACAACAACAAAATAGACAGCATTAGAGCCAACCAGGAAATCCCTGCAGAGGCATTGCGCTGTTAACGCGTTCCGTCCACATTGAGCCAACCAACCGCCTGGCTTTGGCTTTGACTTTGGCTGTCATCTTAATGCCGCCACTCGACGCGCCGACGGCCGGCCAGCAGCGCGTAAATAAACAATAACAATGCGCTAAGCTGCATTGTGCGACGGTGCCACTCGGCGGGTGGCAGCACGCGCTCTTCATTGTTTAACTGGTATTAATTGTGTGGTTGGCCGTGCCGTCGTTTGCTCTGGCTGCAGCTGCAACGCCTGGCAACGGCTGGTAACGGATATGCAATGTGTTAATGACGCCATTTTGGCCAGTCTCTGCATCAGTTTCCAAGTTAGCTTGGTCCATTTTTTTCCCCATTTTTTTTTCATATTTTTTTTTTCTTGTTTCAATGAGTGAATTAGCAAAAAGTAAAGTAAATATGTTCCATAATATTAATATTAGAAAAGGCTGATTTTAAATAGCTTACGATATTTAAATGAAAGTGAAGACATTAAATAGATATGAACATAAAATTAAGCAAGTTCAGCTTGATATTTTCAAAGCGATCTACAGCGATCCAAATTGAAGTTATCAATGTGAAATATGACTACAACTGCTGCTGATATTTGAGTAAAGATATTGAAGTTTTCAAATAGGTTGTATATAATCTATATATTTATAGTTTATACACTCACGGTCAAATTAATACGTGTACCATTTTTTTTAAAGGGTAATGAGGTCTATATTATACTTGTATTCAAAAATAGACATATCTTAAAACTATAACAAAAAAAAAAATTAAAAAAATAATAATGTTTACCATAAATTTTACATACTTCACTCCTTTAAAACACATTCTGATCACCAAGAAAAGCAAAATAATTTGTCGTATATGTCTGCCTAAAATATCTTTATATACTTCAAACAAAACTTAAGTGAATTTGCGCAGCAAAAGTCATTTATATTGATAGATTGACTTCCTTGAATTGCCTGCTGCCCTTTTAGCTTTTATTCAATACAAAATTGAACATGAAAAAAAAATTGCAGAAATCTTTCAATATTGAACTCAGCCAAAGTATCGATTACAATTAAAAACTGCTCCAATTTCGATTTGCCTCTGCTCTGTGTTGTCTAGGCAAACGTGTGCCCTTCTCCACAAAAAGCAAAACATCCAAAGGTCATTATTGCAACGCAAGTCGAATGCCTAGCTCACAGTCATAAATAAAAATAAATAAAATGGAAATGAAAATATCATACGCATAAGTAAATAAATAAAATCGTGAGCTGATGAAAAAATCATGGCAGCAAAAAAAAAATATATATATATATATTGAAATAGAAGAAGAAAGCATGAGAGTAAAAAAAAAATCCAACTTGCCTCTGCACTGCCACGCCCTCGGGGGACGCAAAGCGAGCTATCAACAAAATTCAAATTCGCGCACAGCATGCCACAAAAATGTTTTACACAAATTTTGTTTCAAGCATAAATATACATAACATATATATATAGATATACATCTATATATATTTATATATATATATATGTATATATATTTTTTTTTATATCTATGTACCTGTAAATTTAAAGGGAATGCTCTACTGGGCTTCCTCTTTTTAAGCCCTAAACTCATTGTAAATGGGATTTCAGGGTATTATGATTTTGTGTAAATTTATTTATATATTACACTTATAACAGGCAAAAGCAGGCGCGAAACATTTCATAAAGTTTATATATATATATATCAGTATGATTCGAGCTGAGTTTGCCCGTTCATTGGTTCATCTGTCTGTCCATGAAAACGCAGCGATCTCGTAAACTACAGAGACTTGAAATTTCATATCCTATACGTGTTCACCCTTTGCAGTACGTGCTTATTTCTTTCTTCGATTATTCGTCTGAATTTCTTATTATCGTGAATAATCGCAGTTTGATGCCTTTCTGAAGTCTAGCTTGCTTTTTGGAGGGGTAGCTTTAATATGAGTGCTGTCTCTATCAGGTCGACAAGTCTAGGGTATCTCTTAGTCGCGTCGTTTCAAATTGAGTCTTCACACTTGTTTATAAATTGTGAATGCATATAAAATGCATTTACTAAATATTTATATTGAGCTCTCAATTTTTTTGCACATTCTTCAATAATTACTGTATGAATAATTCGAGCGTTTTGATATTGCTGTGGATTAAGGAATTCAGAAATTTTATTTATTTATTTATTTATGTAGTGCTCCAAGCCTAACGGTAATAAAAATGTGCAGCGCTTTCGCTTGTGACTGTCTGTTGTGAAGTTTGGCCTTTGGGCCTGGCCGAAGTGTTTCAGTATTTGGCATTGGCCTTTTCTCTAGTTGACAAGATCCTAAATTGCGGGCTTAAAACTATTCGGTCTTGATGCACCTCATATTAGGCATGGAAGACTTTGAGTTCTTTCTATAGTTACATAATCAATGACATTTTTTTCGTAGTCTTTCACTTTTGTCACTCTCTTTTACTTTCTCCCAAACAAATCTCTGTCTTTTCTTCTAGTTCACTATTCACTCGCTTTCCGCGCATTAAGTAAGACTGCTATACTATCACTTTCTGCGTCTATCTCTCTATTCTTGTGGCATTTTTCTTTTCTCTTCTCTGCTCACTTACTCATCTGTAGTCTCGAGATCTTTCTTTCCATCTAGCTTACCCTCTCTTCTGCATCATCTTTTTCTCGTCCTCCTCTTTTCTATCCTTTCTCTCTTCTGTCTCTACTCTCATCTCACTTTCTGCTTTTTCTCTTTTCTAACTATCTCTTCAATATCTATGTTAATACCAATTTGTGCTCTCCCTTATTTCTGTACTTCTGCTCTCTCCCTCTTTTATTCTCTCTGTCCCTTGCACCACACTATCGCAACTGCCTCTACTCTATCTTTTTCGTCCCCTCTTCTCTTTCTATCTCTCTCTTCTTCTCACCTCGCTCAAACCCTGTATAACTCTTACCTCTCTATCTTCTTTCTCTCTCTCTCTCTCTCTCCGTATCTTATCTATTTCTCTCTTTCTTCCGTCTCTGTATTAATTCTCACTCTCTCCCTTTCTTCTATTTTCCTCTCTTTTACTCACTCAAATTCTTCCTCTCTCTGTCTCTCCACACTTCACTTGTTCTCTCGCACTTTAAATGCGCTTTAGCCTCTTGCTTGCACTGCTTTAGTAAACCCATCGTTAACCATATTTTAAGAGCCATACAAAATTCAAAAATTAAAAAAAAAAAAAAAACAAAAAAATCATGTGAAAATCTGTGCCATAGGCAACTCTCGTATATGCATTTTACTAGAGACAAATAAACCCCCGCAAACACACACACGCACACACACGCACACATGGACACACATGAGCTATCTCGCACGCACATAGACGCAGAGTAAAAGCTGTAAAAAGTAACGTATAATGCGTTATATTTCACTTGAGCAACATAATAAATACATAATAATAAGTACAGATGGGCTGCTGCAGCCAAAGTCGATGCTGATGCTGAATTTGAAGCTAAAAGCAAAGCTCAACGCAGAGCCAAAGTTGAAAAGCTGAAACAAACAGCCTCAAACGGCCTCAGCTCACACACACACACACACGCACACACGCAAATATCTCTGGGCTCACAAAAAAAAAAAAAAAAAAAAAAAAAACAAGTAACTAAACTCTAGTCGAGACTGCTCGACTAAGAGATACCCTGAATCCATTGAGCTGTAATACCAATCATTAAAAGTTTCATTTATTCATTAGTAAAGTAAGTTTAGTAAACAACACATGCACACACAATCACACATACACACATAAACATATGCATGCACGTAATATGCTCACTGCGCAGTTTTGCGGCTGCAGAAGAGGCTGTGCTATGCAAACTTTATTGTTTCATAACTTTTTTTCTCGACGTATGTTCTTAATGAAATTTTTGAAGAATGATTATGATATCTAAATGTACCTATGTTCCAAATTTCAAGTCTCTAGTATTTGATATACGTGAGTTATTGTTTTTGTTGAATTGTGGGCGAAAGGGGCGTGGCATCAAAAATCCAAAATAGACAAAATGTGCGGATTCAATATAGCTATCAACCACAACTTAGTGCACGATTCTATCTTTAACGGTGTGCACACCAGGCCTCAAAAACCAAGCGATATTTTCGATAGTTATCGATAAAAAAGAAATGGGATGAGTTATCGAAAAAAAAAATAAACTCGTACAGCGTATGGTATTATCGAGCATTTTGCTTTTTATTTGACGTCTCTAGCTTTTGTGGTTGCAGAAATCCAGGTGTTTACACGGACGGACAGACGGACAGGGCTAGTTCAACTCAGCTCGTCGAGCTGATTAATAATATATATACTTTATGGGGTGTGGCACGCCTCCTTCTGCCTGTTACATACATTCGCACAAAAACATTATACCCTGAAATTTCCATTTTCAATGGATTCAGGGTATAAAAAGAAGCGTATCATGTCTGCCAATTCCACGCGGCGCCCTCGCCGTGGTTACGCCCACAACAAGCAGCGAGTGTAATTTTATATGCCCACCTCGCGCTTAGAGGCGCGTGTGTGTTTACAGCCAACTCAAGTGCACTTAAGCGCTGAAAGTAAGCCAGGCTAAGCCGATGGCTCTGATGCTGTTGTTGTTTTCTTTTTCGCTTTTCAATTTTTGTTGTAGCTGCTGCTGCTACACAGGGATCTGTCCACTTGATGGGTGGCATGCAACAAATGCATGGCGCGTCTGCTTAGTATCTCTACGTGCGCTATCAGCAGTTAGCAGCTGCAGCAGCCGTAGCCGTATCAAGCGAGGGCGGTTCGATTACTATTATTATTAAAGCAAGGTCTAATGTGGGCGTTGCCTCAATACCAAACTTTTTCTCTTCGCTTTATTTTTTTGGGCTACAGCTTTTTAGCCTTTGGTTTGTTATCCACGCATTGCCGTCTCGGCTAATCTGGCTTTGAGCCTCACTGATTGTTTTTTATATTTTTAGAATCTTTCTGTGTACACCTGCAGCAGCAGCACCTGTGCCTGCAGCTGCAGCCAAACCAGCAGCATACGGAAACGAAATACATGGCTTTCTATAAGATTACGTTTACTTTTGAACAAGGCTAAATAAATTTGGTGTGCCAAACGGTCTACATGAGTGTAATCTTTCTTCCTCTCTCACTCACTCACTCTCTCTCTCTCTCTCTCTCTCTCTCGCTCTCTTATTGTTTCTCCATCCGTAAGCCTGCGTATACAAATGGCTTTCGTTTTTCTTACTTGCAAATTTATACATTTTTATTTTAAATTGCTTTCGCTGGAATTTTGAAGACAACCCATTTATATACATACGCACACATATGTCGGCCGACTGTCGACTGTCGACTGTCGTTGACCTGGTTGCAAAACAGAAGGAAAACAACAACAGCAGCGAAAACAAGGGTATAAAAATACGGTATAAAAATCATTCATCAGCGCTGATGGAGCCGGAGGCTTTGGCTGCTGCTTCCGGCCACTTGTTCCTGTACTTGGGAACACTGTTTGACACGTCGGATTTGATGTCAAGACAAATTTACATTTATTGTAGTTTGTCGTGCTTGTTGCTGTTGTCGATTTGGTTGCTCCTGTGATGTTTGCTTTACAAGCCTTTTGCATTTTATTCACTTTGCCCATGGCACGCAGCTATTAGCTTTTGCTGTTATCTATGCCAGTTTCCCAGAGACTGCGCCTGCCTCTGTCTTTGCTGTACTGTATTGTACTGTACTGGCTTTGGCTTGCGCTTATTTTATTAATAATTCACAGCGCTCTCAACGCCATTTTGTCAACGTGTCATAATTCTTGTCGCCCCGCCTCAAAGTATGCAATAAAAAATGCTTCCATGCCATAAAGCAAAAAATGCAATTTGTATAAAAAGATGAAGGCGCCACGCTGTTCTTAGCCACACGGCGCTGGTTTTCGGTTCTTTCTGTTGTTGTAATATTCCAATTGTTCTCATATAATAAAGTAGCTCCAATGCGGCAACGAAAAAGTAAAATAATGAAAGTTGAGCTTTTCAAAGAGAGAGAATTCGATTCAGATTCAGTAGATGTTGATTTAATTCCATTTAACCGAGTTGATAAGTAAGATTCTATAATATATTCAATGTATATATATATATATATATATATATGTATGCATCTGCAGATCATATTATGATCCTTTGCTTTAAAAATTGTATATAAATAATAAATAAATAATATTCTCTCTTCAATCATTAATTTTCAGTCTCAAATCTTACTTTTTCTATTTTTACTACAGAAGTATTTAACAAATATATAATATGATCAGGCGACATGACATTTAGTATTACTAAAGAGCTAAAAATTAACAATACATAATATAATTAATTTATGTTTTATTCATAACTTAACTTTTATAGCATTTAAGACTCTTATTATCGATAATTTCTTCATATTTCTTTGCATACATATTCTATACAAGTCATTATAGACTATATAATGATTTTGGTGTGATATAGAGACAAAAAATACTTGCACATTATTTCTAGTTTAATTCTTTATGAAACATCTATAAAATTGTTTTAATATTTTGGTTCTTATGCAACAAACACTAGCAGACTCCATATAGAACATATATTCTTGATGAGCTCGGACTATGACGTCCATGCAAAGCACAAAAGCTAGAGACTTGATACTTTTACTGTTTATTTGCGTTTGTCAAACGCAGTACGAACTTTTCAATTTGTTTTTATTGATAACATATTCCATTTGCAATTTATCGATAAAAATGCATGTAGCTTGGCTTGCCAAGCTAAGCTTGCACGCCACAAAAGCTAAAATATGCCAAATGTGCTAAGCTATTGTACATGCAATTTGTTTGTATGAATATTTCGTAGATTTGGTACATGTCGGATTTGGATACCTGGCCCCAAGTTCGCATAAAACGGTTGTCAAATACTAGAGACTTGAGCTTTATATGTCAATTTCACGCTCTGAAAATTTGATTAGCAAAGTCCATTGAGAAGAAAAGTTTCGCAGCAATTAAGTTTCCATAGTGACGCGCTGACTGCAGAGCGGAGCTTGTGTGCACGTGTGTGCATATATATACATACATACGTGTATGTGTGTGCGTTGCACAGAAGCAGCGTAGAGAGATTGAAATAACAGCTTTACGCAAAGCTCAGGGTATCTGCAATTCGAGTACGCCCGTCAGAACTTTCTCACTTGTTTGCTTTTTGGTTTTTTTTTTTTCGGAAATGTTTTTGTTCCTTGCTGTTTGTCGCGCAGTTTATTTATTTATTTATTTTTGCCGCAGCAACAACTGCAGCGAACAACGAATCGCGAAAATAATTTGCAGCTGACTTTTTGGCCGCTTTCTCTGGCACATTCGCTTCTTTATTTTTACTGGCAATACGTATTTTGCTGCATTTTAATTGCCCGGTTATATTTTATTCCATTTTGCGGTGACTGCTGCTGCACGCAGCTGTCCTGTTGTCGTCAGTCCGCGCGGCAATGGCAACTGATGTCTGTCAACTGCCATTGCGAAACCAGAAAATCCTTTTACCCAACTTGCTCAATAGAGATAGACAGTTATGCATGATATATATATATATATATAAATACATTTATATACATATCTATAGATTTTATATATATATAATACATGAACTAAAGCATAGGTCAACTGAAGGCACGAATTGAATATTTTCAATTAACTGACATTTGGCAAAAGTCAAATGCAAACAAATCAAGTATTTAATTTTTTCACTCAAACATTTTCATTATTTCATATCAATCAAGCAAAAAATATTACTGTAGCTGCGGTTGCCTAACTAAGAGATACCCTGAGCCCATACCGAGCATAGTTATCGCATATGCTGCTTGGCTTGTTATATATGTATATATAAAAATAAAATAAAAATCAGACGTCGCAAAGATTTGAGCTCTGAATTATTCGGCGACGCGCATTGCCTCTTCAAGAGCGCTTCTGCAGCGCCCGCTCGAGCGACAAGCAGCACATCTAAAGTAAAGTAGCTATTGAGAACTCAAACACAATTCAAACTCAATTCAAGCTCAATTGTGATTCTTAGAACATAAAAGCCTGCATGCTTGTGCTTGTGTGTGTGTGCACATGCATAGAAAAAGTTGATACGGCTTGGCGCCACTGCCTGCCTAAGTGAGCCAACGTTTTATTCAATAACTTTTGTCTTACTTAACGGACTTTAATGCAATTATCAGCAGATGTTCTATATATATATATATGTATATATATATATATATATATATATATATATACATATATATATATATATATATAAGTACTGCGCACTGCTAAAGCAAACGCTGCCACATATTGACTAAGTTTGCAACTGCATTAAGAATTTGTAGGGAGTATCGAAAATTTAAATAAATTAAAAATTGTATTAGATTTATATACTGTAGCTCTAAAGACATATATATTTTCTGAATTTGTATATGGTTCATAATCTCTAACATCAAATTGGTTGCAGTTATTGATTATATGAAATAAACTCGTTATCAAAATTAACTTTAGATCTTATAGGTTGTGATAACGATGAGTAAATAAATGCGGATAGATAGACAGACTTACCAAGAAAGGTAAATTAACTAAGCTCTACGTCCCCTCCATATATATATATATATATATATATATATATACTGCCTGCTTCTTCTTATCTATCTATTTCTCTTCATGTGCTCAACGCATGACTATTCATACCTGGTCGAGCTGCATTTCTTTAAATCAATATTAACTTAATCTCATATCTTTTTATCACATATGGCAAACAAAGTGAGTTTCTGATTAGCTATGAGCTATGTGCTATGTGCATATGTCATGAACCAGTATAGATGTGTCCGTGTGTGTGTCCGTGTGTGTGTGTTTTAGCTGCTCGCTGTTGGGCAGCTCAGAGCTGCGCAAATTAAAAACTCAAATGCAGCAAACATAATTTATGACAACTCTTTGATTTAATATTCAATTTGCATGCTCAGTCGAATATGTTCGGTAAAATGTTGGCAGCATTATGCTGCTGTTGCACACAGCATAACGTTGCAGCTGCAACATGCGGCATGCAGCTCAATGGCAGCAAGCAGGAGGCAAATGCAAATGCGACACTCCTAAAGCTACGACTGTGAGACTCACGCAATATATATAAACATACATATACGTATGTATATATGTATACCGAGTCTTGTCAGACATGTCTGGCACTTTGCCCACGAGCTGCGACATCCACTTGAAATGCAAGCCGCACTGAGCGCAAATAATTCTTATTAATGTTGTAAATACCCTTAAAAGGCTTTATACAGCTCAGACAGTACAGTATATATCTATATATATATATGTATATATATATATATATTTATATAGTCAAAATACAATTACTCTTCTTAGCCAATGGCCTTCTAAATGAACTAGTCGATTCTGATTCAAGCTGCCTGACCTTAAGTTGTGACTTTCTGTTCTTGGCAGCATTTACATATTTCAACACTGATCAGTTCGCTTTGCTATTATATAAACTCATTCAAAATAGTTGATTATAATGAACTAAGGAACTCATTGAACGCTGCAGCTCTGTTGTTCATGAACCTAACTCTTGTTTTTTTTTTTTTTCCCCATTTTCTCGGCTTCATGAACCACATGCTTTATTAAGCTGTGAGTGTATAATTAATATGAATAGTTTATTAACAAATCTAAAAGTTAAGGAGCTTAAAAGTTCACATCATGAACTATTCACATTGAACTGTTCATTAATCAAATGAACCAGTATGTGTGCTTTAAATGAACAAGCTGCGATTAAATTGTTTTATTTGTATCGCTTTATTGTTAGTAATGTATAAAAATATGTATATTTTATAGATAACTTTAAAGTACTAGATTCTCTATTGAAAGTATCTAAATGAGCCTTTTCCAGTAACTAATTAAGCTCTGTGACTCTTTGTTTCGGTTACGTTGTTATACCCTGTGCTCGTTGCAAACGAGATTTCTGGATATAATGGTTTGGTGAAAATGGATGTAACACATTGCAGGAGATGTCTAGTTGATAAAGACGACGAGCTCAGTTGATCTGAATTCCCAAAATTAGAGACTTGGATTTTTCACAGTACACTCATTTATACCCTATATTTTTTTCCTCAATAACTCGTACTATTTGCTTAGTTAAATTAAGTTTCCATAGTAAAGCTCCAGTGTTGCCCCAATTAAATGCATGAAATAAACTAAGAATGCTAGGTATATCCGCTCGAAGAGTCCAGGGTAACTCTTAGTAAGACATCTCGACTAGATTTTAGTTGCTTGTTTTCTTCTGGGTTTTGAATTGATTTTGCTTGCAGGCAGATCTTTTGTTGGCAACTTTGACCCTATGTGAAAGGATTGCCTTGATGCAACTACAGGCGTTGGTCCGGGGCTAGTTGGTGACTGCCAGCCAGCCGAATTGGATTGAAGGAGTGTATCGTGTTTGCTGCTGCTTAACAACTCAAATGGTCAACACAGCAGCGGCAGTAAAAGACGCAGCACAGCAGGACAGTTGGCAACGGGTCAGATGACAGAAGAACTCTGTGCTGCTATAGTCAGTGGACATGCACTGAAATGACTTACATTTGCTGCTGCTGGCGCTGTGTCCTGCTGTGCTTTTATTTTATTTTCTCAAACTGTGCTGTGGTGCAGTTTTAATAATTTAATGTGCTCCAACAGAAATGCTGACGGACAGCGGACTGTTAGCTGCCTAAGTACTCCCTGTCGAATTAAATGTCCTTTTCTCTGCCAAGCGCACGGTGTGTGCAAATATTACGTATACGCAATAAGAACCAGCAGAATGCAGCAGAAAACGTGGAAATTGCAGATATTGCCGAATGTATACCCTGTAAATGTATATGCCATATATATATATGTACCAAGTCTTTGCGCAATTGTCTGGGCATTTCATAGTCAAGAGCTAGAGAGATCAAGCGTAGTCAATTTGGATATCTTAGCTCAAATCGACAATCTCTGTATATGAGATATCACATCATGAAGGGTATCAAAATTTGACATTAGCTTAATTTCATTTTCAGGCTAAGTATTCGCACTTATAGCAATCAAAGGCTACAGGGTATCTCTCTCCAGTTACTTAGTTACAGGGTATGTGTCAACTACGCATTTTCACCTTTAGAATACCCAAATTGCATAACATATATATACTTCAATTGATGCTCTTATTACCTGGCTACAGGGTATATTTAAATCGAGCTGTCTCTCTAGATTCAGAGAGATCTACATAACTTCGACTACTAGTTACTGGGTCTATTTTTTTACCAAGCATTCTTCGATCGATGCTCTAGTTACTTAGTTACAGGGTATGTGCCTATCGAGCACATTGTAAATAATATCAAATGAAAAACTTATTAACTAGAATCTCAATCGAAGTCGATATATCTGAGTCACACAGATACATCACTTTAGTTGCTTTGTTACAGGGTATGCCACAATGGAGCAGACCACAGAAGACCCCATAGTTAATACCTCAGCATGTTTAAGACTTTCAACAAGTTTCGCCCTTATCAAATAATTATATCACTACAATTTGCGGACTTAAGTGTAATTTGCTGTTAGCCAACTTTTTAGCTGTTACGTGTGTTCGAATCGGGGCTTACTATATATTTTATGCCATTATGCTCTGCGTCGTCTTCTTCTTGTTGCATTCTGTTTTATTCAGTTGCATTTGCTGCTGTCTTTTTCGTTTTTACTTTTTCCTGTTGTTGTTTCTTGTGTCATTTAGCACTTTTCTGTTCGTTGGCAGGTTCATTTCATTTTGGCCACGTTTGTCGCTGTCGTTGCACAATTCCATTTAGGCTTAGCGCTGCTGACTGCTGACTGCTGGCTGCTGGCTTCTGTTTAGCAGATGTTTCCCCATTTTTTCGTCTTCTTTCTTTCTTTCTGTTTTTGGTACACTGATTTACATCCAAGGTTGCTTTCTCACGACATGTCCTTGGCTATTTGCAGCCGCCTGTCTCTGTACACATTTAGAATCCAAGTGCGTCTCTATCTGCGGTTTCAATTTCTCTAAAAGCCAACTGAACTCGACGCATTCATACTTGGAATACGTCTCTAATTAGTAGAGCCGCTTGAAGCCCTTTGGGCCCGCCTCTTTGAGACGTTACGTGAGGCTTGAGAGCCGCGCATCTGCTTCACAAGTAATTATAATGAGGCTTCAGATTGCTGTCAATACGTAATGCAAATTGTTGCGGCCTTAAAAGCGAACCGAAAATATATGTAAATATAAATATATATATATTCATATAACTCGCAGATTTTAATTGGTAAATATTAATTGGAGAATTCTTGGAAAAACATATATTTGCAACCGGAAATTTGAGGATAGTAAAGTAATTATAATAAGTGTTTTTTGCTAGTACGAGTCGAATTGGATTGACGACTCAATATAATTATATATAACAATATATATTTATTGTATATTTGTATTCATAATTGTTAAATTAGATATCAAAATTTCACACTGTTTTCTATATGTAAATTGTTTTAGTGGAAAATTCCCAAGAAAATCTGATAGATTCAATTAGTTTGGATGGAAAATTCCAGGAATATCTGTCCATTGTTTACATTTGTAATTAAATTATTTGAATTGTTGCATTTAATGCATGAACATGAATTTCCGCGAAAAGACGAAAGCATTTATTTATGTTTAAGCTTATTAATTAAGTAAAATATTTTATATTTAATATAAATATAAATATAAATATAAATATAAATATAAATATAAATATAAATATAAATATAAATATAAATATAAATATAAATATAAATATAAATATAAATATAAATATAAATATAAATATAAATATAAATATAAATATAAATATAAATATAAATATAAATATAAATATAAATATAAATATAAATATAAATATAAATATAAATATAAATACAAATATAAATATAAATATAAATATAAATATAAATATAAATATAAATATAAATATAAATATAAATATAAATATAAATATAAATATAAATATAAATATAAATATAAATATAAATATAAATATAAATATAAATATAAATATAAATATAAATATAAATATAAATATAAATATAAATATAAATATAAATATAAATATAAATATAAATATAAATATAAATATAAATATAAATATAAATATAAATATAAATATAAATATAATATTCAAGCATTGCCACTGCTCTATGGATACATCCTCTTGGATCTCTTGGTAGATCGAGAGAACGATGTCATCTCGACCAGAGCATGGTTACTTAATCTATTTGGCTTCATATAATTAATGATATTTACGCGCGGACAGGATTTATAAATATTTATTAGCATTTGTTTTGGTGCCGCCAATGAAAGAGACATCGGATAGTTAATTATTAAATAATTAATAATAATCTAACGTGCATGTGATATGTCAGCTCTGTTGACAGTCGGCCAACAGCTAAGCTCCGCCTTCTGTTTGTCTATCTGGGCCCATTTGTTTGATTATCCTTTGTATGTGAGAGCGAAAAACAACATTTGCTCGGCAACTTAAAGGTTGAATGTTGTCGCAGGCGACACAAAAGTGCAAATTATAGGACAAATTTCAAATCGATGGTGAAATTAAGGATTTGGCTTCTGTTTGTATTAGTAATAATGCAAACAGATTAGTTTCCCTCGAGTCGATGGCAGTCACTAAATACAGTGTGTGCACATCTGTTAAGTCCAAATGAAATCTAAATATGAGATGATATGGTATTAGCTCTAATAAAAGAAATTTATGCAATTTAATTGAAGGCTTGACGTGGTCCGTTGGGCATTTTGCTGCATATTCATTTATTACGCATACAAGGCGTTGCGCACAAAACTGTGCTATGCAAAATTTCAATTTACTTACTATAATTTAATAAAGTTGCCAACGTCCTGCCACACGCTCGAGCACAAACTCACACACACACGCACACGCACTCTTCGTGTCTCTGCATAAATGTAGAACTTATTCCTTTACTCTGGCGACGCTGTGTTATTGTCAGCAGCGGCTGGGCACGTGGGTGGGCCGTGGCTGAATTTATGTCCGTAATGCAATCTGTTTGCTGGTCTGCCGCCTTGAGCAGCGCCAGTGAAAAGCTGTTGAAAATAATTACTCAAAAGCTGAGGCGAAACTTCTCTGCGCCTCGATGCTCGCAAAAATCACGCAAATATATCCTTGTGAAAACCTTTTATGCATTCTCTCCCATTCACCTTAAGTGTGAGTGCTGGCGGCTCGAGCGTGGCTGGGCACAACAATGAAATGAAATATATGCATCTCGCACAGCACTTAAGCTCATAAGTTATTTGGCCAAACAACATCGTCTATGGCCATGCCATTCACGCATATTAGTTACAAGTGCTCCTCAGTGTGTCTAAGTGGGTTTAGCATTTCGGCCAACAAATGCAATAGCTTTGCTGGACATCATTAGGCACTCAGATCCATTGAGACAGCTGACATTCTGGCAATTGATTTGCGCACCAAATTGGGGATTACGAAAAGAAAAAACTGTGTATAAGAGAGTCTTATACTTCTCCACTGCTTCTAGCTGCTACCATCAACATACCCCGTGCACATAATTATTGCAAATCAATTAACAAATTGAACTTCTATATACATATATATATATATATTTATTTGTTTATATATTTATATATATTGTGAATTTTTGTATATGCTGGGCTCATTGAAAATGTAATTGCAGGGCATAATGGCTTTGTGACAATGTATGAAACAGGCGGAGAGTAATATTCTCTAAGGTGCATAAGTTCTTGATCAGCACGAACTCAATTGAACCACTTCGATCGTTTGTCCATCTGCCCATCCATTCTTCCGTCCGTGTACCACAAGAGCTAGAGCCTTGTAACGTTCACAGTATATATACTCGTATACTATATACAGCACGTGTTTCTGACTTTTGTTTGATAACTCATCTCATTTCCTTGTTATCGATAAAAATCCATAATTTGATTGCATTTTTTAAGCCTATTGTGCATAACACTAAAGATATAAATAAATACAAATAATGTAGAGAATTTTTCTAAATAAAGCGCATATTTTGTATATTCTGAATTTTCTATAACCCGCCCCACATACCCTCTAATTTGTATTTCAAATACTACTTGATACTTGAGGCTTAGCAAATAGACGCATATGAATGTAATTAACATGCTCTACAAATTGTATTCAAAACGTGCATCTAGAAGAGAACTTGCTCAACAATTCATTTCCCATGGTGAAGCGCTGCGCAGTTGGCAGATCGCGTGCTTAGGCATGCGTGCGTGCGTGCGTGTGTGTGTGCCTGAGTCGTTTGCTTAAGATAAACTCTAATGATAGGTATATCTGTTTGACGGATTCAGGGTATCTGCTAGTCGAATCGTCTCTCGCTTGTTTTGTCTTTGCTCTTTTATATATAGCTTATCAAATCCGTGGCCTTTGTCTGAGTCTCGCTTTTGTTCTGGTTGAGCGCTCTATTTTCATGGGATCAGCACACGTGCTGGGACCTCGCGTCCCCCACCCAAAAGAGCTTCAGCTGTGAAATTGAGTTTGGATTCGTGTGGCTTTTTGTACTATTTGGGGTTTGGGTTAGACTTGCGGATTTAATTGAGCGGCATACGAGAGCTGTGACACGCTTCCACACGCACGACTCTATCATATAAACACACACACACACACACACACACACACACACACACGCACACTTATACACATGAACAATGCGAAGAATTCGCTTAATTGAATATTAACGCCTGTTGCCTAGGCGAAATATTTTCGGGCAAATGACATCGACGACTAATAAAATCGTAGCGCCCCTTAGCTGCACAGCCCCACTGAGACTGCCCCCCCGGCCGGCCCTGCCTCGCCTCACCATACTCCCATTCATACAGCACACGCACCCATCTCATCCAGTTTTCTCACGTTCCACTCGGCCCGCTCGCGTCGCAATCTTGGGCTTTGTTTTTTGCTTTTTCTATTTATTTCAATTAATGAAGCTGCGTCTTCGTTGTTTAATTAATTTGGAGCACAAAAAAAGAGCAGAGCCCTTAAATAGTGGCAAGACATGGCGTAGCTGCTAGATACCCTGTATGGTAGTGGCCAGAGGGAGTTTTAATATGCCCATTTTATGCAAAAGGCAGAAAAGTTGGTTTCGGCAGGCGAAGTCGAAATTGGTCAAATGCATAAGTTATAGGGTATTTGCCAGCTGGAGCACAAATATCTTTATTTTATTATTTTATGTTATTTTTTCAAGAAGTCAGCGAAATTAATGTGAAATTACATTTGGCAATGCAGTCGAGTTGATGGCATTTTAATTAGTGTTTAATCAGTGAGAAATTGTTTTGGGTTGAGCTTGGAGGGCAGACGTCTTCAGGCTCAACATCCAATGGCTTTGTGTCGTGCGTTATCTGAGAGCAGGAGAGGCAACAAGAATAATAACTAATTGCAAAAGACAATAACAATAACAATAACAATATCAGCAAGCTAAATATAATCTAACGCGAAAAGAACTACACAAAAGGAACAACAACAACAACAAGGCGAGAACGTCATGCGAGCTTACTTGGCGCAGCGCGCAGCTGCAATGGCTTTGCTGTCAGCGTCAACGTCAACGTCAGCGCCACCGGCAGCAGCGACGGCGGCGGCGCCGGCGCCAAGGTGAACGTGCAGCTGAAGTTATCGCAGCAGAGAGCGCGAGAGAAGCTGAAGCTGAAGCTGCTGGAGAGCGACAACGAAACGGTGTCAAAGCAATGCGCCGAGCTCAGCTGCGCCGCTGCAATTGCATTCGAGTTTCAGCAGCGCAACGCGCCAGACGTTGACCACAGCGGGCGGCAGAGTGCGAAAGCGAATCGAAAGCGAACTCCGAAGCCCCAGTCGAGCCGAGTGCAGCCGAATGCCGAGCGCAGGCGACGGGGCTAAAGTGCGAGCGACAAAGATTAAAACGAAAACAAACTGACAAAACATATATGCGGTGTGTGTGTGTGCGTTTTATTTAAGCGATAACATAATCGATAAACGATAACTGTGCCAAAAACCAAACAAAATGTGCAGCAGCAAATGCTTTCGCATGCCCACACTAGTCATCTGCGGCGTCCTGCTGACCATCGTGCTGGTCTGCATAACGGGCATCACCCTCACCAACAGCATCAACATATCGAATATCGTGAAGCTGCGCGAAAAGGTCGCCAGCGACTCGGCGGCCGCCAATGGCGGTCATCAGGCGGCCCAAACGCGCGCCGCCCTCGTCGAGCAGCAGTACTCGACGCTGCAGCAGCATCATCTATCCAAGAGCGATCTCAACTATATATCGGCGGCGACGCATCCACGTAACCTGCAGCGGCTGCTGGTCACAGCCCAGCCACAGTCGCAGTCGCAGTCGCAGGCACAGCCGCAGCCGCAGCCCAATAAAATTGTCATCGAAATTGGATTAAGGAGCAGCAACAGTGGCAGCCCCAGGGGCAACAGTGGTGGCGTTGGTAACACTGATAGCAGCAGCTCCAATTCAATTGGCGCCATTAATCTAATGCCGATGCCGCATATGCTGCAAGCGGCAGATGCACTTATGGAGGGCAATGTTGATTCCATATCCCTGCCAGCAGCTGCGCCAGTTACAGCGCCAACAACAACAACTCCGACTACTACTACAACAACAACAACAACAATAACATCAGCAGCTGAGCATGTCTTGGGCATTGCTGATCATAATCCGGCGGGCATTCAATTCGAGCGCCGCGCACATGTCAAACAGGTAAATTTAAGATCCGGCACGTCCCACACGGCTCCGGAAAGATTTATAATCTAGTAGCTGCCATTGGGCATTGTTCGCACATTTTCAACGGCGATTTCAATTTTCAAATTTACTTGCATGCTCTGTTCGCTTAGGGTAGTCGGGTATATTGGCTCATTCTTCCGTGTGTCTATCTGTCAGTAGAAACGCGAAAACCATTCAAAAATTATGGCGAATATATGCACGCCCATAGGGGGCGTGGTAAATCTGGTTAAACTATATCTTCTAAAGCTTGAGAGCTAAAGAAAAAATTAGAGCTTAAGCTAAAGCCTCAACTTGTGGAACTTGAGTTCATGCCAAGATATTTTACAGACAACTAAAATTATATATCCCTTTTAGGGGCGTGGCACATTGGATCTAAATATATAGAGTTGTCAATGAATTCGGTTATATTTTAGACACTGAAGACCTTAGAATACGAAGTTGACAGCACGCATCTAAAATACATAGATTATATAAATATCCTCGCCCATATGAGGCGTGGCTTACTTAACTTACTTAACTAGAAAAAATTGTTAAAATTAATTGAGTTATTGTTGACTTGATCTATCAATACATCAAATAAATAAATATATGTCTCTTTTCGGGGTCACTTCATATGGAAAATGCCCTAAAATTTCCATAGTTTAAGAGCATAAATATAATATGAGAGTTGCACCTGTGGGAACAGAGTATCACGCAGTCGGTTGCGTTCGACTGCAACTTGTACTTGTTTTATGTTGTTTTTTTTTTTTTTCATTCGCTCTTTGTTTACCTTAATGCATTGTTATTGCTATTCTTGTTGTTTAGCTAATCATTTGCAATACATTGTCAAGCCTAGAACAACAACAGCGCAAACTATTCATTAGAATTATATCTAATTCAGTTAATGCATCATTACAATCGACTAACTGAATGCTAATCCTGTAAAAGTCACTTTTGTTGCTTTAAATGATTTACGTCGATTTGTGAAGGCCATAACTGTAACTGCAGATCTAACTGTAAAATCTAGCAAGACCATAGCTATAAGTCAATTAAAGTAAACTCGTTGCGAGCATATACGATTCGACAAGAAAGAAAAAAAATATATATATATATATTTATATGTAATATAAATATTTTAATTATATTTCATTACCAAAGATCAAGTACATTATATTCCGGATCAAAATAGCTCATAATGCCATCTGGATTAGCAAAGTCAAGTCTAATCTGATCTGATTGCCTAATATATATAATGTCAATAACACATATATTAGATTGAATAAAATATTCAATTCAATTTGCATAGTTATGAATAGGGTATATATATTTCAGGAAGTCGGGGAGCTAATCTGTCCCAGCTATAACAGCTGTTTAACTATATTTTCCTATTCATGTTCATGTGCTTAACAAGCAATGTTACGATACAAGTTATATCATTTCAAGCTAAAATTTGATAGACAATCGGTTACGACTGCATGATGCTTGTTCACGTTCTTAAAATTTGTATATCTTGCAAAATTCAGCAGTTTTGCATATTACGATTTCCGTTAGTGTTACTTTATCACGCCCTATAGCCCTATAGAAGGCTATAGACCTTAATTTTGTCGATTTCTAGAGTATGGGAAACCAAGCTTTAAAGATGCGTAACATTGGGCTGTAACCGATTAGTTTATATATATGAAAAATATATATACAAATATTCCAAATGTTACATCTCTAGCACCTTGAATAATAGCATCTATTAGATAAGTTATAGTATGTATGTATTAGATTAGTTATAGTCTTATATATCTTGATTCGCCGTGCCCCCAGTAGCCCTTGACACCTTACGAGATAAGAACAGAGAGCCGACGCAGGTATAGCAGTGCGAGCATTGCATAAAACCAATATGCTCTCTTCACTGCGTGCAACGGGTATAAGCATAAGCACGTTTCAAGCACTTGAACCAATCGCCGATCGCCATGCAGTTCTCGGACAGAGTTCAGCTGCTACGGCCCCTCGCCAGAACCAGTTGATCGAACCTGCGACTAAATAACAAAAGTTTTGCTCTTGGCGCTAAGCCAACGGCAGAACGAAATAAGCTCTCTATAAATGATATATGAGTATGAGCCGTTGGTCTCTGGTCTCTCGCTCTCTCTCTCTCTCTGTCGGTCCGCATCTTGGTGGCTGATTACAATAATTAGCATAGTTTTAATGACACTTGAGAGAGTAAAAAATAAAAATAAAAAAAAAATCAATTACATTGTACTCGCATCTTAATGGGCGAGCGACCACTAAATCTCTCATCGCGCGTTTTTCCAAAGCTTCTTATGTCGAATGCGATTGCTGCTAGGAAATTGCATGCAGCTGTCTCGCTCACTCGCCTGGCGCCAGTGGGGGCCATGGCAAAGTTCAGACTAAAGCTTTGGCTGCTGCGAATGCAAAGTTAAGTGCACGACTGCACGAGTTGGGGCAGAGAGAGCGAGAGAGAGAGGGAGAGAGAGTATGACAGGGAGTGAGAGCGGCGCGAGTTGAGTGAATGTTGCTGAATGCTTAATGCTAAAAAAAACGTATTGCTACCCTGCCCCCTGCAAGCCGCAAATCTCCGCGGCCCGATCTGACTGGCAATCAGTCAAAAGCCAACGCTGAGCCAATTAAGTTTGCAAACTTATTCCGTGTGAAATTAATTACGTGCATTTTTATTTGAATATTGTATGACTATGTGGCTGCTGTCAGCTCTTCTTCTTGTTGTTGTTGATTTGTTGTGTTAAAAGGAGAAAGAAGCTTTACAAACAACAAACAAATTAAACTGATGCATATTTAATGCGTTATTCATAAATGAATAACGTTAATTTTTGCATTTCCGTTTCCTTCTTTCGACAGACCTCAAATTGAATAAAATTGTATCTTTTATAGTCCCAGAGTTAGAGACTTAAAAACTGAGCTACTGCAAAGCCTCCCAATTGATTTATCTATAATAATTTATATAGGCTGAAAAAAGTCAATATTGCATTTATTTTATAGGCAGTTTAGTAACTCTCTCGTGAGTTTGCCGTAAAATCACTTAATTATTTTTGGATTGTGAACGCGCATTGTGCAGTTGATTGCAATATTCAGACTTGTTTATGTGATGCTTGAGACATATTAAGCTGTTTCACCACAGCTTCAAAATTGATTACTTTCTTGAACTTGTTCCTCCTTTCCTATAATTTGATCAGAAATTGTTTAGAATCAGTTTTAAAGTGTGCCCGCATTTCGTTGAATCACTTAGGGTCTAATATATGTAAACAGATTGCCAACTTTATTGGTTATTTCATATTTTGTTAATAACTCAGACCCCTTCGCACCCTTCCTCTCGCTCTCGCTCTCGCTCCTCTCTCTTTCTCTCTATCGCTTGACAGCCCTTCAGCATTTCGATTCATGGCCTTTAGCCCCGACCAAAGTTGGGCCGCAGTTTCTTGTTATGTTTTATTTAATATGCTCATTTTTCATACACAGGTCATCCCATTAAAGTATATGGCATATATTTCGGACTAGCCTCGCATCAAAATTGAGGCGCGGCCGACTCGCTCGCTCTCTCCCTCTCTTTCTCTCTCGCCGCTTGTAAAAGTTTCTTAATAATAAATTGCTTAACTTTTAGGTAAACAAAATCACATTTGACCCCAAGGGGGTTCTGTGCCGAACTTTACTTGGAGCATTCCTTTAACACGCCGTCGGCTCGTCACGTGCCCTATATACATACATATAAACATTTACTGAGCGATGATCCAGTTATTTGAATTAAAATTATTATTACCTGCATTGCCAAGCAAATTCGATTTTCGCTCTTTCCACCCAAGTATTTGACTTGTCCCAAAATTACATTCCAGACTAGACAAAAAATTCATAAAAATATGACCGAGAAGAGAATTTTATGCATATTTATGTGAGCAGCGGGAATGGGAGTGGAATTTTAAGCAAACTCATAAATTATAAAATGTAAGTCGAAAATTAAATCGTTAATCGATAACGGCTGTCAATCGCAGCAATCGATAATAATTGAATGTTTTCAAATTCATTTCGTGGTAATTTATTAGCTTTTGCAACGTGAACATAATTCTTTATTTTCATTCTTCTTTATTATTATGTTGAGTGTTAAGCGATTTCCCGTTAGTTATTTCCTGCTCCACATTCCGGCATTTTCTGTTTGCGCCCCAATCAGTTGGCCAGCTGGCAATACGCATTCGTCATGACGTCGCATATTTCATAGCAACAATTGCAATGCAAAGCAGCCTCTTTAAATGGCAAACACGCGCCTCAGCACAGCGCAGCGCTACGACGCGCCGCCCGAACTGAACTGAGTCAAAGCCCAATCTAAATCCCAATTTGCCTTTTCTCTGCTTCTTCTATTTGCAGGTGAGTTGCAACTGTGGGTTTTCATGCGGCAAATGTGGCATAAGTAAAAGCTGCCTGGAATGCTAAGGCTTCGTTCTGATAAAACGCGCTACACTGAGCGCAATATTGTGGCAGGTAGGTGACAATGGGCTGGGGGTTGGGGGGCTGCTGGGGCTGGGCAGTGCCAATTGGAACTCTTGCCGTCGACTGTTGGAATAATAAGCTTCAATTTGGTACAAAGCGGATATGGCAAGGACACGGAATGTCCAATGTCACGAGGAGGCGTCATCCTAGACCAGCAAAAAAGGTTTTCCTCTTCTCTTTTCTTCCGGCATTGACTAATGCGTTATATAACTCTACAATGCCATGAATTATGCTCTTGTCCAACAGCAAAGAGTAGACACAAAAAAGAAACAAGAGCATAAATAAAATGCCAGAGAGATGCAAGAAGCAACAGAAAATCAGTATCGAAAGAATATTCATACGCCCCCCCTAGAAGGCTTTAAAGTCTTTGACACGCCTCTGAAATACGAAAAAACTCTTTGCAAGTTTTGTGACAAATGAAAGAGGTAAATACAAAAAGAGAAAACAAAGTTAAGCCTTAGAGCTTTAGGCGAGGGAAAAAACTATTGATGCTGCCTAGTGCAGGGTATACTATTTTCTACTGCGTCAGAGCCTCTTTTAAAATATTTATTGATAGCAATTACACAGCTATAAAAGAACCATACAAATTAAGTAAAAAATAAATAAAATTGTAGAAACAATCATTTTATTCAATATAATGAAAATCAAATATTAATAAAAAGATAAATAATAAAAAAAATGTTAAATATATATTCAATACAAAATAAATTTAAATGAACGAAACAAATAGAAATACTAAAAACAAATCATAAAATAAGGATTATATTGAAATAATCCGACAATATTAATAAAAGAAAAAAAAAAAAATTAAATGAACAAAATAAAAACAAGTAATAAATAAAAATTAATAAAAATTATTATTAATAATTGTCATCATATTATAGAACATTAAATCAATATTGAAAATGATAAATGAATTATAGAACTTGAAATAAGAATTAAATGATAAAAATAAATTAAATAATAAAAAATAAATTAATAATAAAGCATATTAACAATATTATTGTTGTACAAATCAACGAAAAATTAATGAAATAATGGTTACAAAATAATTGATTTGTAATAATTATTAATAAGTTAAACAATTTTAAAAAAAAATAATATGGATTGAGTAATTTTCTTCATTCTTTAATTTAAAAACATATTTTAGAATATTGTAAACGCCTTAGAATGAAATTGTTGCCTTAGACTCTCAGTGAAAATGAATTGAAGCCAGTGAAGTAGAAATATATAATATATTTTTCGGTGAGAGCCAACAATAGACCCTGATGGTTCATTGAACTCATTTCAATTAACAATAATAAAATAATAATGAATACAAATTCCAAGCGCCTAGACATATATTATAGACAATTTCGCCTGCACTCAATAGTCGATAGTTTGTCGCTCTTGAAATCAAGTCGAGGTTAAATTCAGTGCTAGAAGAATGCATCGAGTGGCATTTTTCGTATGACCACCAGGTTATTTCATATCCATACTGTAGCAGTAGTAGCAGCTCGAATAATTTATGGGGCCGTTCCCCAAAAATGTATGGCACAATGCAAGAGCAACGAATTTTGTTACACATGGACTGAGTTGGGCTGGGCTGGGCTGGGCTGGGCTGAGCTGGACTAGACCAACCGGTGTCTCGCTCGCCTCTTGTCTTAGCCGGTGTGGACGGACGTTTTGGGACCGAAAGTAATCATTGTTCGATACCGGAAACTATTCAATTTCCGCATGACATGAAGCGTATACAAAACAGGTTTGAGTACTCAGTAGAGAGAACAGAAGGCAGGCAGAACTGTCCTGAAGCGAAGCGAATACCAAAAGCCAGCAAGGACATGGCACATTCAACGTTGAGCTCCGACACACAACACAAATGAAAGAGAGACGTATATGCGATGAGCCGCTCAGCTGCTGCTGCTGCTGGTGGTTGTCAGTGGTGGTCGTGCTGGTGGTAGTGGGGGTGGTATCTCCAATGATGACACAAACACATTTTGTATTGTGGCTGCCACTGCTGCACGCATTTTTATCACTGATTGCCTCGGATTGGTTTGGGTTTAAAAAAAAAAAAAAAAAGACGAAAGAATGATATTGAGCGCAGCTGTAAAACTCAAGTGATTTTAGCTCTCTGGCAATGCAAATTGCCTGCATTAAAAAACCAAATCTGAATGAATTCAACTTTATCAATGCAAATCTATTGACTGACTGACTGCACCCACTTGGCCCCACTGCTGGCGAGCTCTTTACTGTCCCATCTCATTCACATTTCAAAGTTCTTCTTATCCAATTAAATGAAAGCCCATCTGTATGTTTGACCGCTGAACTTCGAACTCTTGAAATGTAGCTGCAGCTTGTTGCGATTGGCAATTGGCAATTGGTCTTTACTCTGCTCGCACCGCACACACTTTCAATTTTACCCACGAACTATCATATCTATGCTGGCCACAGCTCTACAGTGCTGACCACTTGTGAGGAGAGCAAAAAAAATCAAGCTGCTACTCAATACTTGTTGAGCCCAAGCACACATTTCGATGATGGCAAAAGTCTTGACTGGAATAACAAGCTGTGTCAAAGAGCTTTGATCTCTGAGACTTCAAGAGCTAGAAATATTTTAGATATATTCGTTGATATAATTTTTGCAATATACTTCATAATTTCTAGCTGCTTTTCTTCTATCTCTCAGAGCAGAGTAGTTTCACAGTTATTTTTTAATTCTCTTAATATTTTACTACATTTTAATAGCAACGTGTTGATTTTTGCTGTTTATCCAAAAAGTGTTAAGCTAAAGCATATTTATGATTTAAGCAAAATATGGAAAATAAAAAAATATTTTTTCTACAAAATATAAGGCAGTTAGATTATTAGAACATCAATTGCTTTCTAGTATTTATCTGAAGCCTTTGTTACTTTCTCTGATATAAAAAGTCTATAAAATATTCAATCTCTTATATCTTATATGATCTCCGAAAAGAATTTCTATTCATATGAGTGAAATATAATAACTATTTCATTATCTCAACATTTTAGAGCTATTCGACTACTCTAGATCCACTTTATTGCCATTCTACAAGCTCTAACTCAACACAGATCTTCAAAAGAAATTATTTTAACGAGATATACAAATTTTAAAATTAATATCTTAACTTCCCAACAGATTGAGCTAAACTTTGAGTTTATATCTAATATAATTTATGAATAAGAAGTTCTCATTAAATTTCGCCTTATAGATAAAATCTTTACAATTGGCAAATGGAAATTTTAAGAAAATAAGAAATTATATAAATACTAGAAATTCATAAAAATATTGGCAAATTATTAGAATGTTGTATTTGGCTTGAAAAAAACGAAGACAGCAAGTCCGTTCCGTCTAAATTTCTAGCTAGAGGCAAAAGATGCAATTGCTGCTTGGTATGTGCTTAGAGACAGAACTTTCAAGTGGGATAGAGTGCTAAGGCGATTGCAATTGCACTTGTGTGTGTGGCTGTTTTGCACACACACACACACACACACATGGCAAAGGATGTGCTTCTTTTGGTATTTCTTACCTGTTACGCTTCGTTAACTATTTGATAGCATAAAAAGCTTTTGGCTATCAATCAAGTGCCCTCCCTTTCACTCAATTATTTAGTACAGTTTGTACGGCAGCTACGCTTTGCCTAACTTGTGGAATGTTCAATCTTGAAGTTTCTGCCTGGTTGACAACAGCACGAATCTCTGGCGTGCTGTAAAAAAAAAAAACAGAATCTGTATAAAAAGAAGGGAAAATAAATGGAAGTTGTATAAAAACTTGCTGCTGTTCAATTAGCTGGCTAATAGATTGGCTCGGATTGGAGCTGTCATGTATATATAGATAGTATAACTCATGCGCCATCATGGATACTATCTCATTTCAATTGCAGCTTACTCGGCCATTCGTCACAAAACGTGCATGCATCATTCAAGCAGATAAGCGAAACTTTCCCACTGACTTTTACTTACAAATTACGCTGCAATTGATGGTCGAATAGACAGTAGCAGCATGGAAACGAATAACATTTGGCAGTCGTTTGCTTAACGACTCTTTCTAATTGCTCTAGCTGCTGGTCGAAAGTGCACGGCGTGCTACTTGCTGTCCCTTCTAGAGATGGTAACACTTTGCCACACGAATGGGTCATACGAAATTCGCTCAATGCATAATCGTATTCATATAAGCACAAATCAGTCAAGTCAAAAGCAAATTTAAAATCGATTAATAATCGATAAGTACACATAAAAGATATAACTTAGAAATCTATGCAAAAATTTATAAGCTATGAAGTGACCTTAAAATTAACTTCAATTGATGCTCAATATTAACGATTAATGTGTCAAAAAACTATTTTTATACTTACTCGTTTCATTGATTAATATTATCGATATATATGCAAAAAACATAAGTTATATATAGATTTAATATTTAATCGATTATCGATTATTGTACATTGTTAACCATTGCTTTTTGCCAAAGAAATCTATCCAAAATGCTCTAAACTCTGAAGTGACCTATGTTGATACTTAATATATTTAATAAACTTTCGATAAATGTATCAAAATCGATTATTATGCATATTATTATCTTGGTATTGACGACTTTGCACGCATTTTTAAACAATATGACGATTAACTTCTGTCAATGACTCATGTTATCGATAACAATTTCGAAATTCGATTATAAAAACTTGTTATCCAACGCTTCTTGATCAAGTACATGGCCTAATATTTCTTAATTCATGCAGTCCCAGTATACAAATGTTTCATGGATTCAGTGGATGCATGCTCGTGTCACGATGACAAGGGCACGATAGTTGCTCACCTCTAGTAAGTGCTGACCAAGTGCGAGCACTCGCACTCGCACTTAAATTATTGTTGCGGGGCTAAATCGGACAGCTTGAGTTCTGTTCGTGTTTAGCACTGGGGAAATTGCCATCGATAAAAAGAAATGTTTTATGGTTTCGGGCTCCAATGAGTGCGGCATAGAAACGATGTGGCGAACCTCTTCGAGGCGTGTACGAAATGCCTATGAATTTGCCATAAAAGCCGAAAGGCTTTCTTAAAGGCGAGCACTTAAAGAGCCCTTGGAAGCTAATCAATTGGGCATTGCTCGACAATAACTTTTTGTGACTGAAACTTTGGCTAAGCTGTCGCACCATGATTTGAATTAAGTAAACAAAAAAAAAAAGAAAAGATGAAATATAAAAATAAAACAATCGAGAAAAATGCCAAGTGACCACCCGCAAGGTTACTTTCAGCTGCAGAATTTGGCGAAATATGATTTCCTATGGTCGAAACTCTGCTACAAAGTCGATACAAATTTTTGAGCACCAGCTGAGCTGCGCCACGGCAAGTGCTTCTCACGATTGCCTAGCAAAAATGTCCAATTAAATCCCACACTGAGACTTTGGCTGCCAGCTGCGTCTGCGGCTGGGCCTAGGGGCCAGGCTCTCACAATATTTTTATAACATTCAACTTCAAATATTGCCCAAGTGGGCAACGAATGCTACAATTTATATGTGTGAGTGTGTGTGAGTAAGTGTGTGTAAGTGTGAGTGCGAGTGCGAGTGCGTGTGTGTCGTAGGCATCGTAAAGTGCGTGTCGCCTTCATAAATATGTGATGAGATCCTAAAAAGCAAGACACCACAACTGACTGGGAATAAAGTGAGTCAGCACTTTGGCTCAATCTGGTGGCAACCGCAGCATCATCAGCACCGCATTTCGAATCCATTTTGTGCGATTTAACAGCTCAAGTGCTATGGCAACTATATCTACTTGTTTAACCTCATAAAGGCGGTCAGCAGCAGGAGCAGATGTCAAGCATTTGACTAAACTATAGACCGCAGGGAGTTGTTTTTAGTGGCTGATGAATCAATCAGGAATAACTACATGACATGTCATTCATGGCATGAATTGAATTTATATTCATTTGCAGAAATATATATATATATATATATATATATGTTTATTTATAATTTTTCAGCTTAACATATCGATAAACAGAAATATTTAATGTTATTTTAACTAGCAAGAGAAACGATGTAGCGAGCCACTTAAATGGCCATGACTTGGCCATAAAAGCCGAAAGCCGAATGCCTAAAGGCTCGCTCCCACTTACTTAAAGCCAAACACTTAATGGGCCCATGAAAGCTAATCAATTGGACTTTACTTTTACAGCTGTTTGCTTAGTGGCTTGGCACTATTAGCTGCACGTCGACAGATGTGACTGTGTGCGCGTCATGCAATATCGTCTGCGTGCAGGGTATGTGCTAGTCGTGCTGCTGCTATGACAGCCAAGTTCAAGTTTCATTTCCATTTGATCGCTTTGATATGCTGCACAGCTGCTGGTTGTTCGGTGAGAATCTGGTGCGCTTCACTCTCTCACTCTCTGTCTGTCTGTCTCTGTCTCTCTCTCTCTCTCTCTCTCTCTATCTGTTTCTTTTTGTTTGAAAAACTTTCGAGATAGTCGTCAGCGACAACAGTTGAGAAACTGAGAACTTTGAAGTTTTCATTCAAGAAACGCTACGCAATTCAAATAGTTGTTCTTGTTCTTGTCTGGAACTCGCGAAAAGTTCTGGTCGTGAAGTGTTTATGTCTGGTTTTGTGGTCGTTGTGTGCTCCACCAACAACAACAACATTGATTATAACTACAAATTTTGGGATTGTGGCAGCGGCCACTCACCACACGCCCGACCCGGCCCGGCCTGGCCCGCATATCAATGAAATGGACCAACAATATCCAGTTGGGCCAACAGAACGTCCCATTTGCCCAACTGCTCTATCAAGCAAATATTTGTTTTGCGTTGAGCGGTTGCTTAATTTTTAGTTTATGTTGCATAATTTTAGGCTGCGAAGGTCAGCTGCGACCCGATAAGCAGGGTCGCCTTGAATTGTCCACCACGTAGAGGCAGCCGCCGCCGCCTCCTTGATAATATTGTGCTGACAGCATCGTTGAGAGTGCCGGGATTAGGACGATGATGGGAATATTTTTGCTTACGTCCGGCTGCTCAAACGCCAAATCAATGAGCGGAAGGAAGCGCAGTGGCAGCAGCCATGACAGTGACAGTGCCACTGAGAGTGCCACTAGCTGTGTGTGCCTGTGTGTGTGTGTGTACCTTGGATTGGGGACTCGGTGCTCAATCACTTGATTGACAGGACAACCGCCAGCAAGAAACTAGCCGACAAACATTTGAGCTTGACGATGTTATTAAAAACACATACACACACACTCACACACACACTTATTACACACACACACACAAACATAGTTCGCCTACATTACGCTTGTGCGCATCTATGAGAAAAAATACCATATTTGAATAGATAATGAAATGAGTTCGGGCTGCTGACTCAATCATCATATACTAGGTACAGTAATCTTACAGAAAGAACTCCATGAATAGGTGACGATCAAGAACTCATGTAAGATCTTATAGATGTATTTATAAATACTTATCCATGTAGTGTTCTGTCGGAGATAATTCGGTTCCCAGAGCTGATCTCCTTTTCAACTTCATGTTTCTTCTCTCGTGTTCTCCCTTTTTTCAGCTATCCGATTATCTACCACGTTATATATTTATATTTCCTTTCAATAATCGATAGAAATCTGAGCTTATCTCTCGATAGAATCTCTTTCTCTTAAAATGTGGAATTTAAAAACTGAATTTCGATAATGATTTTAATCGATGACAATGGTAATACCTATCAATTATTGCAAACAAACTCTGTATGCATGTAAATAAACCCAAATTAGTGGAGCAACTGGAACTGTGGGCCTATTTGGTCATGGACAACAGTTGCAACACAATAATCAGAGATCTAATGGATACAAATCGTATTGGCAAGCATCAAGTTGTTGTTATTGTTGTTGTTGTGCACGATTAACGTAATGCCATGGAGGCAGTATGATAGAATCGGTGATGCAAAGCTCAATTCATTTGCTGTCCATTGGTTGCATGGCCCGGTGCTCTTTTGGCCAGTCGTACACCTGTAATCTCTGGCGCTCTGTTGTTGGCCAACTGGCATTTAGGCCAATTTGTGGCAGTGGTTTGCACATGTAATGCCAAATGTGATTGCAACAGCATGCCACCATGCAGCATCCAGCAATGGCAATGGCAATGGCCATGAAATAAATTCAATTACAGCAGCAAACAGAGCCGCTCACCAAATGCCTTGTGTGAGGCATTCATATGGCCGTTGCCTGTTCAAGACATATATGGCCATTATGGAATATGGCCGGCCAACTGTCCTGCCAGATGGTTTCATCGAGCGGCTCGCCACGCCCACATTGCCCCGTTTCGCCTCTAATGAGCGCAGCATTATTCATTAATGTTTCCCTCGACCAATTGCCGTTTAGGACATTAGAAAATTGCATATGCAAATTGCAGTGTGGCTCCAAAGTGGACAATAAATCATATTCATAGCTTTCCAACCGAGCAACCAGCTCATTTGCATGAATGTCAAGCTGCATACGAGATGCACGGCTCGAGCGGCTATTCAAACTAAATAAATTCCCATTCAGCTCTAATCAAATTCGTACGCAACGAAACAATAGCAAAAAAAAACACACACACAAATTCAAATTAAATTATGTTTTTTTTTTATTCGGTTTTATTTTTCATTGATTGGCGAATAGTATTTATTTTTTTTTTCAATTTGCAATTAAAATTCTATTCAGTTTTTTTGCAGAGAGTGAAAGACAGAGAGAGGGCAGGCAGTTGCCGAGAGTTATTTATAGACCAAGAGGCAATTGGAGAGAGTTGTATAGAGACAGAGCGGGTAGTGGGAGACAGTTAAATAGAGAGTGATAAAGAGAGGGAAGCAAGTAGTAGAAAAATATATATAGATAGGGAGAGATAGCAGGTGAAGAGGTATATAAACGATAGAGAGAAAGAGAATTCAGATAGCTGGAGCGAGTTATAGAGAGAGACATAGCAGATAGTAGTAGAGAGTTATAGAGAAGGAACGGATAGTAAAAGAGAGAGATAGAGAGAGGAAGAGAGAGGGACATGTCATGCAGTTGGACAGAGTTACGGAGAAAGAGGAAGAGAGATGGTAGTAGTAAGAATTATAGACAGGTATATGGTAATATGGGAGAGTTATAAAGAGAGAGAGAGTGTATGTAGTAGGAGGGAGCGAGATTGACAGAGAAAGCACGTAGTTGGAAAAAGTTGTAAAGAGACAGAGAGAGAGAGAGAGAGAGAGACAGCAGGTGCTGGTAGCAGGATAGATCAATACCGAGAGATGCCCGGCCTCTCTCTGTCCTTCACTCTCTGTATATCTCTGCAAAAAGCTAAATAGAATTTTAATTACAAATTGAAAAGAAATAAATATTATCCGGGAGAGACTTACTAGCAGTCCAAGCTGTGTTTGATTGATCCAACAGCTTGCCAGCTAACCTAATATTATTTCAGTAGAGAGTAATTAATTATTGAGCATTGAATAGCGCTTTTAATTGCACTCAAACGACATTCCCATTTCACTCTCTATTCATTAACGTGTTGGACTTTCATGTGCCAGCTGGATATCTAGGAAACGACGTGAGAGGCTAGCTGCTAGTCTGAATTCCATGCTTAAATTGCACAATATTTTAGCTCATAAGAATAGAAGAAATATCTTTGCTATGACTAGTGCTGGCACGATTAATCATAAGATGCACAATAATAAATTTTTTTCTACAATTTACGATTTAATTATATCGAAAAATTGAGTAAAGTATTAAAAATTTGAGAATATTTAAAAAATAATTTTTTTAATTGATTTCCTTTGTTAGTTTTCAACAATCAAACCCGATTAATAATCTCCTAGCCTAACGTAATTATTTAATTCAATAATCGATTAATATTTTTTGCCCCATCGGTTCTAAACTTAAATGATTTCTTTATTTATTATTGATTATTTGAAACTAAGAAGCTTAAGGACAGTGAGGAACGCACTTCCCTGCTCAAGTATATATATATAGCTTATAGATTCATTCATTCCCGCCTCCTGCTGCCTGCGAAATGCAGTTCAAACAAAATCATTTTAAAGTTTGAGCCACAAGCGCTGTCGTAAATGTCACTGGCTGGCATTTTCACAGTTGGTTTTCTTTTTTTTATCGACTGTCAGGATATTTTTGAACAAGTTTTTAGCCATGGCCAGCGTACGTTAGCCAGTTGTCAAATAGGAAGCGAAGCGCCTGATATGAGATATTACAATAAATCAGTTTTAATGTTCCATGAGCGCTATAAACAAATGCCATTGAAATAAACAAGAGACGGGCCAAGACTGCGGGGCGTATGCGCTTAAAGTTAGTTAACATTTACTTTAACATGAGAAATTAGAGACAAGCTAAATCGTACTAGGCCAGTCCATCTGACCCACCATCCGTTTGTTTGATCGTAGATCTTGTAGATCTCGTAGAAGTTTGAGATTTTCCACAGTAATTTCGTGTACGATCTTCAATTTTGATCGTTAAAATTCGTTTTTAAGTCTAGTTTGAAGACCCTAAAGGATAGAAACATAAACGAAATTTTATTAAATTTATTAATTGGCATATCAGCTCGAAGTGTCCGGAGTATCTGCCAGTCGAGCCGTCTCATTAAAAGCACTCGTGTTGTTTGTATATTTATTCGAACTACAATCAGCAGCAGCCATAAACAACAGGCAGAGAGGTGCTAAAGATAAATGACAAACCAAGCTAAAAATTAAATAATAATAAAAAAAAACGCAACAAAGCAATTAAAATTGATACAACAAGAGTGCAGTGAAATGTGAAGCGGTGATAGCGCACAGAGATACTGAATAAAAAACAATGAGCACAAAAAGAAGAAGAGGGAGAAAAAAGTATATTTTTATCATTTGGTTTCTGGCATAGAATTATTTATTATTATTATTATTATTATTATTATTATTATTATTATTGTTGTTGTTATTGTTGGGGTATGGCTTTTAACTTTATGACGCGCATTAGCGGTCTTAATGAGATAAAAGCTTAACATAATTGGCACGAGCAAAGGTAGCAACAGGTAGCAGCAACGCTGCCATGCCAGCATCCACTCTGTGTGTGTGCGTGTGCCAAAGACGCTGTCCCTGACTCAATGGACGATGGCAGGATACATCGTCAGTAAAGTGAGCGCATTTGATGCGCGGTAACTTCATAACTTTATTGAATTTGCTGAACAACCACACGCAGGGACAGAGAGAGAGAGAGAGAGAGACAGGGAGAGATACAGGGGTACAGCCCTTTGCTGATGCTCACATTTCTGCCCCGCCTTTTCCCGGCGCACTGCGACTCATAAATTAACTTTGACTTTGAGTTTGATGCCTGCATAAAAGACATTACACAGCGCATATGGGGTGTAAATGTCAGAGTGCAAATTACGTATACGCCGCATATGCTGTCAGCATTTTAAAGACAGATCTGCAACAGCGAGCAGAAAAAAAAAAACGAAAACAGAAAATCGCTGGGCGTGAAATCTATTTTCTGTTGGCAATTTATTTTAAATCGTATATTAGCACGCTTTAATGGCCTGTGCCCGGCCCCTGTCACTGCCCTCGACTAGATTCTGCATAGAACAAAACCTATATATACATACATATATATTTTGTACTTTTTATTATTTATGACAGCGCATAAAAAATAATACGCAAAAGTTTATGGCTGGCCGGGCACAAAATGAAAAATTGGTTTTACACGCCGCCACGCAACACAAGCAACAGCAACAGCAACAGCAGCAGCAGCAGCAGCAGCATCCCGCCGCAATAATAAATAAATGTAAAGATGATAATAAAGCGGATGATAATGATGATTCAAATGATAATGCGGGCCTGTATACATACATATATCTATGTATATATGTATATGCGCGGGGCCAGCAAAACCCCACCCGCTCACAAATTATGACCGGCTCAAACATAATGTCGCATTCACATGTGAATGGCGATTCCAATCGATAAACAATAGGCGTTCGAGCAGTGCGGCTTCAGTCTCAATTGAATTGTTATGAGTTTAATTAAATTCAATATGAATTCATTAGCAATAGCACTAATTATCAGGCTCTACTCTGAAGCAGCTGTAACATCTGAGCCATGGCAATTATTAAAAGTACTCTTAGCATATCCATAAGTATTACGCCTCTCTTGAATTTATTAGCTGATCTAATTATGCCTCGCTTGCGTCAACTCTACAGCTTTTGTTGTTTCGATATTTACAAGTATTTAAAAATGTCTAAAATATCTCTTATTAATCAAGTAACTCAATGTAAAGGAAATAAAAGGTGGTATTACTAAGCCCATTCACAAGTTTTTGCTAAAATTTTACTTTGATATTAACTTTGAATTGTAATTCAACTTCGTCCTAGAAAAAGGACCCACTCCAATCCAAACTGTGTCCAGAATAAAAGTTGCTTTAGGAATTGAACAGAAGAGCTCCTTTGCTGCTTCCGGTTCAATTTTGTATTATTCTTCACTTTCTTTTAAGAATTCAAGCATTTGAGAGAGCAAGCATATGACGGGTGATCATAGGTAAAGGTATAGATATAGAGCTAGGCAAAGCTATCATGGCCAAAGCGAAATTCTTGCTCACACAGCACCAACTCCAGCTTGTGCTCTTTACAATGATAATTGAGTTATTTGTCTATGATAATTCATAATTTAATATTATTATTTGAAAAGATTTAAAATCAAGAATGTGAGATAAATATAATTATAATGATATAATTAATTATATATAATCACACAGTTGTATTGCAGTAAATGCCTTAAGCTTGGATCAAGAATAATACAATACATATATATTATAGATACATACATAAGTATTATAAATATATATATATATTATATATACACACATATTCTCTCTTCACGCAAGATGTGAATCCAATTTATATGATTATGCTAATTCAATTAGTGCTCAGAGCTGCAATTATTTGCAGCTGGAATAAAACCTAATCAATGGAAAAATTGAACACATCGCTTATATATTGAGCGCGTATTACGCAGTCAAAAATACCCGTTTCTCATTATATAATAATTAAGAAGTACAGGCTCTGCCCAACGATCAAGTCGAGTGGCCCAGATCGCGGTTGGCTGAGCACAGATGAAATAAATTTGCTAATTTAGCCTAGCCCTGCAGTTGGAGCTCGGAAATATGCCCGTCCGTAGTTATCTATTTATACAGTCTACAGCCAGGGCATACGTTGCTTTGCAATTTCAATTAGCGAATGCGAAATGCGAAATCAGAACGCTTCAGTTGCTACACCGGATTGCATCAATAAGCGAGGCAATTAGCAGAGGCTCGCTCAAAACGCTCGTCACTTATCTGACTGCTGGGTGTGGTGTGGTGTGTGGTGCGGTGCGGTGCGGTGTTGTGGTGTGGTTTCAGTCCAAGCAGACCTTGGATGAGAGTAGATGCTATGATTTCTGTATGGCCGCTCTAATTGCATGACCATTGCTGTGGGCACCGACTTCCTTGGCTCAGCCGCCCGGCTTGGTAATTAGATTTGGATGCTGCCCGGGTTGCGTTTAACGAAGCTTGTGAAAAACTTTAACCAATACACACCCCAGCGCCCAAACCAACCTGGCGCCCCCACCAACCAAACATTGGTGGCCTGCCATCTGTTAAGACTCCTGGCTGGGGCAATAATTCTCGGCAGTCATAACCATAATCGCAATCATGAGCACAATTTCATTCGAGAGAGTTCTGCCCGCTTGCCAAGTTGTTCACAGTTCGAGGACTGTGCGTTTAATGAGGCTAATAAAGTGGATGCCATGCCACGCCCCCCTTCTCACGCCAGTCTCCCGCACTGCTGGCATCCCCATAACAATTGCTTTGCTTAACTCTGCCGGCTTTTAAATAAGTTTATTGCATAATAACTGATTTACATGGCCTGGCTTACTCAATAGCCGATCCCAGACCACACACTCACATGCCGACTCATAAAACTGTTCCCTCTGCTGTCGGCTCGGCGTTTGAGTTGATTTTCATGAAATTGCAATTCACTCTTGATGCTGGACTAAGCGCTTGCTTTTAGCCGAGCAGCAAATAGCCAGCAACTGCATTTGCCATATATCTCATACCAACTCACACACACACTCGCAGACAGCGGCATTGTGGGCGCAAGGGCGTGGCATTGGAGCGCTCGCCAAATGGCAGCATGGAGTGGGCATAATGTTTAGTGCTTTTTGTTGTAAAGAGTTTTTTGCCCAAGCCATAAATTTAATGTGTGTGTAATGCGTTGCAGAAGACACACACACACACACAGATACACTCTGTGGGTGGGTGTGTGTGTGTATGAGGGAGGGAGAAAGAGCCTTGCATACTTCTGGGACAGACTGAAGCTCTTTGGTTTTTACAGTGGTCCGCAGGGACCTTAATTGTAAATTTTCACTTTTATAACCAACTTGCTCTAAAAACTAATTATAACACAATTAATTAATTCAAAAATGGAATAAAACGTATAAAAAATGTGTCACAGCGAAGGAAGTCAGCTGAGGAAAGTTCTCTTTTGCCCAAGCATAAAATTATAGATAATTAAAATTATATTTAAAAGAATTTTGAGATATACTGAATTTATTTTATAATCATTTCTATTTCTATTTATATTTATATTTATATTTATATTTATATTTATATTTATATTTATATTTATATTTATATTTATATTTATATTTATATTTATATTTATATTTATATTTATATTTATATTTATATTTATATTTATTTTTATATTTATATTTATTTTTATATTTATATTTATATTTATTTTTATATTTATATTTATTTTTATATTTATATTTATATTTATATTATATATATATATATATATATTCATAGGATGCTGTAGCCACTGTGCTGCTGTGATGCACGATATCAATGAGGAGCATAATGTAGAAAATTTAAATATTCATAAATACTTTCAACACATGCGTGGTAAGGCAGTTGTTGCAGGCATTGCTACTGCTGCTGCTGCTGGCATTGCTACTGCTGCTGCTGCTGCTGCTGCTGCTGCTGCTGCTGGTGGCATTGCTGCTGTTGTTCTTTCATCCATGTGGGGTGGCTACATAAAATGTAGAAATTCATTCGCGAGCCGAAGAAATCACTTAAAGATGCCGCCACGTGCCGCTTGCTCCAAATATGTTGGCTGGGTTGCCCTTGGCAATGTTGCGTATACGCCACGTTCAGCTTGGAGGCGAAGCACAAGTTTATTATTTCATTTGCTTATTGGCGAACTTTGGCATTGATGGGCGTGGCCAGTGGCACGAACGTGTCACAGCATTTCCCCAGTGCCTTCTCTAGTTAATTGAACTGCAGTCGAGCGCGCCATCCGCACACACAACACGCGACACGGCCACGCCCCGCTTCACAGCATTTAATTGTAATTTACTTTTATCGCATCAGAACTCTGAACTACGGCTTATCTGGAGCTCATCCTATTGATATTCATGGGCCATATTAAATTACCACCATCTGCCTTAGAACATAATAAAACTGAGCCGCATCAAATCTCTATATATTATTAATAGAATTTAATTTAATAACTATTCAATTTGGCTGTCATTGAAAATGTCTTTATATATATAATATTACATCGGAGAGTTTGACTATTTCCATTTGACGCCCGATCAATAACAGCCTTTTCCTTGTACACAAGAAAATGCATTTCGCAAAGTTTTTCCTTGAAAAGTTTGATTCGTGGTTTCGTTTCATTGACACTTGAACTCCTGCCAAGTTAGTTCAGCTATAATAATTGATGTCGTTTCCCATCATTTCTTCGAGGCCGACAGTCCAATTCGCACACCTGATTCAAGGCTTAGCATATTTATTGAGTTGCCATTCAAAAGGGCTTGATACAACTGCCAGAAACAGAATGCATCAACTTGGCTTAAAGCCCTTCAGCCCGCTTGCATTTCTATGCAGCTCATACAGATGCAGCTAAACTCTATTCACTTGATTACTAGATATAAAGCAAAAGAATTGATTCCAAAAATTATCTGTCTTT
Organism: Drosophila mettleri; assembly: GCA_035047625.1. NCBI lineage: Eukaryota > Metazoa > Arthropoda > Insecta > Diptera > Drosophilidae > Drosophila > Drosophila mettleri. The sequence continues at coordinate 14,353,614 of JAWNPI010000109.1, forward strand.
ACACTGGCTGCCACTGTGCAATGTCTTGATGCCTTTTCTCTTTCACTAGGTTCCTCCCTCCTCCCCCCTTCGGTTGCCTTTTTCCTTCTTTCCCCCATAGCCTACCTTACTTCTTCCGCTATGCTCTCTCCATCGGCTTCGTTCCTTCCTGAATTCTTCTTCCTCTTATCTCAGCACTTCTCTCCCTTCTTCGTCCTCTCTCCTTTTGCTTCACTCCTTTCTGCTCTGTCTCTTGCGACCACCCTCGTTCCTCTTTATTCTCCTCCTTTTTCTCTGCTCCTTTCTTTCTCCATGCTTCTCCTTCCTCTCTCAGCTCTCTTTCTTCCACATTCCGATTCTCTCCTTATTCTTCTCTCTCCTGCTGACTCCTATGTCGCTCTTTTCCCTATCTTCTTTTTTCTACTCCTCTCCTCCTCCTCTCGTCGCCCACCGCCATTTTCTTCCCTTTTCCCTCTTTCACCTTTTCTTCCCTTTTCCCTCTTCTCACCATACTTTTTCCTCTCTCTCTCTCTTTCTCTCTCTCTCTCTCTCTCTCTCTCTCTTACTTCCTCCTTGCTCCTTTGCTAATTCTTTCAGCTCTCCCTTCTTTCCACACTTCTCTCTGCTGCTGCGTTTTTCATCCTCTCACTCCTGCTTCCTCTTTTAGAAGAGAGTATCTTCTTCCTCCTGCCTCCACCGCCCACTGCCCACTGCCCATACTCCTTCAAATGCGCCCCGCAATGCGTCAGAAGCAACAAATTGCCATTTCCTTTTCATAATCGCTGACGTCGTCAGCTAATTAACTGTTTTTATTTCTTTTCGCCTTTGTTTGCGGTAGCGTCGCACAAAGGCAAAAGGATGCGAAAAGGCTTTTGCCATAGTTACGGCAGCTGGCTCACTATGGCAGCCGCACACACCACCACCACCAACCCCTCCTCGCCCCTCGCCCCTCGCTCGCCCAATTTCGTTTTTTTTCCTTACGCATTTCTGTTATCGTTAGTCGCGTTACGCCCATAAATATCTAACACTGCTGCAGCCTTCGTTGAGTTCAGTGTTTTGTTCGCCAGCGAAACACTTGTTGTTGCCCCTATTGTTGTTGTTGTTGTTGTTGTCGTGTTGCTTTTGTCATCGTTACCTTTTTTATTAAAAAGCTGAGACAACAGCCAAGAGCGGGAGCAGCTGCAGCGGACGAGCATGCACGCCCTGCCTATACCCTGTAACATCTCTGGCAGAAAACTTTGATGACAGGTCTTTTAGCCAACTTGATAGCTGGCTGTCAACCCCATTAGTGTATTTAAAAGCTGTAGCATTTGACAGCCGGCCAGACGGACGGACTGTCAGTCAGCTGATGAAAAGTTTTGCTCGGACCGTTGTGCTCAAAGTGACAGTAAGACAAAGAGAGAGAGAGGAAGATAGAGTTATGCTGTAAGAGACATGTCTTTGAGCATCTTTATAGATACCTCAAGTAATTGCACTGCCCAACAAAAGTGAGTGCCGGAAAGTGAATCAAGTAACTTGTCTGCATTTTGATTCTGATTTGCTTTTGCCAGTTGGTCAAGTTGTCTGTGTCTTGCTAACCAAGTTATGTTGCTCTATGCCATTGACATAATTCAACTTAATTTACAACATTTTATTTATCACCTTTCAATATCTGTATCGCGTTCAGGTGCTTATCTAGGTGATAATTGGCATAAGCATGTGTGCGGCTTTATTATACCCAACATATTTTTAGTCATTTAAGGGGCAGCGAAAACAAAAACAAAATGTTTATTTGTATATGTGTGCATACAAATAACAGCGCTTTGCTGTACTGGGTAGTAGGGTTGGGTTAGACTGGCCGCCGCACACCCCCCCGCAGCGACGCAATATGTTAGGCAATATAGCAACAGCAACAGCAACAACAACAACAACAACAACAACAACGATTCGCATATTATCTGGGGAAGCAGCCTACAGTTCTTCTCGATGTTATTGTTGTTGCTGTTGCTGTTGCTGTTGCTGTTGCCGTTACCATTGTTATGGTTGTTTATTGTCTTACTTTGTGCCGTGTTTGCCTTTGTCATGTCTTCGCATGCTGTCAGCTGAAAGGCAACGAAGCGCAGAGCAAGTGACAAGTGCAAGAATCTTTCGTACTTACTTACTTACTTACTTAACGGGCCGAGGCTTATTTTTGGCAGCGAAACGCCCGCAATAACAACTGTTGGCATCCTTTATGCCAGCCAGCGCCTTGCGTTCGCGTACAATGACATTAAATAAATAAATAAAAAAATAAAAAAGAAAACCACGCAAATGAGAAGAAATATGAAAATGATGCCAAGAGACTTCTTTCCTTTTCTTCTCGTTGCTCTCTTTTTTTTTAGGACGAAAGGCTTTAGCTAGGAGCCAAATGCTGACGGCATGTAAATGATGTGATTTTGCTGTCAACACGAGTAGCGGCTCTGAGCAACAATAGCAACAACTTTTTTTTTATTATTATTATTTATTTTACTTAAATGGTTTCTATGAGCTCCGCTGGCTTATGTGCGATTTGATGTTCATGTTAATACCTTGAACACATGCCAAAGGGCTAAAAGTATATTCTTTACTAGTTGAAATGTGTGCAACAGCTCAGCGGCAGATACGGCTTGATGTCATAAAAAAAAAAAACTATCTGAGTTGCCTTGTTGAGAAAGTGAGAAAAATCAAGTATAATGTGAATTTACAGGTTATCAAATTTATTAAAGTATTTCAACTTGTAGTTAGCTCATATTGTCTATATTCAGTTGATATCTTGTTGCCATTTTCTCAGCAATTGAGATTTTTCGAATAGCTTTTGCTTATTTTCGAATTACAATTAAATTACAAATTAATGCGCTAACATCTCTATTAGTTTAGCTTTTGATCAACTGATCAAGCTGTGAGCATGAAACACGCATAAATAATTAAAAGCAAACCAAACAAAATTACCGCAATCTCTTTACGAGTAAATCACTTCAGATTGCTCTTAAGCCAACCTATGTTTGTTTGCTGGGCGCCCTAATTAGGAGCTGTAAGAATATATGTGTGTAGAAAAAGCAGTGATTTGACTGTATAATGTAGTTAGCTTAGCAGCGCTCAACTCTCTCTCTCTCTCTCTCTTTCTACTATCGTTTCATCTCAACTGCATCGCATAGATTCATTCTTATTTGCTTATAAAATATTCTCTCTAATTAGAAATGTCTGTTTTTACCTCAAGTATTAAGGGCTCAAAAAATAATACTCTAGATAAATACTCTCAATATATAAATATATATATTTATTTATATATATGTATATGTATATATTTATCAGCCTGCTCACCATTCCCCTTATACCCGTTATACCCATAATTAGCATAGCGAGCACAAGCGTTTAATTGGTTGTTTTTAAGGTGCTTGCATGTCGTGCTCTTATGCCGTGACGACAAAATGCGACTTTATATTTTACTTTATATATATTCCACAAATATTTTAAAATATATGACCTTTGGCGCTTGTCTGCTCTTACAGAAAAAATATCTTAATTGATTAAATTTTATTCAGAAATTTGACTATTTGGCTTAGTTGATTGCAAAGGGCATTGGAAACAATTGAAGAAATTTCTTTCTTTTATGTGTTTTTTATGAAATTCAAATAGAGATTACTATATGCCTGTTAATTAATCTATAAAGAGATAATTCTAGTGGCCAAAATGCTATAAATCTTTTATTCTCTTAAAGTGCTTAAATATTAAAAAAAAAATTTTTTCTCATATTTCAATTGTCTAAAAAGTATTTATATATTTATTCGAGATATTTCAATTAATGTCAGCATGTTGAACAACTTCATGTGTTACTTGAAATTTTAATTAAAAATTGCGCGTTCAAGTTTTTATAACACATAATGTTTTATGTTTTAATCTCGGCAATTACTCAAGTATTTTAATTGTACGTAATCTAACGTATTTAGCAGCAGGATGTGTTGGGCGCAGTTAAGGTTGCAGCCTGTAAAAAGTTGAGCTTGCGGCAGCTGGGAAATTGCAGGGCATAACCCTTGAACAGTTTGTAGGTTCACTTCATTCACTTAACGTGGCCACATGGCGTTTCGCAGGCACACACACGCTGCGTATACTTGACGGCACATTTGCCGTTGCCTTTTAAGTCGCCCTTTGCCGCTCGCCATAAATTAGACATAATTAAAATGTAAATGGAACAACAAAAACATAAAGCACACACACACACACACACAGACAAAGAGAGTGCAAGTCGCTCCTTGAGTTGCGCTCGCTGTGCCTGTTGTTAGTACGCTTCGTTTATTAATAAACACACACATACATGCACACATAGAAACTCAGCTTATTGTTTTTTTTTTCGTAACCTGTGTGCTGATTTATCAACATTACTCTCTCTGACTGTCGCTCTCTCTCACTCTGTCTTTCTCCTTCTCTTTGGTTCTCGCTCTCGTAGCGGATCAATTTGCTGATCCTTTTGTGCTTGCCGTTTGTTTCAATTTTGTCAAGGCTAACGCAGCTTTTACTCATTTCCTACGCAACCCGAACGCATTTCACGACATTCCATGGCGCTGCGACAAGAGCCAGCGCTTCGCATTGCTCGTTCCATCTATTGCCATGTCGTTCCGCGCTCACGCTTTTCTGTGCTTCGGCCCGCTCATTTCACGTAGTTTCACTCCGTTTCGTTTCGTTCTATGCTATATCGCTGCCCCCTCATTTGCAAATCCCATTGCCGTCGTCTTCACTCAGTTGGCACCACTTGCCGCACTCGCCTGTTGTCCGTTCAGCTACGGCCACGCGTTGCTCGCAACAACAACGCGAACCACTCGAAATGTGAAACAATAATAAGAAATACGCCATATAAAATAAATGTAAACACGCGCATCTCGTGGCAGATTGTTTAATAATTGATAATTGTCTTAAAAACAGCTGTACACCGCAGTGATACCTAGAATAACAACAATACAATTTCATTAATACCAAGCTGAAAGTACACATATTTATGTGGCTCTATGTGTGTCGGTGTGTGCGTGTATGTGTATGTGTATGTGTATGTGTGTCTGTGCGTGCGCAACAGTTCAACAAGGTGGCATAAAATTTCATACACAGCTACATATTTTGTTTTTACTATGCACAACACAAACTAATCAACAGTAACAGAAGAAGAAGCAGCAGCAGCGACGGCAAACTCATAACTTGCATGAGCCCCCAAGGTGTTAGCCGACATGCTGCTTGCTAGTGGGTGTGGGTGTGGGTGTGGGTCGGGCATCCTTAGGTAGTTTGGGTTGTTTAAAGTACATGTGCCGCTTGACACGTTTCTTGTGCATTCCCCAAGCACTTGCCGTTGACGCACAGCCTCCTGGGCAACTTGCATGCGCCCGCGTGTTTGCGTGTGTGTGTGTTTGTTTATATTTTATTTGCGTTTCGTTATTTTGTCATTTTTATACCCAGCGCAGTGCAGTGAAGCGTCAGGGTATAATGACTGTGTACATACCATATGTGTATATGTTTTCGGCAGTTATGCAGTTGACAGAGGGCATCTATTAGTCGGTCACGCGGCGTGTGCTGGCTTGCTTGTTTTCTTTTAATTGCCGTATAGTCATGTCCTTGAGCATTTAGCCAGCAACTCGGCCAGTGTTTATATTTAAACGCATCTCTCGAGAGTTGAGACACAAAAATACTCATGAAGAGCAAAGCACACATATACACACACACACACACACACACACATGTATATATATTGGCTTTGAAATTCAGCTGCTTGCGCAAACAGAAACTGACAATATCTCAAGCAGACAGCCTCCATGCAGGCCCCCATCGCCCGCTCGGCGCTGTCCACGAATTGCGTGCCACTTTTTTTTTTTACTTTTTATGAATTGATGTGAATTGAATTAAGGCAAAACGATTGGCGACGATTGCCGTTTGCCGATTGCCGATTGCCGTTTGCCGATTCACATTTGCCGGCTGTTTGCCGCATAAATGAAGCACATTTGTGTTCACCAGCCCAGACAGATGCGTTTTTGCATTTATGTTGAAGTAGCTAAAGTAAATAGGTTGATGAATCACAGCTGAAATCATTGTATTCAGCATATTCTGTACTCAATTGATAGCAAAGTGTGGCTCGCTATGAAAGCGTTGCGTATACGCAAGGTCTGCCGTCATTTTTTTTAATTTTGCAATCGCGAATTGCCAATTGGCAATTGCAGCGAATGCTATGAATGATGGAGCGACATCAAATATAATATATATATATATATATATATGTGTGTGGGTGTGTATATATATATATTCAGCGCATAGTCAATCGATGTCTTCTAATCTATTGATTAGTTGAATAAAACTGCAGCGATGCGAGCCACTCTCAGCGCACGCATGAATACAAAAATACATATATATATATATATATATATATATATATATATATATATATATATATATATTTGTATATATATGTATCCATCTATATACAACAGATACAGACAGAATGTCATCATCATTGTAAGCTTCAAAATATTTGCTTAGTAATAATTAAAATGGAATAGAAAATGCCATCAATTGAAACGGAAATGTCGCTTGCCCTCTTGCCATCCACACTCCATCTCTCCCTCTCCCTCTCCCTCTCTCTTTCTCGCGCACTCTCTCCCTCTCTGCCTTGTATTGTCTTTTCATTATGCCAACTGATATTATTTGTCCCTTCTGCTGTGCTTCTGCCCCTTATGCCCGTTGGACAAGTCGCGGCGCGTCGCTGTCCTTCAACGTTAATGGCCAGACAATGTTAGCCAGCTGTCACGTGGCAACGATTAACGATTAATAAATTATTCATACACTAATTAAGAAGTATCTGTATGCAGTGCAATTTACAACAATACGAAATTTGTGCTTTGCCAGCGCTCGAATTTCGCTTCGCCCTCGCAAGCCAAGCAACAATTTTTAGCCCCAACTAATTCGTCATTAATGGCAATTGATAAGGCCATCGGCAGATAATAAAGTTTCATTTATTTTTCTTAACATTTGTTTAAAGTATGTTATCATAGCATTGGAAATGCATGCAGGCATATATGTATGTACACATATATATGTGTATACATAAAATTATATGTATATAAGATAAGAAAAACATTAATTGAATTTGTTGCGCATTTTTAGACTTATTATTTGAGCTTTTTTCTGGCTATAAATATAAATTAAAGTAAGCCCCAACTGTGTGATCTAACTTAAGTTTTTAATTATATATATACATATATATATATATATATATATATATATATAAAATTTTTTTTTTTTTTTTTAGTATAATATAAATTTAAGAAAAATCATAATTTTTTGAAAATAATATCAAAAAATTAAATTTTTTATAAATTTACACAAACGCTTTCGTGAAAGCTTCCCAAACGTGACTTGAAACTAGGCACCAGTGTGCGAGAGCGGAGAGAGCAAAACGTGTAATTGGGACAGCACTTTGGATGATTTTAAGCTAAAAATTTTTCATAAAACAGCAAAAAAGAATACAGAATCTCGTATCTAAATCTATTTCCTTTTCAAATGCAGCTCATAAAAACTATTCAGAAAACTGTTCACCTGCTTGGCTATCACACCTGAGCGATGCTTGTTAATCTCCGTAAATGTCTTCATTTTAAAATTGAGCTTTGTCTGCTTCTGCGTAAAAATATTTTATCAAGAGATGCGAAGTTCGAATTAGCTAAAAACTAAAAAAAAAAAATCTGCAGCCTTGACCTGGGCAAATTCTAGCTGCAGTTGTTGTAGCTTTTAATTAATTTGCTATTTATATATGTTGATTGCTTCGCATTGAATTTCTCAGCTGCTGCCACCCACGCCTTGCCTCACGCCCAACCCAACCCCCCCATCTGAGCTGTTGCGAGTCGAGCTGTGATTGTGTGTGCGAGAGAGAGAGTGAATGCTTGTCTTGTGACCAATTAACAAATGGCTTATGTAGATCGATAGAAGCGCCCGGACGATGTGAACACAATTTGAAAACAAACTAAAAAAAAAGTTGTGAAATTAAAAAAAGAAAACAAAGCGAGAAAATAAAGCGCGATGTGCCCGAAGACGTCGAAAACGACGCCGCTGCTGCTGATCGGTGGCATTGTGTTCGTCATCATCCTGGTGGCTATCACGGGCGTGACGCTGATCAACAACATTAACCTGTCGAATATCATACGGCTCAACGAGAAGGTGGCCAGCGACAGCGTCAGCGCCAATGACAACCATATCAAGGAGCTCAACTATGTCAACAATCATCCCAAGAACTTGTATGGCAAACAGCTGAATGAGACGCCCAGCGCCAGCAACGGCGAGCCGATCGAGGCGGGCGATGGCCGCACCATGGAGCAAATCCTGCACGAGATGTCCTCGCTGGTGCCAGAGCCAAAGCTGTCGCCGGTCATCGGGCGGGCTGGCCAACAGGCACAGTCGCTGGGCGACCCAATGAACTGGTCGACGCTGGCGTTGCCGTTCGGTGGGGCGCGAGTCACGCCCAGCGTAGCGAACAGCTTGATTGATGACGAGAAACGCGCCCAAATCGTCAAGGTGAGTTGCGCGGGGGCGTCCTGCAGCAGTTGCCCGAGTTGCCAGCGCTGCCTGTGCTCCAATTGCGTATCAATTTCAAATGTCTGACCTTTGGGGGCCTGTCACGACCCCGAGGCAATGTGCCAGCTGTTGATGCCGCATGGATGGCCACACGCGCCTGCCATGGGTTCGGGTGATTTATTTGCCATTACCTCCGACCGTTGGCCATAATAAAATAATAATAATAATTAAAGCACACAGAATTCTGGCCCATCGCCATCGCCATCGCCCAGCAATAAATTCCCGATTGTCTTCCAAAAGTATTCGAGTGAAAAATATTTTTAAGAAAAGACAAAGTCTAAGCTAAGGTAGAAGCCAAAATTAGCTAACCTTATGGAAGAGCAAGCTAAATCCCATTGAAGTTCCATGTTCCTATCTGATAGAAGTTGTCAATAGGATTTGGCATTCTCCGCTAAAATGATGGAGAGACTCAAAAATATATTATAACAATTTGTATGTAACTCAACTCAAAGCCGAGTTGTGAAAATCGCATAGAGATATATGTAAGATCTCTCCCTATATTCCTGTATCTCTATCTATTCATTTCTCTCAATCTATCTTTTTCTCGTTCTCTATGTTTCTTTGACTCTCATTCTCTCTTTCTCTACCTCTACCGCTGCCTCTTCCCTCAGCGCTAACTACACTTCTACCTCTGACTCACCTCTAGAAACTCTTCCTTGTTCCTTTTACTCATTGACACTTTCTGTCATACTCTCTTTTTCTCGCTCTCAGCATCTCCCTTTCTCTTTCAATATATTCTTTTACTCTCTCTTTCTATCTCAGTTTATCTTTTTATTTCCTCTTTCTTCCTCCATCTCTGCCTCTATCGTTGTCTCTTTCACACTTTCTTTCATCCAATCTCTTCCTCTATCCCGCCCTATATCTCTAGTTATCAGAATAGTTCTCTTTTTCGCTCATCGTTTTTTTGTCTCTTTCTGTCTGTTTTTTAGATCTCCCCCCTCTCTCTCCTTCTTTCTCTCATAAAATCGTCGCTTCTCAGGTCATTTCTCTCTATCTCTCTCTCTCTCTCTCTCTCTCACTCTCTCTCTATCCCTCTCTCGTATGGTCTGTGTGAACTCTCTGAAGATATAATACATTCCAATAATTGCTGTGTCAACGATTTGACTGGGCTAAGAACACGCACGACGCATGTTTCGAGTAGTGGCGACAGTGGCCACGCCTCTCACTCTCGGTCCTTCTGTTCGTGGTCTAAATCCTGACGTTTATTACGCTCACTTGGCTAATGGGTGCCAGCAGCCGGTAACCGTTAACCGGCAAAAGTCTGCTGCTGCTGCAGCAGCTAGCAGCTGGGCCACGCTTGTCGGCCCGGCCCATTGCAATTGGAATTGCAATTGCAATTGGCACGGCGAGGCCTCTGGGAGGCGGAAGGCCGTCAATTGCTTCACGCTTTCACGGCTCGAGCGCCGTGTTGAGACCTTGGCAAACGATGGCCTAAAGAAATTCCAATTCCACAGCCGTAGCCCGCCCACTTCCCACTGCCCATTGCCCACTTCCCACTGCTCACTGCCACCTGCAGCTAACAACTTGCCACAATAACAGTAACAATAATGCCAGGATACACAAAAAGATTTATTCTCACCTGCATTTGGCTTTTATGACCGCAACAAACAATTTCAAATATGTTTACCCCCCATCTCAACCCGCTCGCCCCTCGCACAGCCCGTTAACTTCCATTGATATGTAACCAACTGTTTTATTAATAACATCATTGAACTATGAACCAAGCTTACGTTACTTGCTTTCGCCAGATTTAATCGCCTGTTTATATGGTATAAGAAGAATATATTGGTTAACTGTGAAACTGCTCTAACTCGTTCAATTCTAATACCTTTTTACAGAGCTTACGAAGAGTATATAGTTTGACTCTGATATTGTTTAACTCTTTCAATACCCGCTTAAGAAATATAAGTAGAGTATATTGTTTAGGTCTGATATGCGGCTAACTCTTCCTCTTCCAATACCTGTTTGTAGAGTATACAAAGAGTATATAGATTCACTCGGGTATCGCTTAAGGACTATACCAAGAGTATATAGATTGACTTTGGTATTCGACAAACTCTTAGGTAGCTTAATGAACATAAGAAGAGTATATTGGAAGAGTCCAGTAACTCTGAATATAGTCTTCTTATTTTCATTAAGCTCCTTAACAGTTAGTCGAATACCAGAGTCAATCTATATATAATACTCTTGGTATACTGCCTAAGCGATACCCGAGTGATCACGTTATCTTCACTTTTATTTTAAATTATGAACAGAACAACCCGCTCTTGTTCACTCTAATTCTTTCTTCTTCTCCTTCTTTTGAATGGCCTTAAATCGATCTATGGACCTATTGCGAAGTATTGATGATTAATCTGTCGATAATATATAATATAATTTAAGACACGTTACCGCTTCTCATCTTCCGATTACAAATAGGCAGTTGCAGATATAGATCAAAGCGTGACCTGCTTCAATTCAATTCAATTCGATTTATTTCATTTAATTGAAAAGTTATCGATCACTAGTCTTGCCATCATGTACATAAAATCGATTAAAAACGCTGCACACTAATTATTCTCGAATATCTCGCCTGGTATACATATAGACTATAGATTTTATGGACATGTCCAGAGTTATCGCTGACTACTTTTGCCACATACATAAGATCGATAAGAATCGATATAGATCTTTAATGATTGGAGCATGTCTCGCTTGGTATACAAATTGAATGCTATCCAAATTCAAATTGTATATCTGCTGCGTGGCACAATCATTGAAAGCAACATCAATCGCACTCCTCACGGCTGATCATAAAGATTGCGGAATGGAAATGGAAATGGAAATGGCAATGGCCCAATTTCGGCATCATGTTAGACCATTATTTATTGCAGCTGGCTTAACCTTTGGCATACATGTATATACTAGATTCATTTGTTTATTCAATAGCGGATGATTGCAAGATTCATGACGGTTCGTGCTCAAGCATTGTGCACGCCCCACATTGCCGATTGGAGGGAGCCAAGGCGCACGCACGCACACAATAGCACAGTCAGCACTTGTCCGATGGGTAAATGGCGCGTCCTGCTTACCTCTCCGGGTGCAGGTGCGTCATTTCGATTGTTGTTGTCAGCACTCAAGACGTATGGCCGCACGGCACATAGGTGACCCCAGTTAAAATGGCAAACGGAGCCAAGCTGGGGGAGTTGGTTAATCAGAGCTCTCACACGTAGAAGTGGGGTGGGGCTTAGCCCAGGCACTAATAATCGAATTTCATTCATTCAAGCTGTCAGTCGGCGAGTTCTTCATTTGTATTTGCACCTTTTTTTTATGGCCTTGGGGCCAGAATTGTTATCAGTTTTCTTTTATTTATTTGTCTGTGCAGCGAACGCACTAAATGAACCCAAATTCCGGGGAGGAGCCTTAGCTGCTGGCCATGTTTGCCAGAAGCCCGCACCACTCTCTGCAGTCAATGTCGTCTTTGTCAATGCAATCCCATCCAATGGCAGCAACAACATTTTAGCATTGCCGCTGACAATAACCCACTTTGAGTCTTTGGCTCAGTTCGACTGTTTTTTTCTTTATTATTTTTTTTCTTTTATTTGTTTCTTCTTTGTTTTCGCTGTTGTTTTTGTTGTTGACCATTTGGCCGATTCATTGTCAATGGACGCCCAAGCCAGGGCGCGGCTGCAACGGCCATCGATACGGCTTGGCATTGTCTCCGGATTGGGAATGCGTCACCAACCCAGCCGACGGCACCAAACACAATTGCGCTCATTACAAATTAACGTCAGCCAAATTTGTATAGATTGAACAAGGCACATGGAGTAACTGAACTTTTATTCAAATGAGACATAAGCGATATCCAAGTTATCCGAATTATCCATGATGTACCACAGCAATCGCCTGAGGGGACTGAGCGCATCTCATCCACTCTTTTATTCGAATATTATGACTTAAGTCTATATATTGCAACAAATAATTGGCAAACTAGTTCAGTTTTTTTTTATTCATTTGAAATACAAGTTCCGAGATCTGATCCGCGCAAAAGAACTTATAGTTGATAAGATAATGAGCTCTTCTATGATTTGCGTTCAGTTGATGCACTAGTTCCGAAATTTTAACAATCACGAACTGTTCTATAACTAGTTCCAAAAAGTTAATAGTTCTTATTACGAACTCAACTTAGTTAAGCACTCATTTGATGAACTAGTTCTGAAATTGCAATAGGTTATGTCACGAACTAGTTCTAAAAGTGTAATATTTTATGTTTCGTTATTATTTTGTTCAGCTTAAAGAACTTTTAGTAAATAAACTAATTAACTCAGCTGAGTTTACCATTCATTTGATGAACTAGTTCTGAAATAGGAATCATTCATGTAACCATAATCAGCTCAATAAAACTTATAGTCAATGAACTATTGGGCTAAGTTCAAAAATATTTTTAAGTACTAGTTCCAAAATTGTGATAGTTTATATATCGATAACAAGTTCTAGTGCTAAATAACTAGTTCTAAAATATTAATGGTTGATGTGAAGATATTTTCTCGATTAGTTCAAAGGAAATGTTAGTTAAGGAACACATAAATTCAGCTAAGCTTTGCATACATTTAATTAACTAGTTCCAAAAATGTTATAGTTCATGTATCGATGATTACTTGAACACCTCAAAAGAATTGGAAGTCAATTGACTATTCAAAGCTTTGCATTCATGCTCAATGCAACTGAGAATCGGTTCATTTGAATGACTAGTTCATTTGAACTTTTTTGAAATTTATGCCAATTTCGAAAAATACTCTTATTGGAAGACCCACAAATGCTACATCTGCGCACATTGTTCAGTTATAATCGCTATAGCCTACACTTTCTTGACTTACCAAATCTTTGAGCTTTGTTTATTTGCCTTCAGCCTTCGTAAGCGCTTGAAATATAAAAGTGCTTTGTAAAAGTTTTAAATATTTTAAAAGAAAGAATTCTTTAGAGTTTTCTTCGGCCCTCCTTAGCGCAGCGATGCAAAGCAATCACGTTACTTTTACCTGCCCAGCGAGGCAGCCTGGCAGCCTGGCATCCTGGCATCCTGGCAGCTCGTCCAAGTCGGAGACTTTCGCTCAGCCTCTATTCCATTAGGAAAACTTTCGCCTTGCTGTTGTTCCACCAATACAAGCTCATATTTTCTTAATAGTTTTGCCAGTTTCGCTGTGCTTTTTGACACACGCACACGCACGCACATGCATACATGCACACGTACACCCACACACACCCACACACACACACGCGCACATATGCTGTTAAGTTTGACTTCATATTCTGTCGCTAAGAAAGCATGCGAGACTTAACCAGACAAATAGTTGCTGTGCGTGGGTGTGTGTGTGTGTGTGTGTGTGTGTGGTGTGTGGGCGTGTGTGTGCCCCTCTTTCTGCTAGATATTCAGCAGCAACAGCAGCGACGCGTCGTCTTTCGCATTATTTTATGGCCTCAAGCAAATTATATTCCCTTAGTCTTGGCCAAAGAGTTAGCCAAAAACTTTTGTGTGAACTTCTCTCTCTCTCTCTGTGTGTGTGTTGGCATAATTTTAGCAAAAAAAAAAACATTTTAAAGTTATGCCCCCATCCCCCCGGCCATCCTCGCTTAGCCCTTTTCATTTAGTTCGCTGCCATTTGCATTGTTTTGCGGCCCTGCGGCATTAAGCGGCAAAGTTTTTGGCCAGAAAACTTTGCTGTTGCTCTTAAAGTTGCATTTGAAATTTGCATTAAATTAAGTGAAGCCAGCAGCCCGCACTCCCCACTGCCACATTTTTTATACTTGTTTGGGGCCAATTTGAACTTTTCGCTTAAGTCACCGCTGGAAGAAGTGGCAATTAAATCGTGATCAAATTAATGGCAATGGCAATGTCATTGCCGCTAACTTATCACAGCTGCAGCCAGGCCAGGTCAAGTACATAATCGGCAACAGCAAGCGCTGAAATTGTCGCTGGTCTACCGCTCCCAGCGGCCAGAAGCCAGAAGCCAGAAGCTGTGTGCCAGGCGGAAGGATGCAACTGCTATGTGCGGCATTTTGGGGGCATGTGTGACACATGACGAGACGACGAGGCGCTGCTCGGGCACGTTTTCACGTCTCGTTGCGGAAATGATGTTTAACACACACACACATACACACACACACACACACACACACACACACACGTATACACATACACCCACTCACTCACAGTGCCATCAACATATACGCATTCGACGAGGCACGTTTCGTGCGACGTTTGCACATTTCAAGGATATAACTTAATTCGTAATGAAGACGTACAAAACTGAAACTAGAGCTGCATACATAAGCGTACCTCTTGGCTCCTGCCTCCATGTATACCCCCACTTCAGTTTGGCTAACAGCGTACAAAAATATTCAATCAATCAGTCAAAGCCATCAAGCAATTTCCGCTCAAATTAGTCAAGCTGATTATTTACTGCTGCTGGTTGCTGGCTGCTGGCCCTAGTTCAGGTCCTGGTCCTGGTCGTGGTCGTGGTCCTCTGCGGCTGCTCACACAATTCGTTCAGTTTGCCCCAGACTTTGGCTTAATTAACGGCAGTTCATATGTCTAGTTGGGCAACCGAATTGGATAAATAAACATGACGTTAACGTACTTCCACTCAAGCCTCTAATTAGTTGCGACTCATTAGGCATTTCAGCAAAACTCAGCTCCGCTGCATCGAGCACAAGTCTCTCTCTCTCTCTCTCGCTCGCACATGCACATGGGGTCTGTCCGACTGTGCGCCTCACACATCAGTGAGTTTTCAATTTGCACATTTTCCTAGCATATGCAGACGTGTGATAGTTTATGCCATATATAAAGTAAATATATATATAGATATCCTTGATCAGGATCGACAATAGACTCGATCTAATCTTAGTTTGTTCATCTCGACTTGCTGTATGTCAGTTCGTCCGGCTGTCTGTTTGACTCTTCTGACGACTGTCTATATGTCAATCGGTCCGACGGTCTGTCTGTCTATCCAACCAACTGACTTTATGTCAGTTCGTTCGACAGTCTGCTCGCCTCTCCTTCCGTCTTTCTGTCTATACATTTGACTGTCTATGTATCAATGGGTGCGTCTGTCTATCCATCTATCAGTCTGTCGGTTGGTCCAACTGTCTATTCGACTCTCCTTCCATCTGTCCGTCCGTCCGTCCGTCCGTCCGTCCGTGCGTCCGTAAAGCTGTGTAAGCTAGACCCTTGACATTTTCACGCAAGTTCTTCAAAAAAATATGTATGCTAAGCGCACGTCTCTAGAGCAAGCGGTAACGCGAATAACGTTTATTTCTTAGTAATTCATTTATTTAGTTCAAGAGAATATCTATTTTGAGCCCTTCCACGAAATGCTCATCAGTTATCGAAGAATTCTCGCAGCACTTCCAGAAATCAATTGTTGTGTTCTTGTTCAGCTTCTGCTTTGATGTCCTCTTCATGGCCTCCACCTCTCCGTCTCATATATTTGAATGGCCTTCTTAAGTTGGGGGCAGAGTAGTTGCTAAGGCATCGTTAGTTTCCAAAGTTTCATACAGATTTCTTGTTTCATTTTTTGGAATAAGCACGTTCCAAGAAAAAATTAACCGAGCGTTGAGAGCTTGAACTCTGCACAAGACTCGGACGAAAACGTAATATATCCATATTTATTAATGGAAAATAAAACTCTTTCAGCTTAAAGCTCTTTTTGAGCTTGCTTAAGATTTCGAATTCGTGTTTTGTTTGCTGTCTATTTCTAGTTGGAATCTACTAGAAATATCTGAAATTTAGTTAAGGCAAATGCCAATTCGAATCGAAAGTGTGAAATTCTAATAAGAATTTCAATAATCTTGCGCTATTTTGTGCCTCGTGTGTGTGTGTGGACTGTGGGCCATTTGCATTTTCATGGACGTGCATTTATTTGGGCTTTAAGCAGGAAAAGGGTTACTTATGCCAGGTAAGGCTAAGAAATGCAAAGGCAGCGCGACATCATCTGCGACACTCGCAGGACACTTCGCTGACAATGGAGCCAACGAGCCTTGAACTCCACCTGACCTGACCCCCCCGTACCGCCTAACCGAGTCGGGGTGTGCGAGCGTCGTGTCCGAGTTTAATTAATTACCGGAAAACTGTTAATATTTGCACTGCCGTCAAAAGGCTCCGCAACCTACCGGCCGACCAGCCAGAGATCCACAATGGCCGAGCGCACAAAGAGCCCAACGGCGAGGGGAAGACGCTGCCGCTGGGCCCGAAGCCACACTGAATCGCTGTAGCCCAGCAGGCGTGCAGAAAGTCTTCTTTTTTTTTGTATTATTTATACCCTGCAGTCATGCAAGCAGCAGCAATATGTGTGTGCGTGTGTGTGTGTGTGTGTGTGCTGAGCGAGTCAAATGCAAATGAAAATTTATTTTTATAAATATTTATCGCAATTTGTCGTCGAGATACGAGTATGCGGCTCATGTGCTCGCTGTGGTTAAGGAGTATCTGCCAGTTGAGCACGTTTTTCGCCTAAATAAATTCTCCAATTTTATTTCTCCAGCTTTTTCTTCTTTTTTTTTTCTGCGCTCGTAATTTAATTTCTCAAAAAATGCGCTCAAAAGTATGCAATGCGAAATTATGCTGCGCTGCGTCGGGCCAGTGGGCTGGAGGGAGGCATGGGAACGGAGGTTAACTTAGATGGGCTGGCTGCGGGTGGCCTGTGGCCTGTGGCCTGGGCAACTGTCGAGTGGCTGGCTGCATGGTCGGGCTGCAGCAGTGCCAGAAGCCAAAGGACGCGCTGTTTTTAGCCTGCGAATGAGCAAGGCCCAAAAACAACATTTCGCGCTGTTCATTTTGTTAACCTTTTTCACAGTTACACGTGTACAGCATGAACTTGAGCGTGTGTGTGTCTATGTGTGTGTGGTATTCTTTTGTGTATCCAATTCCAATTGGATTGGATAGCTGAACATTCTGAAAAAGAAGTCAACAAAGGCGAAACAAGTTAATGCAGTTCGCTTAAAGTGCAGCTGCATTATTAAAGCGAAGCCACTCGAATATTTATGTAACCATAAAGTGTGCTTCACTCATATGGAATTCTACATCGCATTCGAATACATTAGAGCTGCCAACAACTGCAACTAGGGGCTGACCATAAACATGTTCGTATTGTGCCGAGCTTATGGCCAAATAACGAAGCACTATCAAGGCTCCAACCGGGCTCTGCACACATCAGCGATATTTCAATTTGCGCATTTTCTTTGTTATACGCGGAAAATGGAAATCCGTATTAAAATTTATGTAGCAGGCAGCAAGAGGCGTGGCAGAGTCCATAAGGCTTATATATTTTAAAGGCCGAGGCGATTTAGTTCTATTCCTAGTCCATCCATCCGACTCGGTCTGATCTGGCCTGAGCGTCCTTCCAACAGCCTATATATCCGACTCTCTTTTTGTCTATCCTGCGACTGTCTATATTTATCAGCTCATCTACTAAATTCCACAAAATTCTATATATAATTTTATAATCTTTGTCTCTTCATCCATCCCTCCTCATCCCAGATATTTCCCCAATAAATTTTACCAACTGAACTTGGCAAATCCAAGTCACTTGCAACCCTACGATTCAGTTTTACTCAGTTTTAATTATGGCCACCCATTTTCATTGCAGATGATGGAGCACGCCTGGCACAACTACAAGCTGTATGCTTGGGGCAAGAACGAGCTGCGTCCGCTGTCGCAGCGTCCGCACTCGGGCAGCATCTTTGGCTCATACGATCTGGGCGCCACAATTGTGGATGGCCTGGACACGCTGTATATAATGGGCCTGGAGAAGGAGTATAAGGAGGGACGCGACTGGATTGAGCGCAGATTCACGCTGGACAACATCAGCGCCGAGCTGTCCGTGTTCGAGACGAATATACGCTTTGTGGGCGGCATGCTGACGCTGTACGCCTTCACTGGAGATCCCATTTACAAGGAGAAGGCGCAGCATGTGGCCGATAAGCTGCTGCCCGCGTTCCAAACGCCCACGGGCATACCGTATGCGCTGGTCAACACCAAGACGGGCATGGCCAAGAACTACGGCTGGGCGTCCGGTGGCAGCTCGATTCTCTCCGAGTTTGGCACACTCCATCTGGAGTTTGCCTATCTGAGCGACATAACGGGCAATCCCTTGTATCGAGAGCGCGTGCAGACCATACGCCAGGTGCTCAAGGAGATCGAGAAGCCCAAGGGTCTCTATCCGAACTTCCTCAATCCCAAGACGGGCAAATGGGGCCAGCGTAAGTAGAACGACTGCAATTGCTTGACATTGTTTCACCCCCTTTGACACCTTGCAGAGCACATGTCGCTGGGCGCCTTGGGTGACAGCTATTACGAGTACTTGCTGAAGGCCTGGCTCCAGTCCGGCCAGACGGACGAGGAGGCGCGCGAAATGTACGACGATGCGATGCTGGCGATTATGGACAAAATGGTGCGCGTCAGCCCCAATGGACTGACGTACGTGTCCGATCTGAAGTTCGATCGTTTGGAGCATAAAATGGATCATCTCGCCTGTTTCTCAGGTAAGTCATTTCGATACGCATATATCTCTCGTCATATCTATAATGATAATAATCGAAAAATGCAGGCGGACTCTTTGCATTGGGCGCTGCAACGCGCCAGAATCAGCACACGGACAAATACATGGAGGTGGGCAAGGGCATTACCAACACCTGCCACGAGAGCTACATACGTACACCCACACAGCTGGGGCCCGAGGCGTTCCGGTTAGTGTGGCGCACAGCAGCATTTGCTGCATTTGCTCCATTTGCGATGCTAAACATTTTCGTTTTGTTTTAGTTTCAGCGATGCAGCTGAGGCACGGGCGCTGCGCTCGCAGGAGAAATACTATATTTTACGGCCGGAGACATTCGAGAGCTACTTTGTGCTCTGGCGACTGACGCATGATCAAAAATATCGCGACTGGGGCTGGCAGGCGGTGCTGGCACTGGAGAAGCATTGCCGCACACCGCACGGCTACTGCGGCCTGCGCAACGTCTACCAGCAGGAGCCGCAGAAGGACGACGTTCAGCAGAGCTTCTTCCTAGCTGAAACGCTCAAGGTTCGCATTACACATTGAGACGAGCCAATTAACTAACTAACTAACTAATTAATTGCTTCTCATCTGCTCTGTAGTACCTCTACTTGCTGTTCTCAGACGACTCGGTGCTGCCGCTGGACGAGTGGGTCTTCAACACCGAGGCGCATCCGCTGCCCATTAAGGGCGCCAACATTTACTATCGCAAGGCGCCGGTGCCGCTGCCCGCATCGAATGCCTCATAAGGCAGCTAACGCAGTCACTTGACCGTGTCAATAATTTTTTTTTTTTTTTATTCAATTGACTTTATTATGGATATCTAACATTATTTAAAGCAAACATTTTTTTTTTTTTATACATTTTATTTGCGTGTTTAGTTAGCTCACCTATATATCTATGTATACGTATGTATATATATAGAGTTTATATGATTTTAATGTGTATTACGATTAGAATTGATTGCACAATGACAACAACAGCAACAAGAATAACAAATGCAAATTGATCTTTAGTTTGCCGAGCAGTCAACGAACGACCCTTAACTCTATGTAACATATTTACTCAACTTCATATATATATATATAGTATATATACATATATATATATAAGTGAAAGCAGAAGCCCCCCATGTAGGTATTAATATGGTAGCCATCCTCTAGTTCGTATGAGTTTTACACGCTCGGCACAATTATTCGAATCAAGCTGAAAATAAAATAATAAAAAAAATACCTTTTGAAAAGCTTAAAAATAATAATAATTAAAAAATAATAATAAATATAGACAACACAAATACGCATGCACACACACACACAAACACATACATAGACGATTTATATATATATATAAACTCAGGTGTTCGAATTATGATTTCTTTGGAAAAACAATAAACAATAAACAAATGTTAAGCTTTGATTCGATTCTCAATATCTTCCTAAAAGTCCAACTCTCTATATCCTCTCTCGATATATATATATATATATATATATATATATATATATATATATATATATATATATATATATATATATCTAGCACTAGATCTACTGCATCTAGTTAATATATTTGTCTCACGTGCATTTTGAATCTTACAATTCTCAAAACATTCAGTGACACATTCTGGGATCGACTTTGTTTTGTATATATATTTCCCTAGCGACAAAATGAAGGCATTATTAAGATGAGGTGAAGATTTACAAATCAAATAGTTGTCAAGTTATTGTTTATATACTTTAGTCTAAATTTAATACAGCTAATTATCTATTATTGTAATAGCACCTAGCTTACTTTAAATAAATGTAACGCATATTACTTTACATCAGCATCAAGCGAAACGAATCTTAAATATATTATACATAAATATATATATATAAAAAAAAAAAAAAATAAAACAATATATATATATAAATATATTTATATAATGCAAATTTAAAAATTAAATTAATATAAAAAGAAAAATTAAAACAAATGTAGGAAATTGTTTAAGCAAAATATTTATACAATTATACAAAAAGCGAAATAATTTAATTTTTATCGATGTAAAGGGTTTTTTTTTTTTTGTATAATCGTAAGCGTAAGAAATGATGAGCATAATGATATTAATATTAAATAAATAATACAAAATTAAATCCAAAATGTTAAATTTTTTGTAATCTTCGGCACTTCGGCAACGGCTCTTCAGCTGTGAGAAGTCACTGTAGTAAGATACATACATACGCATACACACATACACATTTATATATATGTAATATCTACATATATATATACACATATTTTTTTTATGTTATATCAACTTAATTGTAAGATCGAACGTGAAAATAATTGTATAATTGTGAGTCTAATAAAATTGTAAATGCATGAATAGATAAAGATCGAGCGATGTGAACCGCTGTCCCCTGGGACAGATCGTGCACGAGGATATTATAAATGCTTAAACATAATTGTATTGGACTAACCCATAAGTTAAATAAAAACCTAATGAATAACATAAACCCCAAGGAAGTTTTTGATATCATTCGCTGTATTAAGGGAGTCAGCTCAATTTATATGCAGAGCTGGAAATTGGAGATCATATTACAGAGGTATCATATAAAAAAAATTATAAAAACAATTAATAAAAAACAAAAATAAATAATAAAATATATATGATGATAAAAAACCAGTCACAATGTAGAAGTTAGCACCGATTGAGTGCTACTCTGTTACCACAGCTGTATCTGTAAATTTATATATTCAGCGATGGAAATTACAGGGTATTTTCATATGAAGTGACCACAAAGATGCATCGGCAAAGGAAGAAGACAGAATAAATATTATTGGCGAATATATGGAATATATATAAAATTATATAAATATTATATATATATATATATATATATATATATATATATACATATTCATATACATATTCTATATATATTCAGCTGCAGGTTGTCAACTCGAGTGTACAAAAGAAATTTCAAGTTTCAATCAGCTTAACTAATTGTGTCTCTGAGACACAAGATTTAGTATTTTCCGATTGGCGATGGTCCTAGTGCGCGTATCAGGAGAATTTAGACACCTTATCAGGCGGCGGTACCCGAGAGTATATAATCCAAGAGCAAGAGGGACATTGCTCAATACTAATATGCTCTTTATTCCTCGGAGAACAGAGTATGGAAGCTCAATTCGGATTTAATTTTTTAGAGTGTATATCTTATAAAGAAGGAAGTTCCTAGTTCAATGTCACGTTAACTTTTCGAGTAGTAAATATAACTGAATGATTGTAATTTACTACCGGTCAGCATATGAGCCGCTATAATTTCCCTTTTAATTCCTTTACGGGCATGACTAATACTTGAGCAGCTCTATTAAAAAATATATACACACATAAACACATACACACACACACACACACACATACATACATACAGGTATTTATGTATGCAAGGCGAACAAAGCGCTCTGAGGTTAACAACATTTCACACCCAAGCCCGCAGTTGACGCTCAACCCGGAACGGGAGCTTGCAATGGGAGCGGGCAAAGTCCGCAGCCGGGAGCCGGAGCATAAGACATAAGACACCAAACGGCTGGGCGAACAAAGCATAACTATAAAACGTACAAGTAGCGCACCCGTCGCCCAGACGCCGCCCACCTACCACGCATAAAAAGAGACGAAAGTAAACGAAGAGTATATAAGACTTTAGATTCAAAAGTCATTCCACCCGCAGAGCGCAGACAAAGACAACTCTGCGCTTTGTGTGGTATAGTAGCGCATCAAAAACGTTTCGGTAACTGTTGCTCCCTATCTCTCTCTCGCTCTTTCTCTCTCTCTTTTTGTCAGTCTTTCGCTCTTTTTCGCGCGCTCTCTTTGTGTCTACGTTTAATTCGCAGCGTTGCTCCAGCCCGTTCTCCTGCTGCTGCCGCTATTCCTGCTTCCTCTTTGTTGGCTAGACGAGCCCGCCAGTTGCTTTTTGCCGGTCGTAGCGAAGCGCTTATTGATTTTTGTTGTTTTCATGCCCTAACCGATGCGAACAACTCTGACTTGAGCATACGCTACGCGAAGCACACTTTGTATATACATATATTATTTTCAATATGTATATAAATTAATATGTGTATATTTATTAGATAAGCACAAAAATTGACTACAAACAAGTTCAGAAGGTTAGCAAGTATTTTGATTATTAACATATATATATTTATATGAAATGAATATTAATAAATGCTCAAAAATGTTTTTCACTTTTATTGTATATACAATCATATTTATAAATACAATAAAAAAAGAATTAATAAATTTTATTTTTTACTCACACTGAAATCGCAGTTTTATTTGTGGAGTAGAGCATACAGCTGTTGGCTGGACTCGAGCTGACTTCTTTGTGTTTTTGTTTTGGTCGTTGACGTTCGCGGCTTCGCTTCTAGCAACCGCACAGTTGATTGCGAGTTTTCGAGCGAGTCGGAGCGTCCGTTGCAGCAGTAGCTCTCACAGCAGTAGCAGTTGCATCCAGCAAAGTCTTTGGCTGTTGATTTTTGTTTCATTCGCCGCATATCATCCTCTTCTTCTATTTTTTGTGCTTTTTTTTTCGATTCGCAAGTGCAGTGTCGGTATGCCGTTCCCCATACATCCACCGAAGCAAATGCCCTGTCCACACTGGCAGCATTTTCCCATCAGTCCGGTGGACAGCAAGCCGGCACCGTTTGGGAGCAGCAACAACTGCAGCGGCGGCGGCGGCGGCGGCGCCTTCAACGGCGAATCGACCAGGACAGGTGATAAGCCACCAGAGCCGGTGTCCTATCGCTACTGTGTGCAGTGCAAGGCAGCTGGCAAGGATGTGGGCGGCATCAGTAACGATTGAATGACACTGGCCACTGCACATTTCCTCCTCACTCATTGGCAATGTCACGGACAACAGCAGCACACACACACATACTACACACATCAGACCAAACCAAACCAAACCAAATCAAATCAAATCACATCATTTCCACCTCGACGACTCCACTCTTATCATACATAACAATGGAAGAAGGCATAATCTTAAGTGGGCCAGCGATGAACGCGCAGCTATGACTATTTCAAAATTTTATTTTGTTATTATCTTCTTTTTTTTTTTGTTGTAAAATTTTCGTGTTGTGTTTGTTTGCCTTCTGCTCGTCGTATCTTTTGCATTTTATTTCATGTGCCAATCATAAGAATACTTTATATACATATATATTTAAATATATATACACTATACATATATTTTTGAAATATTCAAAATGCTTAAGCTAAGATTTTGCTACAAAATTTACTTTTTACACTTCTGACTATATTTGGTATAAAAAAAAATAAAAGTAAGACCAAAACAAAAACAAAATAAACGCACGACGCATATAAAAAACGAGTTTGCTTTACACACACACACACACACGCATGCAGAGGTAGCTGTGTGCACATACACATGTATGTGTAATGTGTACATGTGCATGTATGGGTGAGGCATGGGTTAAGAGTACATGTCTACGTGTGCGTGTTCGTGTTTGTTTTCTTGAGCGGCATACATGTTTTTGTGACTTGTTTGTGTTTGTTTGCCTGCTGCTGTTACTCTTGTTCGGATCGTGTGCTGTTGTTTTTTCTTCTTTTTGACAGTTTTCAAGGTCAGTCGACAGAACCACATACAAATACGTTCCAAATTTCAGGCATACGCGCGCGATAACCACTCGAAACAATCTAGCAATGCTAGACTAGCATACCAGCAGACGTCACTCGCACATAACCCAGCAATTTCCATACATTTCGATATGGGTCTTTCGTTAGTTCCAGTTCATTCTCTTAGCTTCTCCTTCTCCTCCTTCTCGTTACCGTTTGGTCGGTCGGCGATGCTTCCATTAGCTTGCCATTCGTTCGTTGGGCACACGCAACTGCAGAATGCAAGACAGTTCTCAGATGCTTGCTGACGAAGTTCAACAAACTAGTGAAGTGCAAAAATAAATACGCACTCTCCCACTCACACACACATAAGAGACACATGTATGTATGTATGTATGTATGTATGTGGTTGCTAATGAAAAAAGTATCTCATTCTATCTTATCATGCGCAAAGACAATCGAGCCCCCTATATAAGAAACTGATATACACGGGATATAACAGTTTCAGGTAAATGGTATGCTACATACATAAGTGTTATACACAGAATATTCAATTGGCTTGTACATATGTATGTATGTATGTATATTAGCTGTTGTAATATATAGGAGTTTTACATACATATGTATATAGTGTATATAAAGAGATTTTCTACAAATATTTGTTTTATACAGAATATTAACTGGCATACTACATAGATTCTATATAGACAAGAGTTCATACATACGTACATATATACATACATATATGTATTAACTGACATACAATATGATGTTTAAAGTATATTAATGCAAAGTTATGTATGTATGTACACATATGATGTGTTATACGATATATGAAGATCTTATACACAGAAAACTGCATACATATGGACATATTGTATAATAGCTGTTATATTTTATGGAATTTATATGCTGAATAAAACATTGATATGTAATGTTATACACATATAACAGAATATTCTAAGGTGTTATACGGCACACTCCATAAATATGTACATAGTGTAAACATATATTAAATAATATAGTAATATTGTTGTTATACGCTGGGTAGTGTATACATAGTATATACATATAAGTATAAGCTGTTATACACATACATAGCTATTCTACTGAAATACATTTCCTTAACAGGATATACATGCATATGCGCTATTTAGGTGTTATACACTGAATAGCGCACACATACTATATATACAGCTGTTATACACAAAGCTGTTATATCCTGAATAAGGATGTCCATGCATATGTGCTATATAAATGTTATACACTGAATAGTGAATGCATATGTGCTATATATAAGCTGTTATACACAATTCTGTTATACTCCACATACAGTGTATGTGTACATACACACATGCGCATGCATGCAGGCATACATGCATGTATGTATGTGCATACAAACATTATTTGAGTCTTATCGTTGGGTGTGCCGAAACTAGAGGCAGTATAAGTATGTATGTATGTATATGTATGTAGATACATACATAGTTCGATAGACTCGCTTTCTATCGTATATTTATACATTCTATCGTATCTTTATTAACAGCAAAAATGCAAACACACACATACACACACACACAGATACAGTTGTATGTATGCTGATGTTACGACAAATCGCCTGGTATTGCCATAATTAAAAAGAAGAAGAAGAGGTGGAGGCAGATATAACAGTTCTTTTGGCGTGTATGTATATAAACAGGCAATCTAATTAATTGCATAAACTAGCTACCGGGGCCAACAAACACACACAGCATAAAAGGTAAATAACTTGCAGATGCCTTATCTACGGCCCATCGGGCAGGGGGGCGTGGCAAGTTGTCTTACAACCAGAATTGTTTAATTGAAGAAATTCATGAATTTTGCCTTTAATTCATTTGAGCCAAAGTTATATGCTGTGAGCTGGGCGTGCCACATGGGAACACAAAGCCCTATCTTCCTCTGTCCTTAAGCACACGCTTCTATCCAGTGGGAGCACTTCTCCATCTACTGTTCCTAGGGACAGCCTTGTGCTCTGAGCGCGCATTATGCAGTCGCTTATGTTCGATTTTTTTTTTTTTTTTTTTTTTTTTGTTAATTTAGCCTAGTTCAGCGTAGTTGTCCATATAGCAAAGACAACATCCTGGTTGGGATTGCCATAAATCAAGCGACAACTCGAACCGTGACCAGCACAGGCAAAGCCTCGGCGCGCACCTTATAAAACACCTGCTCCCCAATGGGTCACCTCAGCAGCGGAGCCGAAAAATAAAGCAACTAATCTAGGGCCAACACATAGGTCACTTCTAGCTAATCATAATTAATATTTGACCTAGGACGCACACAATGAATAATATTTAATATTTGGAAAAATTGGCTACAATTTCGAATTTAATGAGTTCGAATAAAATTTGAATATCGTAGAATGATATCATATGAATATAATATATTACAAATGAATATTAATTTTAAATATTGTCTATTAAATATATATAGCTGTTTAAGCTCAATTTCAGCAAAAAAATTAAGAAAAATTTTAATAAATAACATAATTATCTTACTTTAAAAAAAACCTAAAATAAATTAATTTAAAGAAAGTTGAAATTAAAAAAAAAATATTTTATTTAGGAATTCGCGACATACATTTTTGGTATATTTAAATTTCAATACCTTTAAATATACCAAAAATATATTTAATTAAACAAAATCTACATAATTTTTTTAAAGTATATTTTTATACAATAAAAAAGTTTTATAAATAAAAATGATCTGCAACTTCATTAAATGCATCCATGATTTTGCAATTTTCATAAAACAGCTTAAATATTTATATTAAATACTTTACAAGTTTAAATTTGTAAAAATAACAATTTGTAATACATTATGACTAAATGCCAAGCAAATTTGAATTTCCCATAGGAATGCATATATGTATGTAAAACAGTCTGGCAGCGCTGCCACGACAGAATGGAAAGAACAGAAGAGAACGCAAAGCGGCAAATTGAACTGGAACGTAAAAAAATCGTTGGCAATGGCCACAGGCGGCGGAACGAGTGGTTCGCAATGAACGATATCGTTGCATCGGTATTAAATTTAGGAATATGAAACGAATTTTGAAAAGTTTAATTGAATAAGAATTACCATCCCACTCACTCCACGCCCACAGCCCACAGCCCACAGCCCGCCTAGACAGTTGCCACGCCGCCGATGCAAGCTGGTGCACTTTAGCCGAATACGTGGCCCAGTGAACAACTGTTGCGAATCGCGAGAGCGTAAATTATGGATTATCAATTCTACGACGAGATCGACTATTTCGATGAGGATGGACACAATGATAATGCGTACGTGGATCAGGCGCCAGAGCGTGTGGTGAGCCACGACTACGACGATGGCAACATGGCCAGCGTTGCGGACCGTCTGCTGGACAGCTATGAGCACTGCATTCTGCCCTCGCTGGCCCAGGTGGTTGGCTACATTGTTCCGCTGCTGCTGGGCTGTCTGGTGTGCCGGCTGCTCTGCGCTCTATACGCTCGACGGGCACGGCTCGTCGTCAGCGTCAGCGTCAGCTGCAGCTGCAGCTGGCAGGAGGCGAACAGCATGAGGCTGGCGCCGCTGCACATCATCAATGCGCTATGCGGCGCTGGCATACTCTACGCAACACTGGGCCAACGCATGATGATCCTGATGCTGCTCAGCGGCATTAGCTATGCGCTGCTGCAGCTGATGCGCCTGGGCAAGGGACGACGTGGCGCCATAGTCATCGGTGTGCTCAGCATTGGCAGCCAGTTCATCTATGAGCTGGCCATTTGGCAGAAGCGCGACGATTGGCCCCAGCTGCGCGGCCTCCAGATGGTGACCAACATGAAGGTCATTTCGCTGGCCTTCGACCTGACGGCAACAGGCGCCGGCCAAGTGCACATGCCAAACATTGTCGCCTACCTGGGCTACATTCTCAATCCGGCCACCTGTGCGCTGGGGCCCTGGCTGAGCTATGGTCGCTATTTGGATGGGCTGCTCGCCAAGCGGCAGCTGCGTCGCAATCTCAGCCAAATGCTGCTCAATGTGCTGCTCAGCCTGGTGGCGCTGACCGTCAGCAATTGCATTGCGCCGACGCTGGGCGAGCTGAGTGCGCCGGCGCAGGAGCTGACGGCGCACAGTGGTGGCTGGACCCACTGGCTGCTCATGTACACCGGCGCCCTGAGCGTGCGCGCCAGCCACTATTTTGTGTGCTTCCTCAGCCAGGCACAGCTGGCTGCCGCCGGTCAGCAACTGGACACAGCCACAGCGCTGCCGCACAGCGGCCGCTCCAGGCGGCTGCTCGGCGAGCTGGTCGTGCGTCCGTGGCACATCGAGTGGCCGCACTCGCTGAGCGCCCTGGTGCGCTGCTGGAACATGCCCATGCACGAGTGGCTCAAGCGCTATGTGTACGCCACGTCCAGGCAGAGGCAGAGCCAGAGCCAGAGCCAGGGTCAGGGGCAGCGGCAGGCGCACTCTCGCCACGGCACAATGCTGGCCGTCTTCTGCACGTACATGGTATCGTCGCTGCTGCACGGCATGGACTTTCGCATCTATTTGGTGTTGCTCTCGCTGGCCACGTTCGCCGAGGGCGAGACCATGCTGCGCCGCCATCTGGCCGGGCTCTTCAATGCCTGCGTCTCGGTCAATCCCTGCCCGGGCGCCGAACGCTGTCGCTATGCCCGCTGCCCGCAGCGACGTGGCTGGCTCTGTTGGAGCACGTGGCTGGTGAGGCTGATCAATTTGGGCTTCACACTGCTCGCCATATCCCATCTGGCCTACCTGGGCATTGTGCTGCTCAACGAATCGCTCGTCCTGGAATCGGAGCACGAGCTGCCCTTCATGTACCACTGGTCGGCCGCCGGCTACCTCAGTCACTACATCGGCATCGGCATGTTTGTCCTCTACATGTTCATATCGTAAGAGCGGCGGCATTGATCCATACGCTAAGACTTAAGAGAGAGAGACTGATCCTCGCTCCCATGTGATTACACTCCAATGGCATATGATATACTTACACACACACACACATACACATACACATACACATATATATTTATATAAAGGCAAGAACTCCACGTGCGAGCATCTGGAGCTGTCGATAGCCGCATGATCGAACTGATATTGACAACTGTGGATCTCTTTATGAACTATTTGTACCATCTACCACATACATACATACATGCATACATACATATTTATCTGCCCCACACATGTACACATATGTGTAACATCTGTATGTCTGTCCACCCGTACTCCAATAAATGTAAATTACACGTTTTTAATGCATGCGAACACAGTCTTCTCATATCAGTGTATATGTGTACCAATTGTACCTACTTTTGTTTGGTTTGTGATATGCTTTTCTGTACATGTACCAAGGTGTATTTCCTCTGTTATAAGATGTACCACTCACGACTGTCAGTACATGTACCTCCCATTTTAGTTGTATGAGATGCACTATTCATCTTAGTACGTACCATGTACCAAAGTGTGCCATTCGTAGTTAGCTTAATGTACCTTCTCTTGTATGACATTAACACTCATGGTGCATGTACCAAACGTGAGTATTAAAATATACTTGCTCGTGTATAAGATGTACCATTCATGATTGTCTGTATATCTACCAATTGTACCTAAACTTGCTAAAAAATTATTATTCGTAGATGTTTGTACATTTTACAGAGCGTAACTTTTATTTTATGAGATGTACCACTCACGGTATATGTACCTATTTTAGTTGTATGAGATGCACTATTCATGCTAATACGTACATCTACCAAAATGTACCATTCATAGTTAGCTAAATGTACCTATTACTGTATGATATATATTCACTCAAGATGTAGCATACATTGCTTTCTGTACATGTACCAAAGTGTACCATTCATAGTTAGTCTGTATATTTACTACTACAAAGCGTACCATTTTTAGTATGAGATGTACCACTCACTATTCACACATAAGTGTACTTATTTTTGTCTGGGATGTACTATTCATGGTAGTCAATGCCAATTAAAATTTAGGTACAATATTAAAATAACTATTTTGGTAAATTGTAAAACTACATATTGTACTTTATAATGAAAATTATTCAGGTACTTTTGTACTAGACACAATTATCTATTCTTTGCTCAAAGTGTACATTTTTCATGCCATTTGTATTATTTACGATCGGCCTGTTATAGCATTGGTACATTTCATAATAAAACTTCTCTTCTATAGGCACCACCAGTCTGTCGCATGAAATGTACCACTCAAGCAACATTTAGTGTTGTATGAGGCATATGATGTACTGTTGGCAGTTCTACCTAAAATATGTGTACAATTGTATGTACCAGTCTGATGTACCTATTTTGCCACATGTAAGGTTATTATATTTTTAGTTGCCCAAATTGAGCCTTGGTAGCTTGGGTTCCCATGTACCTTTCTCACGAAAAATGTACCAAACTAAGGTTAATTTCACCAATGAAAAAAAGTTTTGTAAAATTTTATTTTTTTATTGATTTTTTATGTTGATTTTCTTTTTTTTTTGTGTTTGTTTTTCTTTTAGTTTTTGTTGGTTTTTTTTTCGTTTCGTTTTGTTTTGTTTTATTTTATTTTTTTTTTTTCTCATTGAGACAAATATTTATAACAATATTGTAACTTCTACTTTGTTGTTGTTTTTTGTTTCCTTTTCTTTTGTTGTTTTCATTTTATTTATTTGCATTTGTTTTCGGTTGTCAGTTTTTGTTTTTTTTTTTTTGTTTTGTTTTGTTTTGTTGCTTATGTTTTAAATATTAAAATTACTACCTTAAAAATTATGCAATGACAATAAAAATATTTGTTATGCAACTTCGATCCGCGCTGCTTGCTGGATCGATCGATCGCCTTTACGAACTGCTTAAAAGTTGCGCCATTTTTTCTTTGTTTTTGTTGTTGTTTTTTTTTTATAATTAATTTTTTCATCATTTTTTGTTGTTTTTGTTCTGTTTCATAATCAGAAAGTTTTGTTGCTCATTTGATTTTGACATCAAAAATAGATAGAGATAGATATACATATACATATACATATGTATATATATCCTTTATGTGTGTATATGTATATATACTCGTTTACATATATATATATATATATATATATATATATATATATATATATATATACATATATCTATACCATATAAAGTATTTATATATATATTTTGTTGTTTTACTGTGTTTGACATTGTTTCCGCTTTCGTGCTGCCTCTTCCACTCAAGCAGCTCGACATTGATTCATTGATGCATATAATATATATATATATATATATATATATATATATATATATATATATATTTATTTATTTATAAAAAAAATTGCATTCATGCTCTGCCCGCATTTGTTAAACTTTTTGCATATTTTCTCTGTTTGCCATTTTTGTTTCATAAATCATTTTTCATTCATAACAACAACTGAGTTGATCACAAGAGATAACGAGAGTTTCTTTTTTTCCTTTTCCTTTTTGTTTTTTGTTTTTTTTTTTTTTTTTTTTTTTCATTTTGTTTACAATTTCATAGTCGCTTCTGTTGCATTTAATTTAATTTTTTTATTTTACATTTACAAAATATGTTTGAAGCTTTCGTTGATTTATAATTTTTCTCTCTCTTCAATTTAATTTTTGTTTTGCTGCCCTTGCAAAAAAAAAAAAAAGTAATTTTTTAATATTTATAGAACAATTAAATATTTCATTTTTCCTCATAATTATTTTTTGTTTTAACATAAAATCAGTTAAAATACAAATAGTGTACAAATATTCGCTAACTACATAGTTTTGTTTATATGTATAAATATATAAATAATATATATATGTATATATATATATATATATATATTGGGATTTATACACAATATGTTTTTTGTCGCGTGCGCATACAGAGGGAGAGAGAGAGAGAGAGAGAGGGAGAGTGAGTGAGTGAGAAAGAAAAATTTGTTTAGACTATGCTAAGTGGGGGCGCTGGGGGCTTTCAGTTGACAATTGGTTTGTTTATTCTTATTGTTTTTCAAGAAACGGCCATATTTAAAATTATGTAACAAAACTTAAAAAATTACATACATACATACAAAGACATACATACATAGACAATGGCATATATGTACATATGCTGCTTGATTTTTACAAATTACAAATTACAAATTACAAATTACAAATGACAAATGACAAATTTTAAAACTTAATTTTAATTATGCTTTTACAATTTTGGGATTGGTGAAAGAATTTTGCTATTTGTATTTGTATTTGTTTGTTTGTGTGTGTGTGTGTTTTTTTTTTTCTTTTTGTTTATTAAAAATTTAGCTAAACACGTTTAATTTAAGGTTTTTTTTTAATAATTCGTTTTTTTTTCTGTTTTCGCACAATGCACTAAATTCAAGATTTTTTCCTTAATAAATAACAAAGTAGTGTATATATATATATATATGTATATATATATATATATGCGCGTGTGTATATATAAAACAAAAAAAAAAAAATGTGTGGGGGGGGGAGAGTTTAAAATACAATTAATAACAGTAAAAATTACTGCATAATATAATTTAGTTAAGCAATACAACTAAATCATAAACGTAAGCTTTAAAATAATATTACACATTTAAATTATAAGCATAATTACATTGTGTGTAGGTGTGTGTAGGTGTATGTGTGTGTGTGTGTGTGTGTTGAGTGTTTGTTTGCTGTTTGCCTGTTTGTTGTGTTGCTGACAACATTTCACCAACAAATGCAAGCAGCGCACATGACCAGCACTCGATGCGTGTATGTGTATATATATATATATATATATATATATATACATGTGTGTGTGTGTGTGTGTATACATGCTAACAACAATAACAATAGCAACAACAGCAACAACGACATAATCATTGCGTATAAATTATATTGCATAATTTCCTTTGTATGCGAATCGTGGTGATATGCGGCCAGTTGCAGTCGTCTGCAGCGTCCATGTGTGTGGGGTCCCAGCTTGTGTCCTTGTACTCGTTCTCCTCCTGCCAACCGGCATGTGCGTCCTTGCCACGTTGTTGTTGTTGTTGTTGTTGTTGTTATTGTTGCTGCTGTCAGCTGCTGCGACTGCTGCTGCTGCTGCTGCGACTGCTGCTGCTGCTGCTGCTGCTGCATATGCCAGCATCGGCTCCACGTTCAATCGTTCTTGGTCTGACAGTAAAGCTCTTTCAGCGACTTGAGCTCCTCGATGAGCGCTTTGTTTTGGTTCTCTAGCACCGCCACACGATTCTCCAGGCACTTAATATACTCCTTCTTCTTGCGCCGGCATTCGCGCGCCGCCTCGCGATTCTTCTGCAATCGAATCTCTCGCTTGCGTGTCTGATCCTCGGGAATGCCACTGTTATCTGTACATCAGGGAGAAATAGAGTGGGAAATAGAGAGAGAGAGAGAGAGAGAGAGAGAGGAGAGAAGAGAGAAGAAGCAAAGTATAAATAATTTTTGTTGAACTTTGTTTGTTACGATTTTCTCTGGCATTTACTGGTATTGTAGGGTATCCGATTGGATAAAAAGTAGCTCGAATCCGACGCCATGTGCAGCAGTGGGCTGCCCGCTGTGTTGCCGCCGCTGCCGCCCCCCGCCCCGCTGCCCAGCTGTGAGCTGAGCACGTTGCCATCGGACATTTGCAGTGCTCCACTCGCTGCATCATCAATTCGTATTACGATATTCGACATACGATATTCCAGATATATATATATATATATACGATATTCGGGTTTTTTTTTATTTTTTTTTTTTGGGATATGTTGAGGGGGTGTTTGTTGTTGTTGTTGTTGTTGTTAATTGGTTTTCGATGCAAATTATATTTTTTTGTTGAAATATAATTTTTTGGTTTTTGTTTTTTTTTTTTTTTTTTTTGTGGCATTTTCGCGAGCGGTAAAAAAGAAAACAAACAAAAAAAAACAATAAAAATTATAAAAAATCACAATTTGTTTTTGATTTGTTTTTTTTTTTTTTTTATTATTATTATTATTATTTTCGAATATCGTATTGTTGTGTCGGTGGTGGTGGAGGTGGCGGTGGTGGTGTTGTTGTGGTGGGTGCGTGGAGTGAGCGAGCGGGCGAACGATCGAACGAGCGAGAGGCGATAGATATATATATATTTTTTGTTAGTTTTGAACAACAGCAACGGCGACGGCAACGGGCGACGTTTGTTATATAAGTACATATATGTGTGTGTGTGTGTGTGTATTGTGTCGGTGAGCGATGAGAATGCTTGGCGTACGATGTTGATGCTTGCCCCAAACTGAATGTGCATGACTTATGTATGTGTGTGGCAGCAGCAAAAGAAAAAACAACGGCAACAACAACAACAACAGCAGCAGCAGCAGCAGCAACATAGGCAACAAAGGCAACAGAGACGCGCGACAAAACGAAAATCAATGCAAATTATATATGTCTATGTGTGTGTGTGTGTATGAATATTATGTAATTGTATTTACAGTTATAGAACATGATGGACACACGAGTGATGCGCGTTAGCCTAATGAGTTTTATGCACAATTCAAGCGCTGCTCAACAGCAGCAACAACAACAACAACAACAACAGCAATCAGTATGCATGAGAAAGAGCGAGATGGTTACAGAGAAAGACAGAGAGAGAGAGAGAGAGAGAAAAGAAACGTGTATTTAAGCCCCAAAGCAACAGCCTCAATGCAGTTCACAATGTTTATAAACAATAAATGCGTTAAATATGCCACATGATTTTTGAGCAAATGAACAATGAACAATGAACAATGAACAATGAACATGAAATGCAGGCAAAGTGCCTAAGTCAATTGATAAAGCAACAAAACATATTATTGCATACAAATAAAGTTGCCAAGCACTAAACAGACCTCTTGGTGTCGTCTATGGCTTAATTAATTCACAATTCATTCACAATGAATGTGCCTAAGATGAATGCATAACAGTTGATAATACAATTATGCATTATGCATATAAATAATGTTGCTAGGGACTCGAGAGGCACTGCCTAGGGCACAGCATTCATAATTAATCCTAGACTAACATATTATTGTATACAAAGTTGCCAAAGACTAGAGAGATTCCTTGCATAAGGCATAAAATTCACAATTGATCCTAGACAACACATTCATAAACAATGTTGCTAAGCACTCAAGAGACTCCTTGCGGCATAGCATCAACAATTGATCCTAGATAATAAAATGTGCCCAAGACTTAAGTAAAATTAATATAAAGTCATCTGGCAAGCCATTTCATATAAATAAAGTTGCTAAACGACTTCATTGTGTGCTCTATGGTTCTAAGATCCTAGATTATGCACTATATCATTGATCCCATTAAAAGTGGGAAAACAGGGTATAATGGTTTTGTTAAAAGTATGTAACAGACAGAAGGAGGCGTGCCACACCCCATAAAGTATATATATATAAAGCCGAGTTGATTGAGCCATGTCCATCTGTCTGTCCGTCCGTCCGTCCGTATGTCTGTCCGTATGCTTGAACGCGTCGATCTCAGAACCTAGAAGAGCTAGAGACTTGCATTTTATTTGTTAGGCTCGCATATCGAGTTTGTTGCAGAAAATCGATAACTATTCTTCAATAATTACTATCGATTTAAAACCGTATGAAAAATCACTTAAGATTTTTTATCTGTTTCATTTTAGTAACTTTATACAACTTTATGTGCACTTTAACCAATTTCGATTTTTCTTACATTTACCCCAAATTTCTCCATAATTTTTAAAAATGCATTCAGTGGCAAATAGGGCATATATGTAAGAAAGTTTGCTTGCTAAAACACAAAAATAAATATTTACATCATTATGGGGAAAAGCTCATCAAAATCCGTTAATAAACACAAAATTTATCAAGCAAAATATTTGGCCACTTTAAGAAAAAACACAATCAGCCGAGACAAACTGACGCCAGCAGAATTTTATATTCTACGAATTGAGAATTACAAAGTGGTTGCATTGTTAATTGTAGCTCACTAGTGTGAGTAGCTCAGAGAGTGAGACGACGCCCGTAGTGCAATGAGGTCGTGATTTAAACCCGGAGCGGATCGAAATATTTCTTTGCTTTTATAAAATATGAAGTGAATAAATGCTATTTAGGCTTAAGATTTGCCATTCAATTATCACTCAGTGGCGTGGCGCTGTTGTTAGAAACGGGTTAGACTCTCGACTCCCTACCCGACATATTTAAATCAACTTTTTTTTGTATTCATTAACCAGAATATTTACTGTGTATATTCAGGAACTAAAAGCGGGTGGGATGAGGGTATCTCCTAGTCGGGCACCCCGACTAGAGCTTTCTTACTTGTTTAATATCAAGTTGTTGAAGACTTGCATTAATAATTGATTATTAATAATTGATATACCAATCATTAAATCTTTTATTCAGACGTACGTTCCTAATGAAATTTTCAGAGCAAAATAATGACATTCATGTGTGGCCAAATTTCAAGTCTCTTTGGCGTTAAAAATCAATAAATGACAGAATATGCGTATTCATTTGAGTAATTAACTACAACTTAGTGCACGGTTCTATATTAAACTGTGTATGCGGTGAGCCACAAAAGCAAAGCCAAATTTTCGATAGTTATCGATAATAAGTAAGTGGGAGGAATTATCGAAAAATGAATGAAACTTGTGCTGCTTATGGTATTCTGTTGGTATTCTGTTTTTGTTTCAAATATCTGGCTTTGGACGTTTGCGACCGACGGACGGACGGACGGACAGACAGGGCGAGGCCGATTCAGCTCGTCGAGCTGATCAAGAATATATATACTTTATGGAATGTGGCACGCCTGCTTCTGCCTGTTGCATACTTTTAACAAAACCAATATACCCCAAAATTTCATTTTCAATAGCAAATTCGGGGTATAACGATAATAATTCGTCGGGCATATTGTTGCATATAAAAAAAGTTGCTTAAGACTGAATATAACAATAATATCTAAGATATTATTGTACACGAAATTGATTAAAAATTCTAGTATACATATATATATATATATATATATATATATATATATATATATATATATATATATATATATATATATATTCATATATATATATATATATATATATTCATATATATATATATATATATACATCTATATATATCCATCTACCTAGGGCATAACAATGAGAATTGCTCTCAGATAATGCACTCATATAGTAAGTAGCTAAACATCTGCCTCTCCTCTATTACATGGACTTAGGGCTATGCCGAATAACATTATTTAGAAGCTTGCCTAGTATTCCACAGTTGCAGAGTTCGCTTGGTAAAATCTTGTCAACAAAATACTCTCAGAATATATAAATTTGCCAGAACTGAAAACTTGCGCCTTGTATATCTTAGGTTTCCTTTCGGCTAAGACTGAATTATTTACAATCGCAAGCGTAGCTTAAGTGTTTACGTATCACAATTTCAAGTTACTTTTGAACACAAAGTGCGACATCCATTTTGGGTTGGGGGGGTGGTGGGATATTATGATATATGGAATGGAATGCAAGCTGAGTGCTGAAGAGTGTTGCTTGTGCTGCGCTGTGGAAAAGCCAAGAGAAGCTTAGGCATGGGGCTGAGATGCACAGGACAAATGATGAGAGTGAGAGGGAAAACAGCGCAGAAGAATAGCATACAGAGACACACACATAGAGAGAGAGAGAGAGAGAGAGAGTGGGGGGCAGTTGCTGCTACAGAGACAAGGAATACAATTTCTGGGCAATTACCGCTCATGTCGGGTCCACTGATCTCGGTGAAGATCTTATTGTACGACGGCCTTCGTGTCAGATTGCTGCGATGATGCTGCGAATCATCGTCCGATAAGCTCTCGTCGCTGTCCTCCGGATGCTGCGTAGTCGGTTCGGGTTTGATCTTACATTGAAAATTTGGAGGGATCTGAAAGCGAACAACCATCGATTAGCGAATCGTATGACTAAAGACATATATATATATGTGTGTGTGTGTATGTGTCTGTGTGTGTTTACTTTACAACTGCTACGCACTTTGTTATGCACTTGCACCGCGTTGCTCGTGGTCGTATGAATGACCGTCGTGTTGGTCGGCTTGGTCATATAGCCGACGCCCTTATGCATCACCGATACCGCGACCAGCGCCTGCTGTTGCTGCTGTTGTTGCTGCTGCTGCTGCTGCTGTTGCTGCTGCTGTTGCTGTTGTGTGCCGGCAGCGGTTTGTATGACACCCGAGTGATTGGCCGCCTGTATCACGGATTGTACCTGTGGCAAGTGGAAAAAGAAACAAACGCAATTAGCCATTGTTGAAATCAAGTCGAAAGCGTTTGGCCCAATCTCGATCTGGTCGGCTCAAGCTCAAATGGATGCCCATTTATATACTCTAGGAAAAACCTTTACATACAAGTTGCTTGCTGGCCAGCAAATGCCCGAATTTTCCACTTTTCCTCATTTTCATTTTCACTTTATGAGTTTATCAAGGGATTTTCGCGGAGTCCTAATCGAGCTCTAACGCCAAGTAACTTGACTTGCCACAGGCCTAGGGCGCACTGTGCAGACTTCGCTTGCTTCCAGCTCCCTTCAAATGACGCTCGGCATTATTAGATGACTTACGACTCACCTATTGATGCGTAAGCTCTGCTAAGCTAGGCTCTCTTTGGCTCTAGCTCTAATGGGTATGACTAAAGACTTAATGGCCAGAGAGCCAGCCTCTAATGCCTCTCAAGCATACGACTGGGAGTATGAGTGGCTACAGCATAAATTCCATGAGTCTCTAGCTCTAATGGGAGCCACTCATGAATGCATCTCTAGCGAGTCTATAATGCCTCCTCTCAAAGTGCATCTCGAAGACTTCATCTAGCTTCAATGGGCATATCAAAGGCATCTCTGCCAGCCTCTAATGCCTCTCAAGCATAGCTAGCTAGATGATGTCCTACTCCTAGTTCTTGTCGCCTGAGCATCTTAAGCCTGAATCGAAGGCTCTCCAGCCACTGTACAATGCCTCTGCAGCATAGCTAGATGAAGTCTAAGTCGTATGAGTGGTTGCCCGTAGCCATCTTCTGGCCATCTGCTAATATCTGCACCAAGTGGGTAACTCTAAGCTAGCTAGCTAGATGAAGTCCTAGTCCTAGTCCTAGTTCCCTCCAGGGCGCTTCATAGGTATGCCGCAGGCTTCATGTATCTCCATGTATCTCTCTATCTCTACGTTGCTCTGTAACCATTCTCATAGCTGGACCAAGTCCATAATAATGGACATCATGCATCTCTGGCTCTAATGGGTTTGCCGAGGGCTTCTTGAAACTTTAAAGGGTATCTCGAAGGCTTCCCAGTCTAGCTGAAGTCCTAGTATGAGTATCTCTAAGGCAGCTCTAGCCAGTCGCTAATGCCTCTCAATGGGTATTTCTAGGAATCTCTACCTCTAAAGGGCAGCTCGAAGGGCATCTCGTCTAATGCTGCTCAAGCTTAGCTAGCCTAAGTCTAGTCTAATCTCGCACTAAACGAATCCCCAGCTCGAATGGGCATCTCGAAGACTATCGAATTTCCATATGGCGCTGCTCTTGACTCACCTGCAGGCCGTGCTGCGTTAGCGCCTGGATTGGGTATTGTATATTGCAGTTGGCGGTCGTTGTCAGCACGGATGCCGCGCCGCTGGCATTGTTTGTGTTGGCCGTCGCTGGAACGCCGCTCGTTGTACTTTGCTGGTTCTGTTGTGTTTGCTGCTGCTGCTGCTGCTGCTGTTGCTGCTGCTGCTGCTGCTGCTGTTGTTGCTGCTGTTGTTGGCCGCCTGTTGCTGTCGCTGCTGCTGCGGCAGCGGCGGCGGCGGCTACGGCCGCTGCTGATGCTGATGTGACATCAACGTCGTTGACATTACCGCTGGAGGCCGAGTTGCCGTTCTCCTCGACGATGCTGTCCATTTTAGCGATTTTCAGCAGCACCGTTACGCTCTCCGACAAGTGCTTCAGTTTGGCGTCTTTTCCGTTTCAATTTTGCCAGTTTGAAGTTAATGGATGCTGGACGACGACTGAGCGTTCCGAACGGGGTAAAGGATGAATATAGAGGCGGCCGGATGGTCGATGAAATAGATGTGCCGAGCGCGCGCACACACACACATACGCACACAGAGACGCGAACGCACAGTGAGTGTAGAATAGAGATAGGAACAGAAAATAATAAGTGATAGAAAGAGAGAGAGAGAGAGAGAGAGAAAGAGAGAGTGTGTGTGTGTGTGGGAGAGAGAGGGAGAGATAGAGAGATGTGCACAAAATTGGTTTCATTGGTTTTTGGTTACAATATTGCTTGATTGGTAATTGCTAATTGTTAATTGTTCGCTACAACAACAACAACAATAATAATAATAACTAAAATAAAAACAAACGAACACACACACAGACACACATACACTCACACATACACAACACACGTTGACTGTCACTGTCACTGCTGCTGCTGCTGCTGCTGCCGATGCTGGTGCTGCTGCCTCTACAACTGTTGTTTGGTTTGTTTTGTTTGCTTGCTACAAAAATGACGACGACGATGACAACGAAAAAACAACAACAACAACAACAGCAACGACAACGACAACGGCCATACTGTCTCAACGCTTGTGTGTATTTTTATGAAATGACGTCATGACGACGTTGTGTTATAGGCAAACACAAAAAAAAAAAAAAAAACGCAAACTTACTTTCTGATGACATCACTACAACGTTGCTGCTCCTCTTGCTGTTGCTGTTGTTGTTGTTTCTGTTTCACTTCGCTCTGCGCGCGCTGGTGTTTGTGATATCCCTATATAAATATATGCACACATACATATACCATTATATATATGTGAGTATATATATATATATATATATAGCGCTATGTGTGCCTGTGTCGCGTTGCGCGCTGTGCTGGCAACTTGTTGAAAAATTCAACTGTACGCACGCCACACACAAGCGAACAGAACGGAGAGCCACTCTAGGCTCCCTTTTGCTTAGGCGCTACTACGTAGCTGATTGCTGCTGATGCATAGCTTGTGGCGGCGGCTGTGGATTTCTTTTTGGTCCTAAATTCTTTCCACACACAGAGCAAATGATTTGTTATTGGATTTGATTGATAGGACGGCGGCGGTGACGGCGACGGCAGGCGGCTGGTCACAGGCAAAACACTTTTTACACAGTTGGCAGCACGCGCGCACCACACACAAAAATTTTCTGCTGTTATCGTTGCTTACGTTCTTTTTTCAGAGCAGCGCTGGGCGATTTGTTTGTCAGCTGCCTTGGCCAATGGCAGAATACAAGGACACTAATTGTTTATTGCTAGCTTAGCATGCGCGTTTTAGGTCACATTCAACATTAACTACAATTTATTGATCAGATTCTAAGCCCTTTTTTGCGCAAAATAATATTTTGTATTGCTCACTCGCTCGCTCGCGCTACTTCACTGCCTTACTACTGGCGCAAACACACACAAACTCATCTACACACGCACACAAGCAAGCACACACTCATACACGTATAGAGAACACGCACTCTCAAGCACACATATCTATGCGCACGCAGCGACGGCAACTCTTTTCACACTCGAGCGTTGCCAGACTGTTGACACACACATTGATCTACAATATTTTTACAATTCGTTCAAATTAAACAAGTCAAACTAAAAGCACAGTAAATAAATTTAAGTATCTGTATTAATTGCGTATTGCCTGTGTGGGATTTATAAAAATTAGACATAGCGATTACTACACAAAAAAAGCGCGCGACAAATTCGTACACAGCTGGCAGCACGTCGATCAGCTGTTAGGTTGTGCGACACTGCTGACATCAGGGCTGCAACTCTACACAATTCTGGCGGTCGATTAATTAATTTGAAAAAAAAAAAACGATGATTCGACAACTTACAACAACAACAGTATGTATATATTATGAAAATATATGAATATACACACACACATATATATGTATATATATATATATGCATATGCATAATAACCATAAAATCAATTACTTAAAAACACTTTTACTAAAACGATTGCCACTTTTTAGAATTGCAATCGGCAACAATAATTTATTTACAGATGTCTTCTAATTACACTATTGAACATTTTGCTTTCATACATTCCATTGTGACTCTCACCCAGCCCCACAAAACGCCGCGCTGTCTGTGCGAGTCACACCACAAAAGAGTGAGAGGGTTGGAGGAAGGGTAGAGAAGCAGTGACTGGTCGACTAACTGAGTCAGTGCATGCCATTATACCGTTTCTTTGTTGTTGTTTTGGTTAACAACAAAAAACGAAGTTGGCGCCGTTAGGAAATTTCAAGTGCTGAGTGCATGTGTATACATGTGTATGTAAATACATGTATGAAAGCATGTCCATACATAGTTGTTTGCATTTGCATTATAATTGTTATTATTATTATTGAGATTAAAGTTAAAAAAAAAAAAAAAAAAAAACACATGTAGCCTTACTTATGAAGGCTCCCGACCAATGCGTCACAATACTGAAGCCTTGAAATAATGTCTTGATGAATCAATCTCAATTAAATTACAGGCGGGCTATTTTACAGAAACTAATTACTGTAACGATATCGCATGATATTGATATTTGATATTATAATTACGACTTTCAAAGTGGCTGCAAAATGTAATTATTCTTGTGAACTGCATTTTAAGTGATTGAATAACATAGGATAGCAAAAAAAAAGGCACAAAATAATAAAGGAAATTGGAAAAAACTATCGGTTTAGCGCTAGGATAACAAGTTTTGCTTGTGCAAAGTTTCCTCTCTCCTCTCTAAACAGATGAAGTCCACACATGCATTTGTATGTGTGCATGGATATGTATAGGCACATGCAAATATGTATATACATGTATATATGTACTACGTATGTATGCATGTGTGTTAAGAAGGCAATTCACTTTTTTTTGTGACGGCAACTTGACGCTAG
This sequence comes from Drosophila mettleri, assembly GCA_035047625.1. Classification (NCBI taxonomy): domain Eukaryota; kingdom Metazoa; phylum Arthropoda; class Insecta; order Diptera; family Drosophilidae; genus Drosophila; species Drosophila mettleri. The sequence goes on from JAWNPI010000109.1 coordinate 14,397,206, forward strand.
CTACAGGTTAGCTCACGACTAGACAAGCTCGTGCTTTTTATTTATCGCAGCTGATTAAAATGTTTTGTTCCTATTCAATGCTGTGTATTTGTTGTACTACGCAAACTGCGAGCAGGCAGCATATAAAACATAAAGCACAGTGACGCTGCACTTAAAATGCTAGCTGGAATTGAATTGATGGTGATGCGATTGAAAGAGAGAGAGAAAAAAATTATTGCTCAAACAGTTGGAGGTGGTCGCGTGAGAGCCAATCGAACACGGTAGTAAAATAAATGTAAGTATAACGTTTTTGCTTGGCTATGAGCACTAATACCTATTTAGCAAGTGATAGCAAGAGAGAAACTTTATCTGTCGAAACGATATTCCTTTGTTTTGCTGTGTAATTTTATTTATTTGTTGCCGAGCGCCATAGTCACGCGTTCATCACTAACGCCTTAAGCTGCCAGTCTAGGCATACGAAGCTGCGCTTGTTGCTGCCATAACCACCCACCCCCGTTACAATCACTCTAGCATCTCTAACTGAGTCTGTTTTATTATTTATTTCTCTTTTTAGTTGAGTTGCATTTTGCTTGTCAGCACTGCGTAAGCACAACTTAAAAATACTTGTGGTGACCATTCAAAGAGGTAATTGACACCGAAATACCAAAGAGCGCAAACAGAGATAGAGAAAGAGTGAGGGAGAGGAGAAGGAGTTCGCTTGCGAGCGAGCGAGGGAGGGAGTGACATAGGCCTGCAAGGTGGGCAGACAGAATGACGAAAGCGAACACAAGAGTTGCAAAGCTGAAAAGGCATTGATAAAAATTTGGCAACGTCATCAACGTCATTGACATCATCGTTTCTTATTGGTTACGCGTGTCCAAAATCGAGACAGTCGACGCATCAAATTATGTATGCTTTTTAATTTGTTTTTATATGTATGTATATACATACATACATATGTATGTATGTAGTATACATATATGCATGCTTACTGAGTTGCTCTTGTTATTGCTTCTCATTTGATATTAACAGAAATCGTAACGGCAAGTCGCAAAGAAGGCAGCCAACGGGAATGGCAATATTTGCCTGCTGCATTTTAATCAATTCCAATAAAGTCGTATTTCGCTTTTGGGCTTTGGCTTTGGCAGCGGCAGCGGCAGCGGCGATTGCGGCGACTGCGGCTGTCGCTTTCTCATTCTAAGTGTTTCGCGTTTGCTCATACGCAAAATGTGACGTCAGCATGATTTATTTTTAAACCGTTTCATGCATTGCACTTTAGTAAGCATGCAGCTGTATTTGTCTGTATTAATTAAAGCTAAATGAGTGCACAGTAGCAGCAGCAGCAATAATCGCAACAATCGCAGCATAAACGAAAACAGTTAGTACTTGCCATGGGAACTCGAAGCAGAATGCCAATGGGAATGGCAATGGGATGTGGTAGGGGGAGACGCAACGGGAAAGGAAACGGGAGCGGGAATGTGTGTGCGTGCCACTGAGAGTGCGTGGGAGATAGCAACGGTGATAGGTGCCGCTGTCAAACAAACCAATTGTTTGGGGGAGAAACTTTTGCCGTTAGAATCTGTTGCACATGGCCTGCCAACATTGTTGCTGGCCCAACCCAATCCCACTCGACAGCTTTTATGCGGATTATCAGCTAGCAGTAATTTGATAATACAAACGTTTGGCGTCTACATACAAAATAGTCAAACATCTATACATACATAAATATGTATGTGTGTTTATACTATGGCTGAAAAAAGTTTGAAGCCAATGCAATTTCAAATCGAATTTTCAATTTAATTCAATTTAATTTAAATAAAATTAAAATTTCGAAACATGGATCTAAGCTAGGTTCACGAACTAAGGCCCGATTGAGCTAGTTTAGACTGTGAACCGAGAGAGTCGGCAGCCCTGGTATGCGTACGTATGTATGTACATACATACATACATACATATGTATGTATGTGCATGTGTGCGAATGAATATTTGTTATCATTTCGGTTTTGTGAGGGGAGGGTCCGCCCTTTCCCGTTATCAGTGTTGCTGTATTACGTTTAGCGTAGAGTGCATGGAAAAATCAGCTGAACTTCGCAGCTTAATTGGAGCCGGGACTAGGGGAATAGAATGTGGAGCACTCAGTGCTTCAGTATTTCAAGTATTGATGTATTGACTGTGATAATGCACGTGAATGCAGGAATTTATTCCTTCATCCCTCTATTCCATTTAATACTTAATTCCCCTATTTATTATTCCGCATTTCCTAACCGTATAACTCGTTGGGATATGAGCACAGTTCGCTCAATATTTCCCATCGATGACGTAATGAAATATTTAAAAGAAACAAACGAGTCTCAAGGTGAACAAATAAATAAAATAACTGTTATTTGGAGCCAAGTGTAAATAGATGTTCAAATAGCATCTGACTATATCTTAACTATGCGAAACTTTCTCTCATTCGACTGAAGATTTAAAATACTATATGATTATAACGAACTTAAGATACAAATAGTTATAAATACATATGTATATGTAACTCAAGAAAACTATACTTTCTCTGTGTATTTAGTGTAATGGAATATACACATATATTTATATATAACCAAGGTAACTCTTGGATCTATCGATAAGCTGACAATTTTGCACGCTTTTATAGCAATGCCCCCATTGGGCTCCAGCACGAGCCATGACTAATGCCAACCGCAGGTCATAAATTGAGTATTATTAAAACACTTCACTTATAGGGAGTATTAAAAAGTCAATTATCTGAATTTAAAAGGGGCGTATTGTAGGAAACACCTTGATAGTATTTATATATATATATATATATATTATATTATATATATATATTATATTATATATATACATGATACAATTGCACTATCAAATTACGTCATATAGTGCGTTAGGCATACGGATAGCTATATCTCACTTTTTGTGTATTTCTTAACTATATATATATATATATCATTAGGAATTATCGGAAAATTAAGTTTGATCTTCAACTTTCAGAGCGGAATTTGCAAATTTTGATATGCATATTGTAATTATTGCTTTAAAAGAGATTTTCCTAATAGAATATGATCTCTATACATTTATAAAGGTACGAGGTTAGGTATAACTATATAAGAAGCATTATATAGGTCACATTTATTCCGAAAATATTTGAACATAAAAACAATTTTACTTAAAAAGTTAATATCTTTGCAACTAAAAAAATTGAAATTAAAATTGATTTGGTAAATAAAATTTAAAATAATTTTAAGAAAATTAGTTTCCAAAAGTCTTATATTTTGTACATATATGTACATAAACAGATTGTCATAAAAAAATTTAGTTAATTCGATTTATTCGAAAATAATGTTTTCATCAAAAGTTGAAAAATTGAGTTTCTTGACAATATGTCAATATAACTAATATATACATATATACATATATTAGTTATTTTTACATACAGTGTGTCGAAATAAAATGATAACAGATCAACAAGTTCCAAGCTCGAAATGTTTTAGCTTTTTAATGAGAAATATCTCTTTAAGGCCAATAAAATAGTATTATCATTTCTTTACTCCTATAAATATTTTAATATATTTTCGATTTAAGGAAGAAAATAGAAGAATAAATATAATTTATAATTAAATTAAAACTCAAATTAACAATAAATTCATGTACATTTTATGTAAAATGTTTTAAAATTTAAAAATTTTATATATTTTTTATTTTTCTAAATTCGAGGATTGTAAGTTCAACGACGAACTGTGAAATGTACATAAATATATGTACATATACTTAAAAATACATATATACATATGTATTAGTATATATATATATATATATATATATATATATATATATATATATATATATATATAAATATATTTTTATTTTTTATTTTTTTTTTGTTGCATTATTTATTTAAGTGAATGACCTTCTCTGGCTGACTTTTGTTTATTTATTTTTTATAGAAATTAAATTTAATTGAAAGTGAGCTAATACACCCGATAAGTGTCATTGGGCGTGCACTTGTGTCTAGCGTCTTGCCATAACCCCCCCTTGCCCCTTATCATAGCTTACCCGCTATTGCTGCTGCTGCTGCTGCTGACTAACAACAATGTTATTCGGCACAAAGAAGACAAAATTGAAAAAAATTTTCGCGTAACTGCTTAAAATTTGTAATTTTTGCAAGCCGCTTAATGAGATGTTTTAACAACAGTAAACATACATCAATAAGTAACAAAAGCAATGACAAAACACAAAAAAAAAAAAAGAAAAAAAAAACAAGCAAAGAAAATAAATAAATAACGCGTAAGAAAACAAACAGCTTTTGCCGTTGCGCTTGTTGTTGCTGTTGTTGTCGTTGAGTTTGCTACGCGTTTTGCGCTTTTTGTTTTTGTTTCGTTTGGTTTTTTTTTTTCTTATTTCTTTTCGTTGTGTTGCGATTACGTCAAGATTTTTGTTGTTTTGCCGATTTGTATTTGATTACAATACATTATATGTACAAATTATATACATATGTATGCATTTAGATGTATGTGTACACACATACATATGTACATATGCTTGCATGTGTACAACATGCAGTTGTTGTTTTTGTTCTCGTTAACCGTTTGGCGCTCTCTCCAATGGACTAGCGCGTGCGAGCGAGACAGCGGCTATAATTACTTGCTTAACTTCTTACACAAATATTTGACATATGAAAAGTGCGCAAATTTAAAAAAAAATAAAAAGGTTACTCTCACACACTCACACACGCACACTTAGAGGGGTTACTAATGTTGTTGTTGTTGTTGTTGCACTTCTAGAATTATTATATACATATGTATGTATGTAGTATATACATAGACACACATGTGTGCATATGTATATACATTTATGTATGTATGTATATGTTTTTGGCGCCTAAATTGTGCGCGCTTCTTCTTCTTATACTTTAATGGTCCGCACTCGTCACCTTTTGTCGTTGTTATAGCTGTATCGCTGTATAGCTCTAGTTGTTGCTGCCGGCGCTTGATGACGCGACGACGGCGCAACCAACAACTGACTGAATGTTGTTGTTGCCGCCGCTGCTGCTTATTGCGACTGCGATTGCGAGTAGTGTTGTTGTAGTTGCTGCTGCTGTTGTTGTTGTTGTTATTGTTTTGGGGCCGCTGCTCGTCGCTGCTGCTGCCTCTGACGCCGCTTTACGTAGCCGAACTGAAAAGCAATACTGACACCGATGACTGACTAAGCGGCCACGACGTGGCTACGACGGCGACGACGTCCATGTATATGTATGTATGTATATACATATTTACACATACATACATACGTCGACGTCGAAGTCGCCACAGCACACGTCACCAGCGGTAGCCAAAGCAGATATTTAGTGATGTGCGCGTGCTTGTGCATAAAATTAAACAATACTCGTGCCAAGTCGCGCACGAAAAATACTTTATTAAGATGTAGAAATTGAAAGAAAATTGAAAAGTTTACAGCTGTAAATTAAAAATCTATAAGTATAAGTATTTATAGCTAACTAAAATATTCATATGTATGTATGCATATACTCATGATTTTAAAACAAAAATCAATAAAAATGCTTATATTGCGATCATTACTTATTCATTCGCTTTCATACAATGAGGCGATACGTTTTAGCGCAAGTAAAATTGAGAATTGTATACGAGAGAAGAGGACAGCACATAGAGTATGCAGCAACTAATTCTGCATTCAAGTGAGTCACGTAGTCGGCAACAGATTTTTATAGCGTGTTGCCCATAGTATGTACATACACACATACACGTGTATATTATTATATAATTAATAGAGACACTAAATGCTAGAAATTGTATGTTTCTTTTAAATAGATAAGACCAAAATGTGGCAGTTTGATGTCTACATACATACATACGTATGTTTCTATGTATGCATCCTCTAATTTGCTCTTACAGACGCGCATACATAGACACATTATTACATACATATGCATGCGTGATTTTGCATGTGTTCGTCTACTCCCTGGGTTGTTTCGTAATTGTGTTCTGCTTTACGTTGTTTTGTGCTCTGCTTAAGCCGCAGCTTCTTGAAGTGCAGCGGCAGCAACAATTAAAGCGTACACAAACAATAATAGCAAAACAAGAGCGTTAAACGTTATCGTCGCCACGTCAAAGTCACGGTGCTTGACGCTGACGTCGATGCCGATGCCGATGCCGATGCCGGCGTTCCTACAATACACTTACCACTCTCATTCATTCGCTCTATCTCTTGCCTATTTCGCAGTCTTTGGTGCTCTTGCTCGCACTTGTCTTGTTTTGTCTTGCCCGCTTACTCATGCAGAAGAGCAACTACACACATGCCAGAAATATTTTTAAATACCTAACGCAAGTCAAGTTCTACATTCACATACATACACTCGACAGCATAATTCTACGTACAGCAGAAAAAAAAAATTTTTTTTGTGTTCCGTTGGCTCTAGAATCTACCATAATGCACTTATCGGAATAATTCCTTTTTTATAGTATTTTTCGCTTATTTAACTACCTATTTGCATTTTTATTTTTCCCAAAATAATAATATTTATATTAAAAAACAATGTTAACAAAAAACCTTACAGGAAAGTGACGCAGCAAAAGTCTACGTACACAACAATTCATCGGCTCTTTTTAGGGGATCCATTACATTTTAATATTTTGTTGGATATCCATTTCCTTTTATAACTTCTTCCAGGCGTCGAGGCATTGAATCCACCAGCTTTCGAGTCTCCTCTGCCGTTATTTTGCTCCATTCGTCCATGAGGACCTCCTTTAGCATATTTTTGGAGATTATAGTACGCTGCCTAATCCTACGCTCGTATAAATCCCACAGATGATTAATAGGATTCAGGTCTGGCGATTGGGGAGGCGATCTAAGTTGATTTTTGGCGATATATAACAACCACAGCCTTTCATTGTGGGCTGTTTGCTTCGGATCATTATCTTGTTGAAAGCAATAGTCATCCTCAATCCTCAATTTCCGGGCACTTTGGTGTAAATTTTCATTTAGGATCTTGATATAGTCCTTATGGTCCATTGTCGATTATATAAACACCAGATTACCAACTCCATTGGCCGCCATACACCTCCATACCACGATACCTCTTCCTTCATGCTTAACGGCCTAAAGTACATTTTCACTTTCTAAGGCTACTCCGTGTTTTCTCCATAATAACTTCCTTCCATTTATATCCAATATGCAGAACATGCTCTCCTCTGATAAAATGACCCTGTTCCAGTAGCTTGGCGGCTCACAAAAGTGGTCATTTGGAAATCCATACGCTGTTTTATATTGACCTCTGATTTGTGCGGTTTCCAATCAGCAACACTAGCATGATAACCGGCCGGAACGACCAACATGACCATGAACACCGAATGGTATCATGGGAAACAGATTCGGCTAATCTTTCTTCAACTTCAACCCGTTCTTGTCGCTTGGTTATTCTCGGAATTGAAGTCACCAGTTGGACAATACGTTTTTTTTCTCCAGCTGTCAACGCTTAAAGTCGGCCAGATCGGGGCTTTAACAATATAAAGTCAGACGACACATAATTTGTCGTAAGCCTCTTGGCATGAGGAATGTATTCTCACTAAGAATTGTCAAATTTCTCGACAGGATTAGCCCTCTAACCGGTGTTTTAGTATAAGTTTTCGAACTTCATACACAGATCCCCTTCCCCTTACTCTTCTTGATAAACCATGTACATAATTGTTTTCGTGGCAATGGAAAATTCCATAGCACAGTCTAGACTCATAAAACAAAGGAAAAACCGTAAAAAAATCTAACGGTTCTTGCCAAAACTCGGCGTTGTACGCAGTATAATTGTTGTGTACGTAGACTTTTGCTGCGTCACTTTCCTGTAAGGTTTTTTGTTAACATTGTTTTTTAATATAAATATTATTATTTTGGGAAAAATAAAAATGCAAATAGGTAGTTAAATAAGCGAAAAATACTATAAAAAAGGAATTATTCCGATAAGTGCATTATGGTAGATTCTAGAGCCAACTGAACACAAAAAAAAATTTTTTTTTCTGCTGTACGTAGAATTATGCTGTCGAGTGTACATATTAGTACATGTACATGTATTTATGTATGTATGTATGTACATGCGCATTTCTTAATGTTTGGTCATTTGCGCGACAAGCACAGAATTGCTGTACAAAGGAAAGAAGAGCACGCACAATTGATGCCGACGACGCGATGTTGTTATTGTTGTTGTACCGTTACTATTTTTTTTCGTATGTTCTTTGTTGCTGTTAGCGCACAGTTATGGCGTACGTCGCAGCAGAGGCACGACGATGGTGACGTTATGACGCTAGCTCGCTCGCACACACACTGCGCGCACTTAACCCGCTCGCACATGCGTGTGAGCAAAAGCAGCTGACTGACAAGCCAAATATCTATAGCATACGTTTAGGCAGTCGCAAAGTAACTTGAATTTATTAAAAAATCGCAAATTAAACTTACACTAAAGCAGAATCAATCGAAAGGCTAAAAAATGTATGTTGAAAATGTAAACTCACATGGAAAAAGTCATAAATAGCTCTGCCTCTCGCTTGCAGTGTGTAATTGCTTCTATTCTTAGCCTGGCTGTAATCGAATTTTTACCGTAGCCCAAAGCAATTACCCACAACTTTATGAAGTACAGCAAAAATCTGACCAGTGGCAGCTGCAACACGTACGACGTACACCTCGATGGGGTTGCAACACGCTGGCCAAAACATATTATTCCACAACGTCGAAGATGAAATACCCTTTAAAGGGATTTTGCATATATTGAAGCGATTATATCGGAGCCGCACACATTAAAGCAATCTATTTGGAATTTATTTCAGAGCAATGGTAAAGACGAGAAGAGATTCATGTTTGCATTGAATTGATTTCGTTTACGACTTTGATTAAAATATGTATTATAAATGAGCTTGATGACATTGCGTCACACATAGGTTGTTGGAATAACGGTAACCTCCAACGAGCAGACGCCCCATAAACCGCAAAGTGAATCAAAATTTTCAATTTGGCGTATGCGTAATACAATAATCACAGTCATCGCACACACACGGCGAGACAGATAGCGTCCGAGCCTCGCTGCTGCCTCACTTGACAGAGATACATTGAATATTTGCCTTGCCGGGGCACGGCTTACATGACGTATGCTTCATAAACGTTGCATAAATTACGCATACGCCGCATATAGCGTTACGTCGCGTGTGCAGCTGACAGCGGCGGCGGCGGCGTCGGCAGCGGCCGCAGTGCCAAAAATGTAAGCGAACAACATAATGCCGTCAGCCTCATCTGCCAGCAACCTACCGCCATCACCTCCACCGCCGCTGCTGCTGCCCCCCCTTATCGTCTCGATGCCCACCCCATTTTTACTGCTCAGCAGCGGCAGTAATGTGATTTGAAAGTGAGCTGCTTGGGGCATTTATTTAATAAGAAATGCGCAGGGGCGTGTAAAGCGCTATACGTAATACGTTTATAACCAAAAGCTAGCACCGAAACACAGCGCCAGGCCAAATCCCAGCCGGTCCCTGCCTCGTTGCCTTCACAGTACCGAAGAGCTCGCTCCACCGAATGGCAATCCGCCCACACATTCATCAGGTTGAGTTCGCATGGACACGGGCCGATGGCACGATGAGGCCGATGGGCCGATTGCACGATGGCACGATGGCACGATGGCCCGATGAGCTGACGTAGGCAGGTGGGTAAACAAACTTGCTTACCGAGAATGAAATCAGCAGCAGAACGACAACCGGAACAGGACGACGGGCACAGCGTATGTCAAAGGTAATTGAGAATCGTATATCCCAAAAGTGACCACACATTGCCTGCTCTGTGAGCTGAGCTATAAATGTTCTCGATGTGTGAACTCAGTTTGTATTCATATTTTGTTCTCTCAACTCTAATCATTATAATTATGATATGTTAGTAACTAGAGTAATCTCCGTACTATTCCGCCTTTTCCACCAATAGAGCTCTTGTAATTCAAAGTCTCCGAGACCGAGAGAGATATTAAAACCGACTGGAATGCAAAACGCATTGCCAGTTTATTTCCGGAAGCGTGCAAGGAACAGCAGAGGCAAAGGTGACCCCTACACATCGTCGGTTTACCACCAACTGTGCATGCTGAGCACGACCGGAAAGTTACTAGAAAAACGAACGAGCAAAATCTAGACTGCTTGCTGCGGTAGGGGCTGCTGCAGGTGTCAGTTCCAGAGAACATGGCTCACAGAGCTAGCTAGCTGGTGTTATACAGCGGTTCAGGCAGCCAGGACAGCATAGATAGAGTCCGGTGGTATCGCATGAAATGCACAAAAATACACCTTTAAAGCGAGCGAGATTCGGAGATTTTCTCGGCAATATTTAATGAGCATCGCTTGGAGTTAGTTCAGTAATCGGACAGCAACTAGACGCTACTGGCTAGAGGCTGATTGGAGCAGCTGCGCAGGGGTCAGACAATGTCCACAGATACATCTTTCATTTATACCCGAGCTACTTCTGCTCTCTCAATTCCACTCGATAAATAGATGTGGCTCTAGAGTCTCTAGGACAGGACAGGTCTAGGCGCTAGCCTCGGGACAGGCTCAACAGATACGCATACGCACTCTGCATGAAATGGAGGCAACAAATGCAATATGGCATTAAAGTATGGCCGCCGACATTAAAAGCTGAAGTAAGCCGGAAACAGTTGTTATCGCTCCAAAGAACAATGGCATTAAGTACAGCTTGGGCCGAGCACTGAGTGCATTTATTGCTGAATGCAGCCGCATTTACTGCGAAAATGCCACGGACAATGCTGGCGGAAGCTATAGATGAAGTCAAAGTAGAGAAGCTTGGCGGGGAGTCTTTTGGGTTCACTGAAAGAGTATTACGGTAGAAAGCGTGCCACGTGGAGGTCAGCTGTAATGCGTAGGCTAAAAGAAAGAGTGAGACAGAGAGAGAGAGAGAGAGAGAGAGAGAGAGAGAGAGGGAGGGAGAGAGAAAGAGAAGCTGTATTTTTGAGCCAGTAAGCAGCAGTAGGAGCAGAGTGCCGAACTGGCTAATACCTAACTCATTCACAATTATTATTATTATTATGATTGTCTTAGATTAGATCCAGATCAAGCTGGGCCACGAATAACTCTGCGACTGTAACACCAGTGCTTTTTGAGTGCTCCAGATTCAGTTTTGTATTACTTTTATCGTATGATTTCAAGCATATGAGAGAGCAGGCATATAAAAGAGAGAGCGATCATAGGTGGTGAGATACTTCCGCTCTTTATTACTAACATTCTTATTATTATTATTATTATTATTATTATTATTATTATTATTATTATTATTATTATTATTATTATTATTATTATTATTATTATTATTATTATTATTATTATTATTATTATTATTATTATTATTATTATTATTATTATTATTATTATTATTATTATTATTATTATTATTATTATTATTATTATTATTATTATCATTATTATTATCATTATTATTATTATCATAATTAACATTATTACATTATTAATACTTATTATTATTACTATTATTATTATTATTATTTTTATTATTAATATTATTATTAAAATTATTATCCTTATTATTATTATTATCATTGTTATTATTATCATTACTATCATTGTTATCATTATTAACATTATTACATTATCATTATTATTACTATTATTGCTTATATCATTATAATCATGATTATCATTATTATCATTATTATTATTATTATTTTTATTATTACTATCATTATTATTATTTTTATTATTATTATTATTATCATTATTATTATTATTATTATTTTTATTATTATTATTCTTACTATTAAATTCATTACTATTATTATTATCATTATTAATAATATCATTATCATTATCATTAATATTATTATTACAATTATTCTTACTATCATTATTATTATTATAATTATAATTATTTTCATTATATTGCTTATGACTCTTCGAAAGGTCTTCACTTGGGCTCTTATTATGTATCTATATGCAACACACGCATATACCCGCTAGTCACACCTTAGCAACAGGGTATTAAAAGAACGAAAATATATGAAGACAACAAATGCAGACTGATAGGTCATGTCGAGTGTGCGTGTTTGTGGCGACAGAAAAGTATTCACTATATAAAAATTGTGTGCAGCAAAGCTCATGCGGTGCTGCTGACGATGCGTGTGCGTGCGTGGGTGTGTGTGTGTGCGTGTGTGCGTGTGGCAGGTACATACATACACATGTATATGGAGAAAGCAACGTGTCTGATTTACAGAAATCCACAAAGCAACCAAAGTTAATACCTGAGACCTCAGCGCAGCATTGTCAAGCTGTGCCTACAACAATGGCGAAAGGGCGTTTGTTGGAGGGGGAAGTGTGTGTGTGTGTGTGCGTGTGTGTGTGTGTGTGTGTGTGTGGGTGGTTTGGCTTATAACAAAATGCAGCTCTTTGACAAGATGTTGGTTCAAGTTCATGAAATATTTTCGTTATTGTTTTTTGTTTGCTTTTGTTTAACTCTTTGTAAAGTGAATTGAACAATTGGAACTTTATTAATGAAAAAAAAACATGATCAATAAATTCTTTTGTGAACTGTAAGAATTTTCAATTGTGTTATTTATTATTGGTTCTGTTTGCGTATTGTTTTGAGACAAAAAAGAACAAATAAATATTAAAGCTTGAAAGCGCAAAGTTTAGTTCTAGATAAATCCCCAAATGTCTAAAATGTCTTGTAGCAAAGGCCTAATTTTAAGAGGATATATGAAGAAGTCTTGATATGGTCCTAAGTCGAAGGTTTTTGTTATTGACTTCACAGTTTAGTGCTATAGAAATCCGAAAATGGTAAAATTTCTTGTAGCAGAGGCCTAAGCCTAAGAGGATACTTCTTCATGTCTTGGTATGATCCTTAGTCAAGAGTTTTATTTTTTTGACATCAAAGTTTAGCTCGAGATAAATTCACATATCTCAAAGATACATGTCAACATGCGAAGGGAAAAACTTGTAGAAGAGGCCTAAGCCTAAGAGATATAAGAAAAGTTAAGCTAAGAGGTAAGGTGTATGAAGAAGTCTTAATATAATCCCATGTGATTGACCTTATACCCGAGGCTCGACTGTGTTATACTATTTAATAAATTGTAATTGAAAGAGAAAGTCATAGAAGAAGCATTAGGTCTATAGTTGCAGAAGAAGAAGAAGATCACAAAGGGATCTATGATTCATAAATGTTCAGCTTTAATTTTTAGTATTTGTTCATATTTTTGTTTTCTTCTATATTTGATCAGGCATCAGTGTCAGTCGACAGCTGAACGCCCACACGCATTGTGTGCGTGATTATACAACATCTATGTGGGTGTGTGTGTTTGTGTGTATGTGTGTATGTGTGTATGTGCATCTCGCTCTAACTGGCAGCCGCTTGAGCAAACATGTCGTGAGGCACATGCTGCAAAAATTGAGTTGACGCCTGGCAAGCAAACTTAAGCGAGGATGGGCTCTGGATGGGCTCGAGTGTTGAGATAGAGGTTTACTTATGGCCGTCCCTCTCTCTCTCCCTCTCTCTCTCTCTCTATCTCTCTATCCGTGTGTGTGTTTACTTAGCGTTGCCACGCGACAACTTGTTGCACGTCTGATAAAGGAGTCGACATCAAGCAACGGATGTCCTGGTTCTGTCCTGTCCAGTTCTTCTTCTTCCTCTTCCTCTTCCTCTTCACTTACATCGACTTCCACACAGCAAACAAAATCATATTTAGCCACGTTCTGATGGATCAATCTCGGGCACACAATTAGTTTAATTAAGAAACTTTCATTCATCAGAGCCGCACAAACTTGACCAGCTTGGCGCTGCTCTTGCGCAGCAGCACCTTGCCCAGGGGCTGGCCGAAGCCCTCGTATTGCTGATAGACGTGCAGGCCACGCACCACTGTGGCATGCACCACACCGCTCAGCCGCTGGCCGGCATAGGGCGTTGGCGATTTGTGTGACGCGTACAGCTGATCGCTTGAGACGGTGAACTCCTCGTCCGGATTCCAGATGCAAAAGTCCGCATCGTAGCCCTCGGCGATGCGTCCTTTGAAGCGCGCTAGGCCGCACAGCTGCGCCGGCTGCCAGCACATCAGGCGATGCAGCTCGGCCAGGCTGAGCGGCTGCTCCGTCTGCCTGGCTCGCGTCCATACCACGGGCAGGCTCAGCTGCAGCGCACTGATGCCCGGCCAGGCGTTCATGAAATTGCCACGCCCCCGGCCGTAGGTCAGACAACGTGCGCCGGGCGTCGCCGAGGAGTGATCGCTGGCGATCAACTGCAGCGCTGAGTCCGTCGCCCGCAGCGCCGACCACAGCGCCGCCTGATTGGCCCGCTCACGTATGGGCGGCCACGTCTTGAACTCGGTGCCACAGTCGGGCACCTGCTCCGCGGCGAGTGCCAGATAGTGCGGACACGTTTCGGCGCTCAGCTGCACGTCCGCCTGCCGTCGGCATGTATCCAGCATGGGCAGCGCCTCGGCGCTGCTAAGATTCATGACGTGATAGCGATGCTGGGGCTGCTTTGCTGCCGCTCGACAGATGAGCTGCACCGCCGACAGCTCCATGCTGGCAGGACGTGAGCGAAGAAAGCTTTCATAGCATTTGCTTGCGGCTTCATCTGGCAGCTGCAGCGACTCCGCTGCCGGCAGCTCGGCGTGGAACTGCAAGCATTAGAGCAGATGATAAATAACTTTAACTCATGTGATTTGCTTTTAATATAAATTCTAGTTGAACTATGAAATAGGTGTTCAGAGATGAATCTAAAATATAGTCGATAGCCGTCCGTTCGTCCTTCCGTCCGACTGTCCGCACGAACTTATTCGTATCATTCATGATTTGTTTTGAAAATAAAAAATGTTTGAGGCACATCTGGAGCTTTATATATAGAAAAGTATATAAATCCGTGAAGGATAGGAAAAACTCAAACCAAAAACCAGTAAATGGGCTCAACATAGTATACCCAACATAGTATACTCTATATAGCCCTAATATACACTTTAATCAATCTTGAATGCTCATTTTCGATTTATTATGACTGCTTCCGTTCGAGTGTGGGCGATAGCCTGCAGTAGGCGTGGTCGTTTACATACAGCTATCAAGAGCTAGAGTTCAGTCAATGCAGCTCTGTTCGTTTCTTCTTTATTCCTTATGCATGAGATCGACTCTCTCTCTCTCTCTCTCTCTCTTTCTCTCGGCACGCATATGAGCTAAATACCTTCAATAAATTTTGCTGTAGCATGTGCACCTCAAGTTTGTTTCATATAATCGATAAAATCGATTAAAATTGATAAAATTCGTTTAAGATAAAAAAACTGATCAAAATAGATGGAATAGATGAAAGTGGATTAAAATAATCAAAAAGTATTCAAATCGATAAAAATGAATAGCATCGATAAAAATCCATTAAAATCGATAAGGAATCGATATCAAATTTCACTCTAAAAAGTCGCCCCTCATTTTTTATACAGATTATCTCAGATAAGTTCAAAATGGTGAGTATCAAAATTTGTCCCTTTTTTTCTATAATTTCTCCAAAAACTGTACTTTCTCTATCTTCATATAATATTTACCGCTATGAGCGCATCTGTTGCTTGCTCCTTGTCTAGCTGATGCAGTGCCTCGGCTAGTTGAGCTTCGTTGATTGCTCCAAACTCCTCACCGACTGGCTGCGCGCTGTTGCAGAGCGTGCACTGCAGTCCGACGACGCCGGCAGCGAGCTGCGGCACCAGCTGATCCACGTTGCCGGGCACCAGGCCGCCCCAGAAGCCGACATCCACGTAGATCTTGCCGCGCGCGGTTGACGCTTTCGCCTTCAGCGTCTGCACGTTCACTGTTGGGGGCGTGGCATTACTGCGGGCGTTGAACTGTAGAAAGGGCCGTGTAGAAAGCACCAGCAGCAAGCCGCTTGCCACACCCACACTCGGGTCGGCTACTACTCACGTGGGGCGATTTATGATCGTGGTGAATCCGCCGGCGGCAGCCGCTTTCGTCGCCGACGCGAATCCATCCCAGTCCGTGCGGCCGCCCGGCTCATTGATGTGCACATTTGTATCAATCAAGCCCGGCATCAGCAGCAGATCGCCAAAGTCGTAAACAGCTTCCGACTCTGTATTATATAGATAGGTGTTCACCTCCTGCTTTGTGCGCAGTACTATATAATAATATATGGGGTATATTAAGAGCATATTGATGTACGTGATAAACAAAGCGTATTATTATTATTATTATATATATTTATATATTATTAACATTCACTATCAGCTCAAAGGAACGTCAGAGATATCTAAAAGATCTGAACTAGCATTTCTATAAGCATTTAAAATATATTTCAAATATCTTGAGGAGGAGTCTTGAGGAATACGGCGGGGTGGGGGTTGTATGCAAGCTTCAAAGTTAGTTTCTGGCTTTCACTGGGTCAGTAGGAAAATCGCATATAAAAAAATCTCAAGAGCAATCGAAAATAACGACAGACTGCGAGACATGCAAAGAGAATCGTCGGACTGACAGAGAGGCGCGCGGACAGTCGGACAGATAGACGGATAGAGAGAAGGAAAGGCGGACAGGGAAACTGACAGTCGGACAGACAGGCCAACAAATATGCAGACAGGCGGACAGGTGGACAGATAGACGGAAGCACATACGGATGGTGTGAGAGACAGACGGACAGACAGGCAGACGCAGAGACAGACAGGGGGAGAACACATGAGGATAGCCGAACAGACATGCAGACAAATAGGCCGACAAACAGACGGATGCACAGATATATAATATATAAATATATTATAATTTATAACAGATAAATATAATATATACTAAACTTTAAAAAATATATAATAATAATAATGAAAGATATCAAAAAATGAATTCCAAAATTTAATATATATAAAATAATAAACTTTAAGAAATATATATTAATAATAATAATGAAAGATATCAAAAAATGAATTCCAAAATTTAATTTAAATAAAATAATAAACTTTAAAAAAATATATAATAATAATAATGAAAGATATCAAAAAATGAATTCCAAAATTTAATATAAATAAAATAATAAACTTTAAGAAATATATATTAATAATAATAATGAAAGATATCAAAAAATGAATTCCAAAATTTAATATAAATAAAATAATAAACTTTAAAAAATATATAATAATAATAATGAAAGATATCAAAAAATGAATTCCAAAATTTAATATAAATAAAATAATAAACTTTAAGAAATATATATTAATAATAATAATGAAAGATATTAAAAAATGAATTCCAAAATTTAATATAAATAAAATAATAAACTTTAAAAAATATATAATAATAATAATGAAAGATATCAAAAAATGAATTCCAAAATTTAATATAAATAAAGTAATAAAATAAATCATTTTTATCCCATACAAACTTGACTTGAGCTGAAAATACTTATATACTTAAGTAAGCCCATGAACAAGTTACACTTTATCAAATAAAATATATATTGCTAAAAGTTTGTTTGGGGAAATAATCATTTTTGAAAATCCATACAGAAAAGCTGCTCAATATGCTGTTGCTTCTCTAATATATTCAAGTAAATACTTCGATTTTTATACGAAATTTCGTTGAGTTCTTCTAGTCAGCTAGTTTACATAGGAAAAAGATGACTTTTCGCTTGCGCTGCTTTAGCGTCCCACGCTCGTTGGCGCTGTCAATTCTATTTCTCTTTTACCTGGTGCCATCATTTCTCGAGCGCACCACCCTGCCCTTCTCCGCCTTCGCCCACACTCAGTGTGTCTCTTGTTTTATTTTGGATGTCAAGAGAAACCTAAAAATTGTATAAAGCCCAACAAGTGCAGCACAAACATCCAGCTGCCTATATAGGCATTGTATATAATGGCTTATAAATAAGTATTCAAAATAGTCAAAAGGCTGCGTATCGTGGAAAGCCTTGAGCTTTGCCACTTACCACGTCGAATGATACCGCCCGTGTCCACGATGATGCCGCCGTTGAGGGGCGACTCGTGGCTGCCATCGCCCAGATAAATGCGCTGGCTGAGAAACAGTAAATCCATGCCACGATCTGTTCGAACGAAATGTTAAAACCCAACTGAAAAGCGGCTAAAGCAAAAAGAAAAAAAAAAAAAAGAAAAAGCAAAAATTAAAAATTTTTTGAGTTATTTTCGTACGAAACGCTGAGATCGCAGCATATGCTCGCTCCCTCTCTCTCTCTCTCTCTCTCACACTCACTGCTTGCTACTTATTTGCATTGGCAAATAAATAAAGAAGCAAACCCAACAACAATTCAATTGCGGCCAAAACTTTACCTAATCAAATCTTAAGTGCGTGTATCAATGTGTGTATGTGTGTGTGTGTGTGTGTGTAGCTTTTTGACTGCTTTGGCAGAGACGCCTGCAAGTTTAACACTGTGGCGCCGCCCAGCGGCAGCTTTCGGCTATTTCGGCAAACTTTGCTTTTTTCCGTGTGTGTTTTTTTTTGCCTTCTTTTTCGGTTTGCTCACGTACAGCTGAGCTGAGTGCAAATTAAAGGCAAAGGCGAGACGAAACCGAAACCAAAACCGAATCCGAATCGTATGAACCGAATACACAAAATACGAATGCTCGAGTGCATGTGTGTGTGTGTGCGTGTTTTGCCGAATGGCAAAATGAAGTTCCACTTGTTGTTGCTGCTGCTGCTGCTGCTGCTGTTGCTGCTGCAGACGAATCGACGTTGTCGGCACTGTTGCGTCTCTGCTGGCAGATACACACGTACAGGAGACGGCCATGTCCTTAACACCAACACCAGCATGCCGATGAGGCTGCAGCAGCAACAGCACGCCCTCTCTTGCCGCCCCCGCCTGCCGGGGCGCGCCATCCAACTGAAATTGAAGCGATTTAAGTTGGAGACGCGTCCTTGTCCTCGCCCTTGCTCTTGTCCTCGTGCTTGGCCTCGTGCACGCCCTCGTCCTTGTACTCATCGTCGGCATCAACATCGGCATCCGCGTCGGTTCGCATCGTCCTCAATCGTCCTGGCTTGTCTCGCAGTGGCCACCGTTTGGTCGCGTCATTCTCGTTCTCATCGTCGTCGCTGCTGGCCACACAAAACCAAAGTTGGCGCTGCCGTGCAACGCATCCAGCGATTTACCCCGCTTCGAGCAGCATCGCGACAACCAGTTGAAGTTATTCGACACACACACCAGATCCTCTCAAGGCATATACAAATAATAATAATAAAAAAAAAAAAACACACAAAATAAAACCAAATTATATCAAAAAACTTAATAAAAAAAAAAAAAAATTAAAATAAATAATTGATTTGCAGAAAATTTCGCAATTTGGAGCCAAATTGACTTTTTTAAGTGTGCGATTTGAGTTTAACGGTTAATCTCGCAGTGAATTGATTCTAACGGTGAGCGCAACATTTTCAAATTGCATTTTTTTTATGCTGTGTTGAAATCGTATATAAAAAATATATATCTATTTTTTTTTTGTATTTTTTTATGCCGTTAAGGCTTTGAGGCATAAAAATGCCAAGTGATAAAAAATAAAATAAAATAAAAAAAAAAAACAAAAACAAAATTCATAAATAAGAAAACGAAAAAAAAAGAGATACAAAATTGGATTTCAGGACATATTTTGTGCGCTCAAGTTATATTGTTATATATATATTTGTGTATTTTTTGATTTTGTTTTTTTAATTATTAGAAAAGAATTTTGATTCTTGGATTCTGATGTGAAAATCATTTCAGAAAGAAGAAAATTTTATTAAATGCATGTGAATGTGAACTCTTTCAATAAAATATTGCATAAAAACTTAGTTTTTATTTTTTATAAACAAATATTTTATTATATTGTACACATATTATTCAAATATTTAAAATTTAACCTTAAAGTGATTCGAAAACTGGTTATATTTGGGATAATCGAGTTTTGATTCACTAAAATATTTATATCATAAGGTGTCTAAGAATTTTAAAGTTATCTTTAAGGTTTTCAAAGCTCGGAAGACACTTCAAATTTCAAGTTTCGAAAAGCTTTTAGTCAAAGTTAGCAGTTTTTCTACATTTTATTATAAAGTGCACGAAAACTTTTAAATTGAGTTTACAAATCTACAAATTTAGGGTTAATAGAAAATTAAGGAATCGTATGCTTCCACTTAAAATTATAAAGGAAATTTGAAGTTTGGGAACTATTTTTTACTAAGTTAGTAATTCGTTTGACATTAACAAAATAGAACTGAGGATAATACTATATGCTTAAATAGACAAAATTCATAAACTTTCGAGATATATGAATTCCTTTAAGAGATATCCTCTCTCTATATGTGAATATATATTATATATATATATATTTTTTTTTATTTTTGGCTGATGTATTTTTATCTGAGCTCAAGCAAACATTTTTATAGCCCGTCCCCCAAAATACTTAAATTATTTTATATAAATGGTAAGACTAAATAAGAGCAATAAATGCAAAACCAAAATAAATAAATGTATAAAATAAAATATAAATTAAAGTACTTAAAAAAATATATGTATAAATATAAATAAAAAATAAATACTGAAAATAAAGAGAAAAATAAAATTATTAAAAAAATATAAATAATTATTAAAAAAAAAAACAAATCTAAATGTAATACTAAGCAATATATTAAAGAATTAAAAATTAAATAAAACTTATATAAAAAAATATAATATTAAGAAGTTGAATAAAAATACTAAAAATACTAAAATTACTAAAAAATGCTATAAAAATAACATGCTATAAAAATTCAATGAAATAAAAATACTAACAAACAACAAAGTATAAATAAATATTAAGATAATATAATAAAAAATAATTAAATATATAAAATATTAATATAAATAAATATTAAGATAAGATAATAAAAAATAATTAAATATATAAATATAAATATAAATAATTTACAATAAAATATAAAACAAACTAAAAATTTTAATTAAAAAATACAAAGGCAAAAAATATGAAAAACTATATATAAACATAAATATACTTAAATGCAATAAAATAAAAGCTAATAAAAGAAAAACATATAAATATGTAGGCTTTAATTGCTAAATCACAGCACTAATTTTGAAGTATAAATAAAAAAAAATAAATGAACAATATATATATATATATATATATATATATATAAATAAAATAAATAAAAGTATCGAAAAATATATAAATATATTATATAATTGGCAATTATCAATGACATTTTGATGCATTAATGCATATCAATTATTATTATATCAAAATTGGATTTCACAGGAATTTCAGATGAACTTTCTGTATTCATGATTAGAGGAAACTTCTAGGATGCTCGAGGTGCTCTGATTAATGCAGAATGTGAGCTCGTTTGGCCAGCCGAAGAGTCTTATGGCTCTGTCATCATTAGATTCGGCTTGCGGCAATAAAATTTCCTTATTGCCTTGCTAATCGAACTTTAAGCATCTGAGAATTTGGTGCTTAAAGTTTATATGAGAAATCGAAACTTTAGTTGTAGTTCGGGAATAAATTGAATTTATAAAACTTTATTTCGAATCAAATTGTTCTCGAATTCTCGTGATTGGCTTAAATCTATTAATTGATGTCAATAAAAACGTTTTTAGCTGCCTTTTTTTTTTTTTTCTTTTTGGCGAAAGCCAAATGCGTAGCTCGTCGAGCTAATTGTCAGTTGGCCCCGGGAGAAAAAAAGAAAAGGCAAAATGTCGAGCGAAATTGAAATTTGCTCAAAATCAATTTCTGTTTGTCAGCTCGTTTTTTTTTTATGTTGCTGCGAACAAGCTTAAAGGCTTACAGCATTATTTGTGGATTGGTTATGGAATCGCGAATTAATTGTTTGCTGTCCATGCGCGAGCTGCAGTTACAAATCGAAACTTATTGCCTCCGGCTGGACCGCATTCACAATAAATGACATTTTATTGCACTGCCCAAAAGCGAGTGTGTGCGGTGTGTGTGTGTGTGTGTGTGTGTGTGTGTGTGTGTGTGTGTGTGTGTGTGTGTGTGTGTGTGTGTGTTGGTGTGTTGGTGTGCGTGGGAATATAAAAGTTGTCGAAAGTGATTTATAAACGATTTAATGCGTTGCCGCTTCAGCTGCTTCTGCTCCTGTTGCTGTCGTTTCATTGATGTTGCTGTTGCTTGTGGCAGCTGTTGCAGTTGCTGCTATTGCAATATTTTTTTTTTTGCCATCAAATTAATTGTCTGTTAAACATTTTGCAACATTTTGCAACGAACCAAAGGCCAATTGCCCACAGGCAAAACGAAAGAGAAAAGAAAATTTGTCAGATCAGAAAAACAAAAATAAAATAAAAGCTCAACCAGAAAGTCAGCAGCAGAAGCAGAAGTAGCAGCAGCAGCAGCAGCAGCAGCAGCAGCAGCGCATATTAATAATAATAAAGAAAATAAAAGCAGCGCAAAGTAATATAAATAAAATAAAGCTGAGAGAGTGTAAGACAGAGACACAGAGAGAGAGAGAGAGACAGACACAGAGACCGAGTGCGAGTGCGAAGCAAGGAAGCCAAAGTGTCAAGTAAGCAAACATTTAATTTTGATTTATTATTAATTTTCACGCAGCACGCACACAAATAGACCAGACCCCGAAAAGCAAGTTGCACGCCCCAGAGCCACGCCTTCAGTCGTCAGCCTTCAGCCGGCTGCTGTCTCGTTTAAAACCATAATAGCTTAATGTTTATTTTTCTTTTGTTTGCCTTTGGTTTGTTTGTGTTTTAAATTTTCACTTTTTTTCCTCTCGCTTTTTTTGGGTATTTTGTTTTGTTTTGTTTTTGTTTTTGTTTTTGTTTTTTTTTTTTTTTGTTTTGTTTTGATTGCCAAAGCGGAAATAGAAATAGTCAGGGGCTTATAAGCCTTTAGTAGGCAGGCACGCAAATATTGTAATTACTATTTTCCATTAGTTGAGAATTCGGTGGCACTACAACAACAACAACAAGTCAAACGGAAAAAAAAGGAAAACAAAAACGTTTCACACACACGCGCCTGCAAAGAGACAAAAAGTGTAGCATACAAAAAGGGGCACAAATAACAACAGCAACAACAACAACAACAAAGCTAGGAAAATAACTAAGAGCGCTCCACTAGGCAGTGCACGACTAGGAGCTATCCTCACTCACAGCAAAACAAAGCACAATTTTCTATTGTATCTATGCAAATGAGTCTCTGCTCCCTATGGGCTGAGCTAGTCGCTGGCATCCATATTTGTGACGACATATCAAGCCTGTTGCCTCTAGCTCAACAATTGCTTACATACTCTCAAATTTGATATAGATTTTAATCGATTTTGATTTACATTTATCGATAATATCTAGCGCCACTTGTTTGACTTTTGAAATTGTAATTTGTTTGCCTTTGAATCTATCGAGTGTGAAGCGCTTACAGAAACAGGTCGATATTTATTATTGGCCAGCCTTGGCAGCTTAAATAGATTTCAAGTATGAGACATTTACTTGTTGATTTCGACCATTCCATTCCATTTCCATTTATTAAAAGTAAAAATGCAAAGGTATTCCGCATCTCAAGTGCTCATAAGTTAAGCCTTCATTTAGGAGCTTAAGTAGATATATGGCATGAGCCATGTTCTTTGTTGTCGACTTCATCGATATTTATCGATAATCAAACGGCATTTTAGGGGTTAATTAGTTGCAGCCATACCTTTATCTGACTTACATATATTTCAATGATGAGCCATTTACTCACACAAAAATTGGATATCGATTTCATTGAAATTGATCGATAATTAAACTTTAAACTTGTTTCGCATCTCAGATGCCAAAACGCTTTCATCTAGCTGCTTGCATAGATATCAAATATAAACTCATACTACTTGACATACGTACCTCGAAATGCTATAAATTGATAACGATTTTAATCGATATCAAACACGTTTATCAATTTATCAATGCCTGCCCGCGGCATTTCAGTTAGCAATTTGTTAGCTCTGAGAGCGTTTGAGATTGCGACGTCGAAATCGACCGTGGGCAGCCACACCTTCATCCGGCAGCTCAAATAGATTGCACATATAGACCATATACCCAAAATTTTCATTTACTATGTGGGTTCAGGGTATACGAAATAAAATGAAAGTGGCGCAAAGTTGTGCAAAAACGTGCGTTTATTTGCGTAAAAACTTGCTATGCTTCACTTCTGCTCGCTCCCCTTGCTGCTGGCAGTTGTCTGTGCTCCCTTTGCTGCTGCTCAACAGCTGCCTCGGCCCCGCTGCTGCCCTTCGCCCTTCGCCTTTCGCCCGCTGCCCGCCCTTTTATTGCCCCTTGCTCCCGTTGCCTTTTGGTGTTCGCATTCTGTGCGATTTTTTGTGTGCCATAGATAACGGGACGCGTTCGGGTGCGATACTTGAGCTGCTCGGCCCGCGCCTTCCTCCGCTTTCTTGTTATGTCTCTCTCTCTCTCTATCTCGCTTCCTTCATCTCTCTCCCTCTGTTTCTCTCTCTCTTTCTCGCACTTTTCGGCGTATGTGTGTACGTTTGTTGGCTTAAATTTTGGTTGCTAGAAAAAAGTTTTAATCCCGCTTTTGTATCTCTCTCAGGCGGACAGCTGTGGAGACTCGCCCAACAAGTTTCGCCTCTTGCCTGGCTGCCTTTTATCGCTGTTGCTGCTGCTGCTGCTGCTATTTTTTTGTTGTTGTTGTTGTTATTTAATGTTTATTTTTGTTATCGTCATTGTCGTCTTTGTCTTTGCCTTTGTCTTTGTCGTTGTCGCCGTCGCCGTCTTCCTCTTTGTCTCCGACATTTCTTTTAATGATGTTCGCAGTCTAGATCCAAGGCTTTAATTGTATTGATTAAATGCCAAATTGTGCTGCGTAACTGAAATAAAAAAAAAAGTGAAATAAAAATATATATAAGAACGGGCTGAAGCACAAACAAAATGGAAGCAGAAGCCAACATTTAATTGTTATTAAACAAGCGCACAATAATTACTATGATTAAAAACGAAATGCCACGAATGGACATTCACAATAATTAGCCCGATGGACGCTCAGGTGTTTAATTAAAACTAATAGAAGCGACCAGGGACAGCTGCGAAAGGCCGAGCAGCGCGACCAGAGACACCGAAGATACCAAAGAAGCCGAAGATACCGAAGACGGCGAACACACCGAAGCGCAGTCAATTTCAACGTGTAGCAATTAACAGCTCCGACATTAAAGCCAAGGCAACAGCACCAGACGCTGCTGCGACAATTAATATCGATGTCATTGCAGCAGTAACTGAAGCAGTAGCAGTAGCAGTAGCCGTGGCAGTTAAAGATACAGATACATTTACAGATACAGATACAGATACAGATACAGATACAGATACAGATACAGATACAGATACAGATACAGATACAGATACAGATACAGATACAGATACAGATACAGATACAGATACAGATACAGATACAGATACAGATACAGATACAGATACAGATACAGATACAGATACAGATACAGATACAGATACAGATACAGATACAGATACAGATACAGATACAGATACAGATACAGATACAGATACAGATACAGATACAGATACAGATACAGATACAGATACAGATACAGATACAGATACAGATACAGATACAGATACAGATACAGATACAGATACAGATACAGATACAGATACAGATACAGATACAGATACAGATACAGATACAGATACAGATACAGATACAGATACAGATACAGATACAGATACAGATACAGATACAGATACAGATACAGATACAGATACAGATACAGATACAGATACAGATACAGATACAGATACAGATACAGATACAGATACAGATACAGATACAGATACAGATACAGATACAGATACAGATACAGATACAGATACAGATACAGATACAGATACAGATACAGATACAGATACAGATACAGATACAGATACAGATACAGATACAGATACAGATACAGATACAGATACAGATACAGATACAGATACAGATACAGATACAGATACAGATACAGATACAGATACAGATACAGATACAGATACAGATACAGATACAGATACAGATACAGATACAGATACAGATACAGATACAGATACAGATACAGATACAGATACAGATACAGATACAGATACAGATACAGATACAGATACAGATACAGATACAGATACAGATACAGATACAGATACAGATACAGATACAGATACAGATACAGATACAGATACAGATACAGATACAGATACAGATACAGATACAGATACAGATACAGATACAGATACAGATACAGATACAGATACAGATACAGATACAGATACAGATACAGATACAGATACAGATACAGATACAGATACAGATACAGATACAGATACAGATACAGATACAGATACAGATACAGATACAGATACAGATACAGATACAGATACAGATACAGATACAGATACAGATACAGATACAGATACAGATACAGATACAGATACAGATACAGATACAGATACAGATACAGATACAGATACAGATACAGATACAGATACAGATACAGATACAGATACAGATACAGATACAGATACAGATACAGATACAGATACAGATACAGATACAGATACAGATACAGATACAGATACAGATACAGATACAGATACAGATACAGATACAGATACAGATACAGATACAGATACAGATACAGATACAGATACAGATACAGATACAGATACAGATACAGATACAGATACAGATACAGATACAGATACAGATACAGATACAGATACAGATACAGATACAGATACAGATACAGATACAGATACAGATACAGATACAGATACAGATACAGATACAGATACAGATACAGATACAGATACAGATACACATACAGATACACAGGTATTGGGGCCAACGACATTGGACACTTTGTGCTGCTGGCCAGGCGACACAGATGGGGCTTACACAATTAAAAAAAAACTCAAGACTTTTAGTTTCATCGAGGAGTGAGCTGGGAGCTTTTTAAGTGTGTGGCAGCTGCTGCTCTCTGTTGTTTCTGCATGCTGCTGCCGTGAGCCACACAATCAGCCGCCATTGCCACGGACGGTTAGTTGGCTACCCAGCGGCCATTTGCCAGCGGGAATAGATTTACGCAACTGTGCGTTAACGCAATTGCCTTTGGCATACACTGAGACACTGTGAAAAAGTAGTTGGAATTATGAGTGGAACATAAGCTGGAGTTGATATTAGATCTGATATCTGATATAGCTGAAAATATTTCCGACAATTAAAGAAAATGTTTGAAGGCGAGATGAAATTCAGGGCAAAGGAAGACAACATTTCTGAATATTTCTTAGGTAAACTAAAGTTTTGAATAGATTCTATAAATAAAATATATTTTATGGTTAAGTAAATCAATCATTTTCTTAGTTACATGGTAATATATAAGTGTGATTGCTTTATTTTAATGCCAGCTTATCTAGAGTATTGCTCCAAATATCTGTCCTACGAATATTCAGATATTCGAATATAGCTCGAAATTGTATTTTTTCTGATTCAGATTTATCAATTAATTTAAACTGTCATAGAATACTTTTGGCTTTAAGTTACAATTAATTTATATGCTATATATATCTCTCTATACACATACATATATATATATGTTAATACGCACAAGAAGTCGGTTGTGAACCTTCTCATGCGATGCTCGTTGGCTCATGCTCTTAGGGTCGGCCCTTTCAGATTTTCAGCTCATGAGCAATACAAATTTGAAGTCTGCGTATGTACGGATTGGGTGCTGCTGCTGCTGCTGCTGTTGGTGTGCTGAGTGGGTGGGTGGGTGGTGTGGTGGGTCGGTGCGTCAGCTCATCGAATCGTTTCGGCTTACGCGTCGCCTCACGCCCCGCCTCACGTCCCGCCCAATGCTTCTGGCCGTTGGCAACGGATGGCATTTTAATCAAGCTGGCAACTTGTGGCAACAGCAACAACTACACTTAATTCTCACCTGACTGAATGCAACATGCAACTCCTCGCAGCCGGCCATTGGAAGTGCATAAATCTTGGGGCATGGGATTGTAGTTGCCGATGCCGCAGCCACTGCCACTGCCACTGCCACTGCCACAGCCATTGCCATTGTCATAGACATGGCCACAGCCAGCAGCAACACTAAGCTGACACAAAATCTCATTACGTTAGGTAGCGTCACATGAGGCGTGTGCTACGTGTGCCAACAGTGCGTCTCTCTCTCTCTTTCACTCCCTCTATCTCACTCTCTCTCTCTCTCTCTCTCTCTCTCTCTCGCGCTTGACAGTTGACAGTGTCTATCGATGGCCTGCACTTTAATATTGCCATTGTCAAAAAATTCTTTTGGCATCTTGTTTTGCATGCATCTTTGCTGCTTTACAATCCAGTTAATCCATTCCATCTACCTTCACCTGTTCTCATACCTGTCTCATGCTATTTGTCTATTTGTTTTGCATGCCAAATGTCAAAAATCACAATACAATCAAGTTGCTTCCATAACTGCCATAAACTTGGATTTCTTTCCATTTATGGCACAATATCTTAAATAACAACGAGATTTTCACTTTGCTTTTCGCATACTCGTTCAGCAAGTGAAAAGAGTTTTTCTGTTAGTTTGACTAGAAAATTAAAATTTTGGCATATAGTATTTAGTTTTTTCAAGGGACCTAGCTCTAGAGAGGGGCATGGCTTAATAGCATAACTGCATACTTAAAATTCCACATATGCTTTGGCCTGTTGACAACTCAAGATGGAAGCTTTGAGACGTGGCAAATTCAATCATAGTTTCATAGTCACAATTCTCAAATTCAAAGAATATTTAAGCTTCGCAGAGAATGATAAAGCTAATATGTAGCTCGCGATTCAACTCAGGACTCTCAGTGCTCTGCAATTATCAGGTCAATTAAAGCTTTATAAGAACACTTAAAGATTCGTTAGCTAACTGCATGACAGAACTGATATAACTTTGTAACTGCAAATTATTGAGCTTCAAAAATATCAATGTAAACATCATTATACCCGGTTTTCTCATTTTTAATGGGTATGTTATTCATTTTTTTATTTATAATTTTTGTTTTTAAGTTTTTCATTAGTTCTTATTGTTTATTGATTTTATTTACTTGTTCACAAATTATTTATTTTTTAAAAACAAATATTTGCATTCACAACATTTTTTTCAATTTCTTAGGTTAGTATTTATTATTATTTATATATTTATATTTATCTTTAAGATATTTTTTATCAATATACATATTTTCTATTTTATTTTTATTGAATTAAATTTAGTAGTTTTACTTATTTAACGTACTATTATTATACGAAATTGTTGAATAATAGGGGGATTTATATATATTTCAGTTTTTTAAATATTCTATTATTTTTTTTTAGCACGTTTTCTCTTATCATTTAATTTTTTTATTTGTTGAGGCATTATTATTTTAGATTTATTGTTGTTTTTTTTGGTTTTTTTTTTTTTTTTACATATTGAGTATTATTATTCAATTATACTTAATTTTCTAATATTATATTATAAATAAATAAATATGTTTATATGCAAATTTTTTTTATTTATTTATATATATATTTTTTTTTTAATATTTAATAATAGCGATTGTTAAAAATTACTTAAGCTTTAGCTAAGTATATTCTCTCTATTTGCAAAATATTTAATTTATTAAGCAAGCTTGGAGAATTTCTAAATTTATTTTATAGCATTAAAGTGATTCTCAACGAGAGCTGCGAGCTCCTGCCGCTGCTGTTATTTATTTTACTGTTATTATTATAATTTCACATTGTTGTTTTTTGCTGTTTTAATTCCGTTTGCCTGGCGCTTAGACGATGCTGCGCTTAAGCCAATAAGCTCATATTAAACTTAAGCGAGCGTACGCACTCGGCTGAGCACTGAGTGCGCCAAAAGGGGCACTTCGAGTCGTGGGACTGGGCCGTGGGGAGCGAGGAATTGGCGGGCCTTTGTGGTGTGGCTGGTCCGCTCATTGGCTTTCCCCATTCGATTTGTCTCTGGCTGGCGCTGGGAGTTTGCTAAATTACGAGCGATTTATTAAGCTGTCGGTCTTGTTCTTGTTGTTGCGGGCTATTAACTCGCCGGAATTGCACGTAAAGAGCACGCTGGCGGGGCGTGGCCGCGGTCCTAATAGACAAATACAAACACAATGCAATTATTTGTTTTGGCACCCAATGCCCGACGAATGCCCAATGCCCGGCAACGTGGAGCAAGCAGAAGCACAGGAAAAGAGAGCAAAAGAAAATAATATAATATGAAATGAAATTGTGGGCGTGGCGGCAGCCAGTCAGCCAGCTAGCCAGCCAGCCAGCCAGGTTTATGTTTTATGCAATTAAAACTTGAGTGAAAATTAAGAAATTAATTAATTATATATATCGATAACGAACGCAGCTACGTAGCCGTGGCTCGATGAAAGTTGATTTTTCTCATTACCGACTTCATCAGCGGCACGTGCACATAATAGTCTTTCCATACACTCTAAAGAAATTCAAAAAAGGAAAATTCAATTCAATTTTGTTTCGCCAGCCATCGATTGGCAAATGGACAAAGGCAACAACTGCTGCAGGTGCCACGGCAGCATATTCTAATTTCCATTTCATTTCGATTACCATACTTAATAATGCTCATAATATATTTATATATACATGTATTTTTTGTTCACTCCACTTTTCATAGACCTGAATAAAAATTATCATGCATTTATAATACAGAACGATTTTTCACAGCATTTTCTTTTTTTTTTCAATTCTTAGCCTTTTTTATACAGATTTTTATTTATTATACCCAGAATACATTGAAAATGGAAAATCAGGGTATAATTTTTTTGTGCAAATATATGTAACAGGCAGAAGGAGGCGTGCCACACCCCATAAAGTATTTATATTCTTGATCAGCTCGACGAGCTGAGTTGAACTAGCCCTGTCCGTCTGTCCGTCCGTCCGTCCGTCCGTGTAAACACCTGGATTTCTGCAACCACAAAAGCTAGAGACTTGAAATAAAAAGCAAAATGCTCGATAATACCATACGCTGTACGATTTTATTTTTTTTTCGATAACTCATCCCATTTCTTTATTATCAATAACTATCGAAAATATCGCTTTGTTTTTGAGGTCTGGCGTGCACACCGTCAAAAATAGAATCGTGCACTAAGTTGTGTTTGATTGCTATATTGAATCTGCGCATTTTGTCATTTTTGTATTTTTGATGCCACTCGCCTTTCGCCCTCAATTCAACAAAAACGATAACTTACGTATATCAAATACTAGAGACTTGAAATTTGGCAAATAGGTACATAAGAGTTTCATAATCAGTCCCCGAAAATTTCATGAAGAACATATGTAGAGAAAAAAAGTTATTAAACAATAAACTTTCCATAGTACAGCCTCTTCTGTAGCCGCATAACTGCGCAGTAAGCATATTATTAAATGTAACTATTTATGATTGGTATTACAGTTCAATGGATTCAGGGTATCTCTTAGTCGAGCAGTCTCGACTAGAGTTTTGTTACTTTTTTAAAGTTGAATTTAGTTCGAAAATTACTTTATAAACCTGATTTAGCATTGACAAGTCTAAGACTTATTTCATGATTCCTTAGGTTGTGTCACTGTCTGCCAAGTTTCGTTAAGATTCAGCAGGGTTCCTAAAAATAAGATAAGATGAAGATTCGTCAAGTTATGAAAAGATTTCTCAATTTTAATCAGGTTTCGTCCTGATCTACCAGTTTTCTTCAAAATTAGTTAGAGTTCGTCAAGATTTCTCAATATTCGTCATGGTTCCAGAAAACTTGGATTTTGTCAAGTAGCGTCGAAATTCTCTAAAGTTTGTCAAGGTCTATCAATATTTGTTAAAATCAGCCAGATTTATCGATTAAAATCTATATTCATAAACGTTTTTCAATATTTATTAAGATTCTTCATGACTCATCAATAATCATTGCAATTTATCAAGATTCGACAAGACTTTTGAAGATTCATCACATTGATCAAGATACAATTTTCATGAAGCTTTATAAATATTTGTCAAGATTCACTTTGAATCTTCTAGATTCATTACGAATCATAAAGATTCATTATGAATCATTGAGATTCACCACCATTCGTCAGTATATGATGCGCTTCGATGGGGTTCGTCAAGATTCATTACAATTTGTTAAGATTCGTAAAGTTAGGAAGCTTTGGTCATAACCATAGATCCATTGATCACGATTTCTTTAGTGTGCGAGCTACAACGTCAGCTAGATTCTCAGGAACGATTGTTACAAACATATATGTATATATAAAGAGAGAGATTACATCTAAGAAGTGCAAATTGAGTATTGTATATAAGTGCCAGATCAGAATCGTGTGCCATGTCCTAGCCACGATTATCGCACGTGTGTGGCCTTTTGGCAAAAATCGCATGTTATCGATAAATATCGATATTTAGAGTTGCCTTATGACTGCCCATCGACTTTGTCCAATGCACACAAAATCTATCATCTATTTGGATTCGCCTCAATGAAATGAAGATTATCTATATATTATAGATATATATAGATATATATTTATACATATGTGCACGTATGTTCGAGGTGAACAGACTCAAATTACAGCAGCGCGAACCGAAGCACGCTTAGCTTGGCTCAAGCGTTAGTTTTGCCACTATAATTTCCGTGCGATTACTAGATAAGCCATTATTTTTATCGCATTGCCGTAAATCCAAGCTGAATAAACAATTCATTTGCGCGCAGTTTCTGAATTCTTTTGCAAGTCCTTTTGCGGCCACATGATGAAATTTCTTGCACAATTTGCTCAGCTGAGGCGTTAAAGAGACGCCTTCTTCTTGTCGCTCGACACCGCAGTCACTGCGTGTGAGTGTGTGTGTGTGTGTGTGTGTAAGGTTTCTGTAGGTGTATGGTGGCCACACACACGCACAGCTGGAAGCCAGGAGACGCCATTATTGGCAACGTAGTTGTCGACTTGTTGCGTCTTTTGCTTTTGCTTTTGCTTTTGCTTTGCTTGCAGACGTCGCGACGCCGTCGTGCACTTAAAGAAAATTCCGCACGGTGTTGCTGCTGCCACACACAGACACGCACACGCACACACACACACACAGACATTGATAAATGCTAATAAAGCCAGTGGGTGGCAGCTGCCCATCTGGCATTTTTGTTGGCCACTGTTTTCTGGCGTCTTAAAAGCCTTTGCGCCGCTTCGATCTGAGGCGCGCTTAATTAGACCGTTTCACATGCGGCCTCGCCTCGTGCACATGCTTAAAAGCAATTCATGGCGCGGTTTTTATTTGCACGCGGCTTTGCCGGCCAACGAAATTGCGCCACGCTTGACTTTTACTGTAAGCCAGGCGTTTAAATAAAGCTCAAATTTGACAGCTATTTGACAGCCGAACAGGCCAGGCCAGGACAGGCCAGGACAGGCCACGCCAGTTGAAGGCTGGCTGTGGTGCGGGCGAACGTTCGGTTGGTTGACAAAGTTGGCTTGTGGCTGCAGTTTTGAGGTTAGCCAAGCCAGCGACGAGCATTAAGCCGATGAGCAATCCAAAGTTGCCATCAGCAATGGCAGCGGCAGCGGCAGCGGCAGCCTTGGCTAACAATATGCGAAGGTCAAAAGTTGCCATCAACTTCGAATTGTTTGCTGTTCAGCTGTCCCAGGCATATGTGCGGATTAATTATTTAAAATTGGAATATGAACAAAGGCGATGCCGACCAAATCATTATCTATTCTATATATAGCGAGGCTCCTGTGCTCCCGAGTTTAACACTGTTTAAATTCTGCCTCAATTATACTTAGCATACGATTTTAAGCGCTCTCTCACTCACTCTCACTCACTCTCACTCTCTCTCGCTTTTTCTCTCTCACTTGCTCTTCCTATCTTTTGATGACATTTAGCAAGAGAAAAGCTCTTTAGCTTAGCACAAATATTAAATGGAATAATTCTGTGAGCCGTTCACAGCGAGAGAGAGAGAGAGAGGGAGAGAGAGAGATAGAGAGATAGATAGAGAAAGAGAGAGAAAACGAGAGCGAGAGAGAGGACAAACACTTGGCCAAATGTCAAATTTAAGTGGTTTTGTTACAACTAAATTTATTTTGAAATCCAACAAGGGCTTTTTGCAATTGCAAATGGCTTCGGGACGGGGGGCCAGGGGGGGGGGGCAGGAGGCCCCAACGACACACAGAGCATTATCGATTCGGGCATGGTCATGTGGTTAATTCAATTCAATGTTGCTCGCACAATTTAACACGAATTGTTCGCTGTCATATTTGCGGATTATATAACAATCAAATAATTTTAGTAACTCGCTCGCGCGCTCTCTCTCTCACTCGCTCCCACTTTATGGGAGAAAAGCGAGCAGCTAAGTTGTATATGTGTGTGTGTGTGTGTGTGTATCGCAGCTGTCAATTGCAGTTCGAGATTTCGAGCGTACATTAATGATGTCTGCTCTTCCTCTTTCTCGTCCTCTTCCACTCCCTTTCTCTGTCATTCGCGTAATTTTTACACACTTTTAAAGCGACATTTCTTGGCTGGGCCTCGCTTTAACTGTGACACGGCAAAAAGTTGTAACAGCTACCGAGCACCGCCCTAGCCCCGCCCGACCAAAGAGCAGAAGACGTGGAAATGGCAAAAATATACAAAAAGTTGGCAAAGCAACAAGCTGCGATGGTGACGATGATGGGAATGAAACAAATTTGTGGGTAACGGCAATGGCTTTATATGGTCACAGTTGCCTGGGGTCCTCCCCACGCTCAAGCTCTCCCACTCCCACTCACGCTGTATCGGTAGCTGCGTCTCTGTTTCGACGCAGTGCCATTCTCCCTTTTTTTTTTTTTTTTTGTTTCTTGTTTTCTGTGCATGTGTCTCAGTTGTGTTCCTGCCTGCCTGCCTGCCTGCCTGCCTGTTGCGCATTTTGCGTGTCGCTTTGTGTGCGGCTCAGTTGCTTACAGTTTCAGTCAATGTTCAAGGGCAGGTGGTTGGGTGGTTGGATGGCTGGGTGGCTGGGTGGCTGGGCCTCGCCCCTGAGCCCCTGAGCTGCAGGCAAACATTCCAAAATGTCGCTTTCTTTCTTTCATTCATTCATTCTTTTTTATAACAAGGCAGCTAGAACAGGGCTGGAACAAAAAAAAAAAAAAAAGAAAATGTGGAAAAATATAAAGAAAAATTCTGCTTGAATGTCTGCCTAGTTGTCCAACTGACGTCTATTCTATCGCCTCGTTGTGTTTGCTGCTGTGGCAACAATTTGAGAAATAACTCTGGCAATGCTAGCGCGCAACTTTTGCGACCCCCTTGCCGAAAAAGAAAAAGAATACATACACACACACACGCACGCACGCACACTAATGCCAATGGGGAGCAATACCAATAGAAGTTGCGCCACTGAGCGCCATGGCGTAACAGATACACAAACTTAACTTAACTGAGTGTGTAAGCAATACACAAGCGACGAGCTGAAAATTGTAAGAAAACGCAAGTGTAATATAAGACGGGGTGTGCGGGTTAGCAGAGGTGTATATGTGTCTGGCTGTGTGGGTGTGTGGGTGTGACTGTGTGTGTGTGTGTGTGTGTGTGTGTTGGGGGGCTTTTTGGTATAGCCCATTATCACTGCCCCAGCGCCCAGCTGTGTTTCAACTTAAGTAACATTCCACGTTGCGAGGACGACTTTGTCGTTCTTGCAAAAGTTTTGCATACATACAGACACACACACACATACACATACATAGATATATAGTACAATACAGTACAGGTCAATGGTATATGAACAATGCCAAAGTCTTTGAAAGTGTTATACAAACAGTTATTGAATCACATGTTGCCCACATGTGCTTGGCGCATAAAAACTTCATTAACTTGGCTAAATTGAACGTTTCGCTGTTTTATGGTTTTTCGTTTTTATTACAATAAAATTGGAAAAAGAAAATTAAAAAAAAAAGTGAGCTTAAAAGTTGGACTTTTTTACACTTTTTGATTTTGTTCTTAGCTTAAATTTTATTGATGCCTAAATATTTGAAATAAATTAGTTAAACTAGGCTGTGAGGCGCTGTATATTTAGCTAGAAGAATGTTTATTAAATCAACGAAGAACGAGATCAAATATATATATATATAAATATTATTAAATTTTTTAAAATATGTATATTTTAATATATTTAAATAATTGTTAAATATTTTTCCATTTCCAATTTTTTTACGCTAAATTTAGTTCATTTTCCTTTTAAATTGTTTAAATAAATATCAAGTGGAATTAGAAATTATATTAATCTTAACATCAAATTATGTTTATTAAATTATAAATATATATAAGTATATTATGATATATTTAGTTAAATGTTAAATAATTTCCCTTTGCAATTTTTTTTTTGAATTCATTTTAACTGTTTTTATTTAAAGCAATTATAAATTATATTAAATTTAACACATGGTTTTCATCAAATTGTGTTTATTGGCCAAAATTGAGTCTGTGAGGAGGAAAGCAATCAATTAAATAATTATTGAATCATAAGATTGACTAAAGCTGAGCGATTATTAAATTATTAAAACCAATCAATCAATGAAAAATCAAAATAATCGATCAAACGATTATTAATATTTTCTTAAATATTTAATAATTACCAGGAGATTTTTATGGTTACACAAATGATTCACATTTATTTATTAAGAACTGTATTAAGGAGCAACAGCTTGGATGAATGAACCTGTTCCTTGGAGAGCGCCCATTGGCAGCAAAGTGCCTAATAGTGAATAATATCGAAATATAATATACTCGCTTTTGGCACTGCATATTTTTATTTATTTTGTTTATTTCCTATTTAATAATTAACTGGATGTTTTGAGCTCCAGTTTATATAGTTGCATTATACATTATACATTGATATTTGAAAATTACATACCATTTTCCGATGAAGTCAAAGCGTCAATCTGTTTAATAAATGCAATACATTAGCACTTAGATTGCATTTGCTTTATGACAAACGAGGAAAAGTAGTTAAAACAGAGGCAGGTAGAGCAAGTGGAGGATTCAAACAGAAAAAAAAAAAAAAAACAAATGAGCAAGGTGCAACTGTTCATATCTTTTTAGACATCGGCTTCTGGTGCTAGTCTCGAGCCGTTTGAAGCAAAATAATCGATACGTGTACAGGATATGATTAGTCGTGGCACAGATAAGCTGCTGTGCTCAATGAAAGATGAAAAATAATCAGCTAAGATGCCTACAGTAAAGATGGCTCAAAGCTTACTTCAAACGTCAGCTTTAATACAATTTAGGTATCTATAAAATCTTAGCTGCCAGCTGGTATTCTAATGTCTTAACTTTAAAAATATTAGCTCACTTTTTAAAAAATATTTTTAAAGTATATTAATATAGGTAAGAGCTAAAAAATCAATATAAACTATATATAAACCTTACTTACACTTGCAATAATGAACATCATTTTTCTTTTATTATGAATGAATCAAAATTAATAAAAAATTAAATAAAGTTCATATTCTTGGTACACCACCATTTCTTGGCCTGTTTGGCATAGGCTACATCATGATTCATTCATTGAGGCGCTGGCCACAATAAGCTGTGCGCTTTATATGAGAAACAAGAAATTTGTGTGCCTTATTTTTTTAAATATATATTTATATTTTTTTTTGCTTGGGCTTATTGAATTAGATGTACTTTATTTAACTATATTATTTAGTATTATTATTATTTTTTTTAATCTCAAACAGAATTTTCCATAAATTTAAATTTACTTAATTTAAATTTTAATTTGTTTAATTTTCATGAAATATTTTTCATTTATTTGAATCTCAAACAGAGTTTTCTATAGAGCATTGCTTAGTCGCTGGCAGGCGGCGTTTGTAAAGTTTTTTAATTGCTTAACACGGCGGCGCTTGGTCTTTTTGTTGAATTTTCCGAATTTGTTGTTGAACTTTTGGTAGCAACAATTATTAACTAATTAAGTGAAGTTGGCTTTGTAGTTTGCGGGCTTTCGGCTGGCTTTGAAGTTGGCTTTTCATTTGGCATATTTGAAAATCTTTGTTCGAATCAAACATTCGCCAATGCCATATTACGAGATAATTTCATTCTGTTTATTTTGTAGCGAGTGCCAGCCAAATTACTCGTTCATTAGCCAAATTCAATTTATGTGAACTCTTTTTGCTTTCTGCTTATTTTTTTTTTCTCTCCTCTGAGTTTTATTTTCACTTTCTGCTCAGCCAATTTGGCGGATTTGCTGCCATTCAATTGTGTGTATACATACTTATTTATTTCTATATAACTGTATGTATATATATATATATATATATATATATATATATATATATATATATATATATATATATATGTATATATATGTGTGTGTGCGTGTGCTCTACTCAAAAGCTGCCTTTTGTGATTTCTCGTTGCGCGCGCCATGGCGCTTACAATCATCAAAATTTATAAGCAAAGTTAAGCAAGGCAAAGGCAAATATTTTTCAAAGTTGGCGCATCGCGGGGGCAAACTAAATCAACCCAAAGCCAGTTCGTTTTGGGCACGCTTTGGAGTGGAAGGGTTTTTTTTTTTTTTTTTTTTTGGGGCCGCGCCAGGGCTAAGATGCTTTGCTGTGCGGGTTAGATAGGGGTCTGGCTGGGCAGCATTGCCTTGCGGTTCTTTCATTATGACTGAAAAACCCTAAAAGCAAAGTCTGGCTGCGATGCTGATGGCGATAATAATGATGATGGGGATAATGGGGTAGCTGAAGTTGGAGCTGGCGTGGTTGGCAGCGTCGCCCATCGAACTACAACAATTTGTGATAAAAATTTCAGCAGATTTGCTGAGTTTTTTTCTCTTTTTTTTTTTTTTTTGCTTTTTTGGTTTTGCAATTATTTTTAGGGATCAATAAAATAAGTTTAAAAATAGCTAGCTGAGAGAGAGAGAGAGAGAGAGAGAGAGTGAGGGGGAGAGAGAGAGAAAGTTAGTGCAAGTTTGATAAAGATAGCTGAGGCAGTAAAAAGGTTTGTGCCGGGCAAGGCAAGTCACAAAAATCAGGCAACAGGCAGCAGGCGGCAGGCAACAGGCAACAGGCAGCTAAAGAAAAATCAAGTTTAGGCAACTTTATTTACTCAATTAGTTGTTTTTGTTATTTGCTGGTTCGCTGGGTTCGTTAGGGCGACTTGATGACCAACCAGACAGCACAGCAAATGTGCTGAGCGGCTGAGAGGCAACTGGCTGGGCGCGGCTGCCCGGATGGGAACTACCACACTAATTGGCTTAGAGCGACAAGCGAAAATTAACTTTTATTTTCTGCTTGAGCTGCCTTTGCAATAATGTAAAATACAATTTTCCATGCCCATCAAGTAAAAAGTTAACAAAGCCAAAAAGTTGCCCACAGCAACGGCAGAGGCAGCCGCAGCAGCAGCAGCAGCAGCAGCAGCAGCAGCCACAGCCGCATCCACCAACCAGCTATCCACAAGCAGCTGATAGCGGGTGAGAGAGCGAGAGAAATCGCTAAAATCAACAAAATACACGCAAGATAAACACGGCCATAGAGCCACAGAGCTAAGAACACAAAAGCAAGCGCCGATTCGCATTGAGGACTCGCCGCATTGCGTATCCGACCTGTTGGTTATTTGGTCTTTCGCCTGGTTGGCCTTGGCCGCTCCACCCCGTCCACCCCGTTCCCCACAAACAAGTGCCACTTGCCAATGAGCGCTGGGCGGCTCCATGGCTGCTTTTAGTGAGCGCTTGAGTCTGAATTTATGTCAGCTAAATTGCAATATCAATAAGCGACCTCTCGCTCTCTCACGCTCACTCTCTCCCTCTCGCTCTCGCACTCGCACTCTCGCTCTCCTTCTGCCGCTGAACAATAGAAGTTTAAGTGCTGTAAGTCCAGCTCTTAATGGCAAATGCGCCAAATGCGAGTCAGTCGCCACGACTCAAGTGTGGCTAATGCCAATATTATTTTAAATGCATATTCACACTTATATATATATATATATATATATATATATATATATATATATGTGTGTGTGTGAAAACACCTGTTAGCTGACATACGAGCGCCACGCCATACAAACTCTCAAGTAAACATATTAAAATTGAGCTGTTGCCACAGCAAACATTAAAGTAACCCCACACTTTACAGTGGGTGCAGGAGTTACACACACACACACATGCTTACACTCTCTCTCACACACACACATGTTTCTTCATGTATATAAATATATGTATTACATAAATATGTCTAAGCACATAACCTTCAAATAACAAGTCTTAGCGCATTACCAGCGGCTATACCGACTTGCAAAATACCCTGCACGTAATGTTACTCAATGAAGTTTTGGCTTTGCTCAACACATTACCATCGGCTTTTCTAAATACCCTGTACGTAAAGTAACGTATTATTTCAGGCAACATTTCCATCGACTATACTGACTTCCATAATACTCTGCACGCTAAGTAATTATACGAAGCTTAGCTTTAGCTTCAGGCAGACATGACACTGAGGCGCTAGTTGCTAAAAAAATGCTGAGTAGAGCTTAGACAAATTTAGATACCGCTCTGAAACTGGACACAGTTAATATTCATAAGGTATAGTAAGTCTGAAGAATTTTGGACCAATAGCCCAAATAGTACTCTGAATATTATCTATGGCAGCTCTTAGCTCTAAGCTCAAGGCAAGTCTTTAGTCTGCATATATTTTATTTTAGCTCTTAGCTCTTAGAATATAAATTAGATTTCTGCTTGTATTTTAGGCAGTAGGATATTTTTTTTTGTCAAAGGTCGCCTGGCCTAAGCTGCAGAGAAATTCAATTAAATTTCTTTATGAAGTCAAGAGCTCTTCATGAAAACATAAGCACAAAACTTATATATTATATAAGCTCTATATTTTCTCATTTCTCTCATATATCGCAAACTCGTTTGGTAATGCAAAATGCCCGGCCTGACACGTGCCCTACAGCGCATGAGTACACTTTAAATTTAGTTATTTTGTTCGTCCAACTCTGCCCCAGGAACACTTTATATCCAGCTATCGATTTATGGCCTCCACTCTCATTGAGAGCGACAAGAGCGCGTGCCATAAGTGCGAGCATTAAAAAAGTTTTTATTACAAAATATAATAGTTAGTGTTCGGTTGGTCCGGCGCTTATGCTCTTATTTATTTTTCTTATTACAACTTTTGCTGTTTTCCCTCTCAGTCAGTATTTTAATCATTGAGGATTGTGTGTAATGCACTTTGCTAAGCCCTTAGCCCACTCGAGTAGTCCAGCTCTCCCCACAGTTCACTACTATTTGCCCATGACTTGACTTCATATGGTATTGTTGGCCAAACTTTCTATAAAGCACGACTATGTTGATTATCTCAAATGTCGAACTGTTCAGGATGACTATCTTAGTGGGTAGGGCGATACTCCCGACGATAGCAAAGAACTGATTGCCGATAGCGGATAGGTGATAGCCGATAGCTGATGGATAATAGCTAATAGCCCATAACCGATAGCCAATAACCGATAGCCCATAACCGATAGCCAATTACCGATAGCCAATAACCGATAGCCAATTGCCGTTAGTCAATTGCCGTTAGTCAATTGCCGGTAGCCAATAGCAAATAATCGATAGCTTTACGCCAGTGACGCCCATCGCTTAACATAGGCAATTTACAATGTAATTGAATTATTTGAAAGGACTCAATATCGATAATAATCGATTTAAGCTTCGCTTACCACATAAGATGAAGCCTGTTCGCATTCCTCTAATAAATAAAAATATTTTATATATCGGTCATTTTTAATTTTTTCTACGATTGGAATTAACAATTTTAAAAAGTATTTCAAATATTATTAGACATGAATGAAAGCAATGCCTAAGATAAGTTATACATCAATTAAGCGTCCATAGTAAAGACCCCAAGTCTAACTGCGCAGCAAGCAGCACACGTGCTGTGTGTGGGTTTTGTATAGCTGTATTTCAATTATTATACTCTTCTATTACACATATACATACAATCAACACACATTTGATATACAATAAGAGTATAATGATTGACAGCTCTACGCAGTGTTTCGGGCACTTCCCAGTTGCGTAGTCCCAACTGAAGCACACTTGATGCTGCACAGCGAAGAGGAGAAGGAAGTGGTTTAGTTGGATGTGTTCGACTTAAGGATACCCTGAATCACCTAAAGGTTAGATTAAATATTCTAGTTATATGTATTACTTTAGACCGTTACCTAAAGTAATACATACATCAAATAAGTTGGAATATTTCTTGAACTGCATAGGATTTTAAGAATATGTTACATAAAATATGCTGATTGAAGCTCATAAAATTAAATATGCGATACTTACTTTATACCTCTATATATTTATTCGATTATCGTTATAGTTATCGATTAATAATAAGCAAAGTGCCAGACAGCGCCAGCTGCGGCTTCGCCCAGTCAGCCTTCGGTTCCGTTGTTTCAGCTTATCAAGAATCTTATACTCTCTATAAGACTGTGCCGCTTCCCTCACGAGTCGCTATAAAATAACAGTTAAGTTCCAAATACCCATTCCATCAAAACAGACAATGAAATGTGAATTGTGCTCGAATTACAATTCGAGATGTCAGCGGCACTGGCAGCAGCTGATGCTGTAATTAGCGTAGTTACTTGGGTTGCTCGAAAGTTCCGATGGTAATACAAAGAACTATTTCAGTTTTCGATTTGATTGTTTACATTTGAGGTCTCAAGTTTTCAGAGAAATAACTTGAGATGCACTCAGCTTTTGGCCTGCCCTCAAATACATCGAAAATTGAAAAGGAAAATAAACATTTTGCTATTTATAGAGTAGAAATCAGAAAAGCGAAGGAAGTAGAGGGAGAGTGAGAGGCAGATAGAGAGAGAGAGTGTGATATATTGAGTGTATGTACAAAGGAGCCACAGTCATGGCCACAACTGTAGCCACACATGCTGAGATAGTTGAGAATATTCGCATTTGGCCCTGCCACGACGATTGTTGTAATTATGTGTCCTGGTTTTTGGGTAGGGTGGAGGTGAGCTTCCTGGTGGTGAGCAGCCCCAACAGAATTGGAGTTTGTTTGCCTCTTGCTGCTGACAAGTGAGTGTGACAGAGCTCAAGTGCCTGTGTGTGTGTGTGTGTGTGGGCGGGTGTGCTCATGAACCGTGTAAACAAGCAACGCCCGTGCTTCGTCGTCTTGTAATAGGAGCGCGCCCATAGAGCCGGAAGAGCAACCAGTTCACTTCCTGAAAGCAATTTCGCGCCCATTTCGCCCCACAGAGAAATGAAAATCGATAACGAAATTCAAATCGAACTCGAAATTTCTTAGCAGTTGCGCTTAACTGTTTGTATTTATTTTATTTGTTTTTTTGTTTTTTTTTTTTCTTTTTGAGTTACTTTAAATTTGCTGATTACAGAGCTGACGGCCTGGCGGCCTTGAAACCGAAAGCCCCAATCAGAGCAGCTGTTCGTCTGCTCGCCTTAAGCTCCCTATCAAAGAGCGCTTTTATTTCAAAGTCAATGAAAATGAATACCCGTAACGGGCACAAGCAGGAGGCCATTATGCAGCCTGTTGACTTATTGATAACTGGCAAACTGATTTTCGCAATTACTTTAAAAGGCCATGCGAAGGGGCGAGGGGGCCGGAGGCGGGGAGGGCTCGGCAGCGTGGGGATAGCTATTTAGCTTTCAGCTGAAGGCAAGCGCGAAATAAGAATGTGTAATGCAGGGAGGGGGGGGGGGGCGTGTGGGCGGGCGTATGTGTATGGCCTAGCAGTCAGTCAATGGTGCTGTGCGTGTGAATTCATTGGCAACAACATTTGCTGTCTCTCTCTCGCTCGCTCGCTCGCTCGCTCACGCATGTACTTTCGCTTCAGGGTTTTCCTTGCTTGATTGAGGGAATTGCCGTTGCCGCTGCCGTTGCCGTTGCATTTGGGTCAAGGCTGTTGCAAAACTTGTTTTCTCTTCTTCGTCGTCGTGTCTTCTCTTTCATGCCAGTGCCAAGAGTTGCCAGCATCAAATTGATATCAAGATCAAGGCCGTCGCTGGTCAACAATTCTTCTTATTGCATTTTCATGTCACATTCAAGTGCAGAAGTGCAGCATACTTTGCAGCTGTTTTGGATTAACAAGTTAAATTACGATTGCTTTGTTCTCTGCCCTCTCACACACGCACTCGCACACGCACACGCACATAGACAAATCCCAGTCTTAGTCCAATTTCCAAGTTCAGGTCGTGACAATTTGTCGTCGGCTCAGTGCGTTTCAACGGCTTAAAGCGGCCAGTGTGAATGGCTGTTGTGGGGCCAACGCAGAGCTTATCAGCTGTGCCGCAGCGTATAGCACTCACGCCCAAGGATCAGCTCTCGCTGTCTCTTTCTCTCTCCCTCTCTCTCTCTCTCTCTGTGTGTGTGCTGGCGCAGTTAATGCCCATTTAATGACCCAGCCATGTTCGGTTAATTATGCGATTTTTTGGACTGGCGAGAGGGGAGGCAATGCTGGCGCTGGGTATGCTCGACCCAGTTATTTGGCCAGCGCTTTTTAATGGCCGACTGAGCAGGTGGCGTGGGCGGGATTGCCTTTTGTTTAGCCAGCATAGCTGTGTGCTTTATTGATGGCCTGATGACAGCTAAGCTTGGGGCTTTCACATGTAATGGTCGTGTTGCTGTGTGCGACCCTTAAAAGTTATGCCGCCTCTATCTGGCCGCCAGCGCTCCGAGCTGTTGGTCATTTTCGGTACAATTTCGCCCGTCGGCCAGTGTCAATTTGGCTTTCTAGATGTTGTGCTCATAACTTGATTTATGTCCATGCCCGCAGGCTGAGCGCACAAGATGAGCAGGACCGTGCTCGACTGGTGGGCCTTACTGGCCCACCAGTTGCGAGTTGAACTTGAAGTGCTCTGGCAATGGGACTTGAGTTATTTATGTTAATGCAGGAATTGTTGCTGCTGCAGCAGCAGCAGCAGCACTCGGCATCCGGGTTGTCCACAGCACGAGCTGGCTTAAAATGCCTTGGATGGCTGCTCTCTGGGCCAGCTCCTTGAAACATTGCCCATTGCGCAATAATTCATGATGATTTGT
This sequence comes from Drosophila mettleri, assembly GCA_035047625.1. Taxonomy (NCBI): domain Eukaryota; kingdom Metazoa; phylum Arthropoda; class Insecta; order Diptera; family Drosophilidae; genus Drosophila; species Drosophila mettleri. The sequence continues at coordinate 14,442,195 of JAWNPI010000109.1, forward strand.
CGTTTCTTTTTCCACAAATACAAAAAAAAATAAATAAAAATAAAAATAAAAATAAATAGACGAAGCAGACGTAATTAACTGTAATTAACATTGGCAATGCTTTGCCTTTGTTCCAAATTTATCAACCCATTTTGTGCCGTGCGCTTTACGCTTCACACACACTCGATACGGCCGCCCGCCCGCCCGCAACGGACGCTCTTCGTTACCTTTCTGCATGTGGTCTACTCTCAATGCTCTCTGCTCTGCTGCGTCTTTTCCTTTTCCTTTTCACTTTTACTTTTATTAATTTGTACTTAACTTTCTCGTGTTTTTTTTTTTTCTGTCGTTCTCTTGCTTGGCAGCTGGTATGAATTCCTTGAACTTTTTTCACAGCAATCTCAGTCATTCGTTGTTGTTGTTTCTTTTTTTTTTTTGCTTTTCTGTTTCTATTCCACATATCATTCTACCATTAGCTTCGGTTTGCATGAGCTTCTGCTCTCTGCCACTCTCTTCCGCTCTCTGTCGCTCTTCCTCTCACGCTTGTGTCGTAAATTCTTTGCCCAGCAGCTGGCAGAGTTGCCACGCCAATCAAAAGCTCAAATATTCAAATTGCTCAATGAAACGTTAATTATGCGCTTTGCCATGTGCCATGCCATCGGCTCGCCCATTAGCCGTAGTCAACCCAATTTCCAGCTATCCAGCCCTTGTGCCAGCTGCTTCTTCTTTTTTATTTTTTTTTTTTTTTTGCCTTGGTTTGGTCCTTTTGCTATCTGATTCTATTACGTGCGCATTTCCATACTCATTGTTATGGCATTTACCGTTCAAAATTTTATCGATATATGCGCATAATTAGCAGCCGAAAAAAGAAGAACTTTGTGCAACAAGAACAACAACAACGACAGCAACAGCGACGACAGCAGCGGGTATAACTGTACAAATGTGCGAATGTCGGGCAATTGCCAAACATGCTCCGACTCTCTCTCTCTCCCGCTCCCTCTCACTCTCTTGTGCTCTCGCTGTCTTCGCAGCTCGACACTAATTTGAAATCACTTAATACAACCATTTACAAAAATGCAAATGTATGGCCGAAAGTGTGAATGTGTGCGTGTGTGTTGCTTATATAATAGACACTTTATTACCATTAACTTAATTTACATTTTATACAAATGCGGCGTGGGTGAAGTGCTAAACATGAAAAGGGTGAAAGGCTTCATTGTGTGTGTGTGTGTGTGTGTGTGTATTTCAATATGCGGGTGTGTGTGCGCGTGTGTGTAAGTGAGGGAGTGTGCGAGTGTGTGATGCCTGCTTGCCTTTTGCTACTCAGATTTCATACGCTTTGCAGGAGCAATGCGAGCTATACAATATATATACATATATATTAAAAAATGTATCCCAATTTTGATATATATAATATATATATATTTATAAATTCTTTTTCAATATCACTAATTTCTAGGACATATTGTCATATTTCTGTGTTAGCATTAAAGGCAACTTATCAAAATTGGGATATATTTCTTGATGTTTCCCGAAGAGTCGTGGAATATATTATCTCTCGAAGAAATAATATTAGGAATTTTAAAATTTGTCCCATGTATTAGACTTATAATCTACAAATAAAAACAAGTTTTCTGTTTTTTCAAGTTTCTAATGTGAATAAAATGAAATTGTAAATTAGTTTATGTCCATGAGCTGCCGCTGTCTGAGCGGAAGAGTCGCGTTCCCTATGAGCTCTATGATCGATCTTTCCTTGTTCGGTATGTTATGTATGATAGTTCTTCCTATGATCGCTCTTCATACGATTGTTCTACCTATGCTCGTTCTTCCATTGATCGCTCTTATTATTGTCGCTCTACATAAGATCCATGATCCATATGCTCGCCCTCACGTATAATAAAAGTAGTGAAGATTAGGATCCCAGCTTTGCTTCAAATCTCGACCCACTTTGAACTGTAGCACACTCATTTCATGGGAGACACACTTAACGTTAATTAACTCTAATTTAAACTGGTTGAGTTAAGGCCAAAAGTGAGTCGAGACTGAGCAGTTTTTGGTCGCTTCTCCCATTGGCATCTCCCATTGCATCTGTCAGCTAAATCGAGATCTGGTCTGGCTCGCCCAGCAGGCAGCATGGCTAATATTTTATTATATAAGCAATATCAAGTCTAAGCTGGGCTCAATTAGAAAATGATTTGCTTTGCAATAAGCACGCTTAGCGCACAGCGCGCTGAATATCAAATCCGAGTTTGCGCTATCAGAATAAGCTGCGGGGATTATGAATGCATATCAAGAGTTTAAGCTGATAAATTATGGTGAATAAGTTTTTCTCTGCTGGGATGCTATCGACTGAGCAATGCTTTGGGCTGCGTCAAATAATATCTTTTAGGGATTTTCATATTTAACTTTATTTTTTGGTTTAGTTTAACCCGCCCAAATTTGTTTGCATAGCTTGAGCGGAAAATGATGCTTAAGATAAAGTTTTTTGGCTTGTCGACGCATATACCCCAACTGGGTCGCTGCGGCGGGCACACCGGGGCAAACAACTCATATAAATTCTATTTCAAAAATTCAATTTGCCGCTCTGCAGTTTCGCGCGTTGTTGTTGTTGTTGTTGTTGCAGCTGTGCGATGAATGCCGCTCGCTAATCTGATAATGAGTGTAAATTTATGATTATGTACATGCATTTAATGGGGCAAGCCCAGCCCAGCCCAGCTCAGTGTGGCTCAGCTCCCAGGCCACTCCGCCCACCCCCTCCCCCTACACAGGCATTAGCCCGGGCCCATGCTCCATGCTCCATGCGCCATGCGCCATGCTCCACGCTACAGCTTATCGCATGCAAATTGAGACACTTGTGTGTGCGTGCAGCATACTGACACGCCTCTGGGGAATAACATTTTTCATGCGTCCAGGGCCAGGTTCGAGGACAGCGCGTCGAGGACAACGACGCGTCGTCGCGATGTCGCCCGGCATCATCCACTCGATGATTCTGTCAATTTGAGTAAATCTTTTTAATGGATCGCAAAAAATTAATCGTGTGGAATATTTTTGAAAGCATTCGAGCCACACACACATGTCCACTCTCTCTCTCTCTCTCTCTCTCTCTCGCTCGCCGCCTTGCTCCTCGCACACATAGTTATGCATGAAGTTTTTCGCCAATCTGATGTGCGGATGCGAGTGCGATTACGAGTATGTTCATAAGTTCGTGAGCTGCTATATAAACGGCCACTTAAGTTATTTGTCAAGCGGAAATCGATTTTAGTTTTCAATTTTTGTTGCTTAGCAGCGCGCGCCGGCAGCCCAAGTCCCAGACCCATGGCCCACAGCCGGAGTCCCAAAAATCCTAAGCCCCAATTTCAAGCCATAACCCATGCACGTAACCCGGCCAGCCATTGCCCTGAATCTGTTCATGAATTTTATTGCGCAGCATAATAAATAAATTAAATTGCATATTTTCTGTACGTATATATATATATATATATATACATATATATATGTATACATATTTGATATTTATATCAATGCGCCTTGACGCTCGTTGAGCAATTTGTTATTATTATTATTATTATTTTGCAATCCACAATATGCGCACTCAATTTTAATTTTGCTCGGCGTTTCTTTTCCCTGCTTTCAACTGTCATCATAATGTTTCATTTTGAAATTCAAGTGTTTGACTTACGACAAGTGCTACGCGCTCAAGTGTGTGCGAGATACAGAAAGAGAGAGAGAGAGAGAGAGAGACATCAAGAGAGAGACCGATTCTCAGTTGGGGTTAGCGACGAGCTAATGAAACTGATTGTGGACACCAAAAGCGAATCTGTACTTCACTCGTGACATTCGAAGCGCTGAAAAAAAGAAATGGAATTGCATTAGGACTCCGACAAGACACAAGTGTGCGTTATCTGAAATTAAATCAAATATTTTATTTCGCGTAGCTTAAGAGACGGCAATTAAGCTCAGCAATTAGCTTATCAAATAATGAGCAAATGTTTCTTATGTCTCACATTTTCATGCAACATAATATGTTTTTATGATTGCCAGTAGAACATTCTCCAGTCGTTTCTCAGTCGTGCTTAACATAATCTGGCGTCAGCCAGGGATCAATTCGACTGTCAGTTGGACTCAGCCGCACTGAAATTGAGTATGCTCTTTGTGTAGATTGAACGTCAGTCAATCAGTGATTGAATTAGTCAATGAAACTCAGCCAGCTGAAGGTCGGGCAGTTAAGACATCAATCATTGGCTCATCAGTCATGATGTAGTTAGTCTGCTTGGCAGTTGGTCAATCAACGTAAATCACTCAGCAGGTCAAGCAGTCAGCTATTGTGGGGAAATTAGTTCAGTTTCAATCAAGAATTATCAGCAAATCAATCAATCAATCAATCAATCACTCAATGACAATAATTCAGCAAATCTTTCACTCTTTCTATATACTTATCATTGAATTCAGTCTGTCAATTGATACTTACTTGACTATAAGAATGATTGATTGATTGACTATCTGGTTATCGAGATAGTCAATCAATCAATGTCAACATCAATCTTTCATTGTGTCAAATGAATCAATCATGGACGGGCTCCCTGTCTGTAAGGCCGGTATACCGATCCATCCAACATTCAGTCAATCAAACAGTCAGTGCATCAATCAAGCAGAAAAACAATCAGACAGATAATCTATTAATTAGTATTATTAGTAGTAAGTATCAATTGTTCATTCAATCAATTAATCAATAATTCAGTTAGTGCAACAATCAATCAAAAGGTCAATCAGACATACAAACAGACAACCATTCAATCAGGTAGCCAATTTGTTAGTCAATCAATCAATAACAAGTATCAATCGTTCAGTCACCTAGTGAAATAGTCAATCAATGTCAGTCATGACATCTAGTTGCTAGTCAGCGAGTCAATCAACTAGCTCGTTGGACAGCTAGTCCGTCAATCAGTTAGTCTCGTACATATACATTTTCCTGTAGGTCAAACTATGTCATTCAATCAATCAGTGAGTCTGCCAATGATTCAATCAGTCAATCGAACAGTTTCCTTTGCTATCTAGCAATCTGTAAGTCTGTGAGTCAATCACTGAAGAGAATCAATGTCGAGCAGATAAATTGTTAGTCCATCACACAGCCATCAGCCAGTCAGGCAACATAAACAGCTTAAGAAATAAATACAAATTCTTCAATGAAATTCGTGATACACACACACAGATATATTTCTATATATATATATATATATATATATATATATATTTTTCGATAATTTGAGTACGCGGTCAGTAGATTTTTGTGGGTAGAGCCATAAGATATTCAGGTTTGGGGGTGCATTATTGGCGGAGAAAAGCTTGAACTTTGTTCATTTGGTGGATGCTGCTTGGGGGCTGGCTGGCATTGCCTTAGCGATGGGTTGTGTTCTTTGACCAGCTCGCTCGCTTTGGCAACGTCGAAAGATTAATTTGAAAAATATTTGCGGTATGTGCAAAATAAACTTTTTCTTGTTGGCCCCAAGCCGTTCGGGGGCAGCTCACGAATGATTGCAAGCGAAGTTTATGGCTTCTGGCTGCCATTTCTTATTAATGGCACTGCCGAAACTGGAATTCTTTTAAAAATTAATAAAAACGCTTGCGATTGCACAAATACACAGCACGGAATCGGCGGCGCCGGTAACGGTTGCTTTAAACCTTTGGTCAATTTGAAGAGTTTTCATTTTCATTTTCATTTTCATTTTCATTTGACTCTATTTGCATGCATTTCATCATAAATCTTTGACTGCATATTAATAACGCTCTTTGAGTCACGTGATTGAAAATTGAAAACCCATTTGGGCCAGCCAGAAAAATAGCTGCTGATACGGTTAATGTCAAAAAGGCCCAGCGCTCTTTTAATATTCAATTTATTTAAATCTATCATTTTTTTTCCACATTTTCATTAAAGAGTTTAACTTTACGTTGACTGCCATAAAAGGCGGATAAAAATGATTCGAAAAGAAGAAAAAAAACGGACTTTCATTTAAGTTCACGTAGCTTAAGAGGCATTCTGTACAGCAATAGCGCTAATAAAGGGCAGAAATGAATAGCAGAGGCAACAATGAAGGAAATTTTAATTAAAAAATTATTTAAACGTGAAGCGGTTAAGGATTCGCTAGAAAGATACAATTTATTGATCAATCTGGGCTGATCAGTTTGAGGAGTTCGCATATCTATCCGGTATAGCATTGGAGGTAAGCGGACGCATGGACAGACGACAGAAAAGAAGGACGAATGGATGGACGAAAGGACGTACGGATGGACGAATTCAATGACGAATAGATGAATGGATGAATAAAAGGAGGGACGAAAGAACAGATGAAAGGACGGACGAAAGAACGGACGAAAGGATGAACGAAAGAACGGACGAAAGGACAGACAAAAGGACGGACGAAAGAACGGACGAACGTACAGTTGAACAAATGGATGGATGAACGTTCTTCCGAACGGATGTGCGAACGGAATCACGAACATGCGTACGGAAGGTAGGACGGATGGAAGGTCGGATGAACGGATGAATGGAACGGATGGACGGACGGACGCACATGGTTATATCGACAGAGCTCAAGAATCTATATGCTATATGGTCTGCCACGCCGGTTTCCGCCTATTACGCACACTTTCACAAAACGAACCAATTACCATTCAGACTATAGAAATGAAACAAAAGATCTCTTTAATTGATACCTTTAAGTGTAAATCGAAATGTGTGTAAAATGCTTGAAAAGGCCCTTGACGCTGCAGTGTATTATTTATTACTGTGACTAAACGAAAGCCGCACAAATAATTTAATGCTTTAAGCTTGATTTATGTGTGTGTTAAAAACAACATTGAACTGCAACCGGAGGTCAAGAGGATTCGAACGGAATCATAAGCTGAAAATCAATTATTTTCATTACCGAATGAATTTCGGACAGCGCAGGCAGATTTAACTATTTGAAATGAATTCTAGTTAAACGCTTTAAATGCAGTGAACATTGAGCGGAATTACACTGAAAAAAGTAAAAGCAAACAAACAAACAAATGGACTATGTGTGTGTATGTGTGTGCGTGTGTGTGTGTGTGTGTGTGTGTGTAGCATACTACATATGTTATTTTGGCTCGCACATGCGCTTGCCCCTTTCGGCACTGAACTGTGATGCTCTGAGGGGGCAGAGTGTGCGTGTGCGTGTGTGCGTGTGTGTGTGTGTGTGTGTGTGTGTGTGGGTTAGCAAATTTCTATTATTATGTATTTGTTTTGCTTTTGCGCTTGCTTCGGTGCAAACAGAGCAAAATAATGTTGATTTTTTGCAGCTTTCAGTCCAAATGTCTAAATGTCAATCAGAGCGCAGTGGGCAAAGGCGGTCGGCAGTCGGCAATCGAGGGCAGAGTTGTAGCTGGAGCTGGAGCTGCCAGCTCATGGGGATATAATACATTTTTAATTAAATGAAAGCAGTCAGAAATCTAACCGGCGATGCGAGCGAAGCACTCCTCGCAGCCATGTGGCAGCGACATCCGCAGCAACCGCAGCCGGCGGAAGTGCTGCGGCTTGCGTGCCGCAGCCGTAAGGAAGTTTAGTTATTTAGGAATTCGTCTTGGCAATTTACAGTGTTGCTGCTGCTGCTGCTGCCTCTGCTGCACAGGTGCAAAAGCAACGGGCTACGGGCTACGGGCTACGGGCTCTGGGCTCGGGACTCTGATTAATTATAATTAATTATAAGCAATGCCATGAAACAGTTCGGGCATTGCACATTGCTCGCAATTTGGTCCAACGAGCGTATACAAATTAATTATTTATAACATTATATTGACGATAATTAATTGGTAACTTATTCTATTTGAAATTAATGAACATGTACAAATATTTCATTACATTTGATTATTTATTTATGCTCTCAAATGATTTTTCGCTTTACCGTTGCTGTTGTTGTGGCTGGCTTAATTTATTTATCGATGTCTCTGCCTCACTTATTGTTTTCTGGCAAATATAATTATGCATTTTATTGAGGCTCATATCTGCACTTGATTTTTATTTCTGGGTAATTGACTTTGATGAGCTTTACGTAATACGGCGAGCGAAAAAAACCGCATGCCAAATTAAATATTCACAAAATTAAACAGTGCAAGGAAAGTTTTGCGAAAAAAAAACAAAAAAAAAATTATAAAATAAAAATAAAAATAAAATGCAATGAAAGAAAAACAATTTTATATTCAAATAAAAATGCCACTGTTCATAAAGTTTGATTAGGCTTTTGTTGATTTTAATGAGTTTCTGTGGCGAGTTTTTTATTTTCACACTGATTCCAATCATTCAAAGCGCGCGACATGATAAAACATCAAAACAAATTCAATTTTAAGATATTGAAAATTACAAAAATTAGTTATTTTCACGACATTACAGTAGAGACTGTAATGTGTTAGTCCTGATTTACTTAATCTTTTTTTTTTAGTTTTCACGTTGTTTTGTTAGCCCAAATTCAAATGTTACATTATCTGTTAATTATTAGTTATTATTATTTATATTAAATTATAAATTTTTAAGAAATATTTGTTATTGTTATTGTTATTGTTTTGCCCGTTTCTGATATGTTTTATGTGAGTTATTTATTTTATTACATATTTTATTTATATGCATTATTAATTTTTGATATTTGTTATTATTTTATTTAATTATTTTATTTTTATTATATACAATATATAATAAATCTTTTTTTTTTTTAAGTTTATTTTTATATAATTTTTGTATTTTTATTATTATTATTGTTTTTATTTCTTTTGCTTTTTATATAATTTTTAAATATTTTTTTTTTTCATTGAATTGTGCACCTTTTATATTGTCTATTTTGTTGCTTTATTTTTAATAGCTTCTATTTATTTTCTGTATTTATTATTAATTTTTGTCTTTTTTTACACACATTTTAATTATTGTATTTTTATTATTATTATTGTTTTTATTTCTTTTGCTTTTTTATATAATTTTTAAATATTTTTTTTTTTTTCATTGAATTGTGCACCTTTTATATTGTCTATTTTGTTGCTTTATTTTTAATAGCTTCTATTTATTTTCTGTATTTATTATTAATTTTTGTCTTTTTCTACACACATTTTAATTATTGTATTTTTATTATTATTATTGTTTTTATTTCTTTTGCTTTTTATATAATTTTTAAACATTTTTTTTTTTATTGAATTGTGCACCTTTTATATTGTCTATTTTGTTGCTTTATTTTTAATAGCTTCTATTTATTTTCTTTTACGCAATATGTGTATGTATTTATTATTATTTTTTGTCTTTTTCTACACACATTTTAACACAACATAATATTTATATTCTTTATAGAAATTTTCTGCGCTCATGTATACATTTTTGTAACTATTTAATTTATTTCGCTCCCACAATTTTGTCTTAGATTTGGGCTCTTAGACAAAGCAATTTGTATTAAATTAGCTTCATGAGAAATAAATCAACTTTAATGTTCCGGTAATTCTGGAAATTAAATGCTTTTCTCGATTTAATTACATTTTTCGAATAAATGCAAACTTCTTTCAGCAAAATACTAAGAAATGCATTAAGTGAAAATATTGTTTGGCTTCTGAAAGTTTATTCATTTAGAAGCAATAACATTGGCCGATTTAACGTGACTATGAAAGCGTTTTGTGCAAATGAAGAAATAATTTATTAAATAAATAGCAATGACAATGCCTTAATTCTAGTCGACTCGAGCATACGCTTTCCTCAATTTAATGTGCCCTCAGCTTGAAGAGAGAATTATATGTAATTATTTGTAATATTTTTTGCATCATCTGCTTTGACACATGAATTTCCATGAAAATGTAAATTGATGGTCTGAAAATTGCATTAGGATCGTCTGAGTGTCTGATTCCCAATTTGAAATGTGGGCGAATCAAGCATATCAGCTGTGGCGGCAGCTGCTTGTGTGGCCATATTTATGTATGTGTGCCAAAGAATGCTGGTGTTTAAAGTCGACTTATTTACTGCACACCTATTTGAATTTAATTATAAAGTTATTTTGCAATAAAATATCAAATAACAAAATTGAACATAGCATATTATAGATTGCAAGGGAGGGGCAGGAGAGACGTGGCCAGGCATGGCCAGGCGGTGCTGGGTGGGGTAGTGGGGTAGTGGGGCAGTGGCACACCCACCCACCCACGTCCGTCCGCCCATCCGTCCATCCGGTCGCTGGCATTCAATCTCGCATGGTCTTTGTTGCAAAATGCATATATAGATATTTGCTTGAGAGAATAAAGTGATGCGGTTGCAATTGGATGCTGCTGCTGCGTCGCCCACATGTCCGCCCGCCCACACGTCCGGGCTATTGATTGATCAAAAATTGTTGTCGAAGAGACTTTAATTAAACTGAAATATAATATACTTGAAGCAAATGAGAATGAAAATGAAAATGAAATAACAGCAATAAGCAAAAGTCACCTTTGGCAAATGCCGATGTTTGATACTATTGCGTATCTATATTGGCCACATACACAATGGAGGCAATAGAGCTTTAGCAAGCCCTGAAACCCGCAAGGTAATCATCTGCACACTCATTGTTTGCCATTTAAGCCGATTAGCCAGCGCGGCTCGTGCTGCAAATGGTTCACAAGTGGCGCAACGGCTGCAACTGCAGCGCCCACGCATATCACGAGCAGGCGTACACCTGCACTTGAATTTTTAATTACCTTCCACATTTTAATTAACAAAAACAAAACAAAAATAAACAAAAACAAAAAAAAAAAAAAATGATAGAAAAAATAATAACAAAGAACGTCAAACGACATTTGTGAAAGGCGAAAGGCGGCGCATCGTTTGCACTCGGACAGCTGATGGCTGGCTGACATGGCTGGCCGACATGGCTAGCTTTGGCCTTTGCACGGGCTTCTGTGAAATTAAAATTTATTTTAACCATAATCTGGAAAATTCAATGAACAACATGCGAACTCAATTGAATTCAATTTGATTCAATGGGATTCAGACTCGCAAGGGCCCCACACTCGATGGCGCACTGCCAATGTCGAAGGCAACGTCAAGTCAATAGCAGCGAATTTGTTTCTTCTGATCTGTGCGGATTGAAATACAGTTAGGGATTCAAAGCCAGCGTCAGCAGCTCCCACAATGGGCCTCAGCGAGAGGGTGCGAGAGCACCCCACTGCATGACAGCTAGGAGCACTACAATTTCGCATAGTGCCTGGCCAAATGCAGCTGCCTGACTGCCTGGCTGCCTGGCTGGCTGGCTGGTCGTCTGGATGGCTGGCCGTCTGGTCGTCTGCCCGTCTGGCTGTCTGCCTGGCTGACTTGCTGGCCATAGACGTGACTCTCAGATTGATGACTCTGCAAGTTGCTTCTGCCAACGCTGTGCATGGCAATGGGGTAATTTGATTATTGTTTCGCAGATGGAATATGAAACATCTGGTTCGATATGCTCGCCAATGGCTATTTCACGATTACGCAACTCAATTGCCACACAAATTGTATGATATAAATGACAAGTTGGAGAATATATGTAAAATATATATATATATATATATATATACTCTTTACTCCACATCTGCCTTAAATCTCGCAATATCGATATCCAAGAAATATATAATAAATATGCTAGGCCACAAGCAACTTGACTTTGACTCTTTATGCTCGCTCACATTGTGAGAAGAGTATATTGAAGCTAGAGACTTGAGTCCAGTTTTGTAGAGGCCCACGATTTTCCCCAAGCGCCTTATAGGGGTGTGGCAAATTGTGATATGCTATATTTTCTTTGGCAGAGATGCAATTCTGTAATTTCGAAAATAAAAAAATAATAAAGTCGAAATAAATATTAATAAATATTTAATAAGTAGTAATGAATAATAAATGATAAATGATAAATAATAAAGAATAAACAATAAATAATAAAGAATAAATAATAAAGAATAAACAATAAATAATAAATAAGAAATGATAAAGGATAAATAATAAATGATGAATAATAAATAATATAGAATAAACAATAAATAATAAAGAATAAATAAAAAATAATAAATAATAATGATAAAGAATAAAAAATAAACAATAAATAATAAAAAATAAATAATAAATCATAAATAATAAAGAATAAGTAATAATATAATTAATAATATAATATATTAAATAATAAATACTTAATTATAAAAAAAATAACAAATACTTAATAATAAATATTAAATAATAAATAAAGAGTAAATAAATAATAAATTAAAATTAAATAAATAGTAAAATCGTAATATTATATATAAATAATAAATAAATTATTAATAAATAAAAAAATTAGTAATTTAATAATAAATAATAAACAAATTATAAATAGGTAAATAGTAAATAGATAATTAATTAATAATAAATAAATATTAAGTCCATAGAATAGGAAGGGGTTGAGGCGTGATAAATTGGCGAATATTGTGCCATTTTCAGTTTTAAAGCTTAAGACATTATATATATAGAGTAGCTTATTATATATACTAATATATAGTATCTCTCTGTCAATGTGCTATGCGAAGAGCTCGCCTCCCCTTTGAGTTGAGTCAAGAGTTTTTAGTTGCATTGAACGCGTATTAAGCAGTCGGCAACACTCGACTTGCTGCCAAGCTTAGTTGCTCGACTTCGATTCGTATAATTTCTGCTCTTTTCTGCTGCATCACCTTCTAGCTCTCTGTCTTTTCTCACAGCTCTCTCTCTCTCTCCCTCTCTCGCTCGCTCTCTCCCTCTCTCGATGTCTGTCCAGCTGCTGATCCTGCAATTGCTGCTGGCTGTTGCTGCCTGTGCCAAATGCATTTACTTGTTAATTCGTTCAACAGCAAACTCACTTTCCAGGTGTGCGTGTCTGTGTGTGTGTGAGTGTGTCTGTGTGTGTGTGCGTGTCTGAGTGTGTTTGGTTAGTTTCTGTTGTGCAATGTGCAGCAATTCAGTTAAGTTTTGATTGCTATTTTCGCTTCGCTTCCTGGCAGCGGCCGCCTGCGCTCCTGGCACCAAACACAGACGTCGTTATCATAACCATTACCGTTAGCGTCATCGCTACTGTTACAGTTACAGTTACAGTTACCTTTACCTTTGCCTTTGCCTTTCCATTCAGCGAGGCCTCCGTACAACAGCAGCAAATGTGTGACATGTCCGCTTCCGCTTGCCGCGCTCACGTATTAGAGCAGACGCGCACGCACACCACAGCACACACACACACACACCCGCACACACACACACAGACAGTAAAAACAGTGGCAACTATTTACAGTAGATTTTTCTTTTTTACAGTTATAAATTGTCGTTGCTTTGTATCATGCAAGAAAATATTGCACTGACAAAAAATGCAAACGTGATGAAGTCTGTTTGCTGCACTGAAGTGCGTGGGCGTGGGCATGGGCGTGAACGTGGCCATGGACATGGCCGTGTGCGTGGGCGTGGTCGTGCCGCTGGCGCGGACGTGGGCGTGGGCATAGGCATGCAGCGATAACATTGTTGTTCCGCAGAAGAGAGACAAAAAAAAAGAAAAAAAAAAAAAACAAAATAAAAAAAGAAGAAGAAGAAGAGTGAATTGCAGTTTCTGCCGTGAACTGCAATGGGCCGCAAAAATTTAGCTTTGTTCGGCTCTGTTTATCGAGTCCGCTTCCCGGGCGTCGCTGTCAGGCTGCCTGCTGTCACAGCTATTGCTATTGTCCTGCGCGCATTATGTCCTTGCCGCAGCACAGCTACAGGCCATAACGACATTAAATGCGGAAATATGCAAAATATTTCTATCTACGCGCCCCACGGCACGCTCTGCCAGTGAAATTTCGCTCTCAGCCCAAAAAACTTTCAATTGCGATTGATATTCATATAAAAGCGACTTCTTAATTACCTGAGCTAATTGTCATTACGCCACGCTTTGTAATTAACACGTTTATTCACTCACTAAATGAGTCGATGTCAATTAAATTCGCTGCGCCTATAATAAATACAGGGTATATCGTATATATAAGTATATATAAGGTAGGGTATAATGGGGTAAATGTATGCAACTGGCAGAAGACAGCGTCACAGACCCCAAAAAAGTATATATATTCCTCAAGTTTTTAATGTATTCTAGCCTTTTTTAAAATTATATTCTGGCTTTTTTCTAGCTATATTATAGCTGGATTCTAGCTATATCCTATCGAACTTAATTCCAGCATATACTATGCTAGCTGTCGATCAGCCATAAGCTGGCTTAAAGCTTTATATACCAATTAAACCTAAATTTATATTCTTATATTACAATATTATATATTTTAGAGTTTCTAGCTATATTTAGCTCTTGGCTATTTTTTATCTATTTAATAGCTCTATTCTAGCTATATTATTATTCTATACATTCTAGCTATAACCAAGCTATTTGTTGACTATATAAGCCATACACTAGCCGTATGCCATCTAATATTCCGGCTATAAAATAGCTATATTCAAGCTAGAAAAAAACTCAGTTCTAGCTATAACACATCCAAATTCTAGCTATATTCGAGCTATAAAATAGCTATATTCTAGCTATATTCAGTTTATAAAATAGTTATATTCTGTCTATAAAAGATCTATATTCTAGCTACAAAAAGCTATATTCTAGCTAAAAATAGCGATGTTCGAGATTTATGATGTATATTCTAGCTATAAAATAGCTACATTTTTAGCAATAAAAGGCTAAATTCTAGCTATAAAATATACTAATTCTAGTTACATTTTAACTATAAAATAGTTATATTCTAACTATACAATATCTACAAAATATCGGTATTCGAGATTTATGATACATATTCTAGCTATAAAATAGCTATATTCAAGCTATAAAATAGCTATTTTCATATATAAAACAAGTAAGAAGACTCTAGTCGGCGCGCCCGACTAGGGGATACCCTAATCCCACCCGCTATTAGTTTTTTTAATATAGCCATAACTCGCATGTCCATCCATAGCACGCGACTTAAATCTATGCCAATGGTACTAAGAATGTCGATCAAAGAGGAATTATGCAAACAAATTCGACATAAAGATTAACCAGCACACTTTTGCAAGCTCACAAGAATTGTTCCGTTACTATTAAAGAAGAAGAATCGAAAACATATTCGCACAGCGACACACAGCGCCAGCGACTGTGTCACACAGCGACGAGCGGCAATTGGAAGTAGGTAGCAAAAACAATTCAAACACAATTCGACCCAAACTCAAAGGCAATTGCGGTTCTTAGAAAATTTGTTCGCGAGCATTTGCATGTATGTGTGCACATGTATACAAATTGAACATGTATAAGCGCCACCTGGTCTCTGTGCGCTTTGCAGTTCAATCGCTGTTGATCTGGCCAAACATTTTGTTTAATAACTTTTGTGTTTATCAACGGATTTTGATGAAACTTTCACCATATGAAACAGACTCGATATGCGCGTCCTATATACGCGCCTAACAAAAAAAAATTCAAGTCTCTAGCTCTTATAGGTTCTGAGATCAACGCGTTCATACATACGGACGGACGGACTTGTCTTGTCGTCCTGATCAAGAATATATATACTTTTGTGTGTGGCACGCCTCCTTCTGCCTGTTACATACTTTTAACAAAAACATTATACCCTGTTTTCCCATTTTCAATGGGATCAGGGTATAAAAAGCTATATTCCAGCTATAAAATAGGTATATTCTAACTATCAAATAGCTATATTCTAGCTACAAAATAGCTATATTCTAGCTATAAAATAGCTGTTGTTGAGGTTTGTGATATATTTTCTAGCTATAAAATAGCTATATTCTAACTATAAAATAGCTATTAAATAGCGCTGTTCGATATTTATGATACATAGTCTAGCTATAAAATAGCTAGCTAGCTAAATTCTAGCTTTAAGAGAGCTATATTTTAGCTATAAAATAGCTATGTTCTAGCTATAAAATAGCTATATTCTAGCTAGAAAATAGAGGTGTTCGAGATTTATGATACATATTTTAGGTACAAAATAGCTAAATTCTAGCTACAAAATAGCTAAATTCTAGCTATAAAATAGCTAGAAAATACAAAATAGCTAAATTCTAGCTATAAAATAGCTTTATTCTAGCTATGAAATAGATTTATTCTAACTAAAAAATGGCTATTAAATAACTGTGTTCGATATTTATGATACATATTCTAGCAATAAAATAGCTGAATTCTATATATAGAATATATAATTTCTAGCTATAAAATAGCTAAAATATATATTCTAGCTATAAAATAGTTATATTCTAGCTTTAAAATAGCTATATTCTAGCTATAAAAAAGTGGTGTTCGAGATTTATGATACATATAGCTATATTCTAGCTATAAAATAGCTATATTCTAGCTATAAAATAGATATATTCTAACTATAAAATAGCTATATTCTAGCTACAAAAAGCTATATTCTAGCTATAAAAAAAGCTATATTCTAGCTATAAAATAGCTACATTCTTGCTATAAAATAGCTGTATTCTAGCTATAAAATAGCTATATTCTAGCTATAAAATAGCTATATACCTACAAATAGCGGTGTTCGAGATTTATGATACATATTCTAGCTATAAAATAGCTAAATTCTAGCTATAGAATAGATCATTTCTAGCTATAAAATATCTATATTCTAGCTATAAAATAGCTATATTCTATCTATAAAATATCTATATTCTAGCTATAAAATAGCTATATTCTAGCTATAAAATAAATCGAGATTTATGATATATATTAGCTATAAAATAGTTATATATCTATAAAATAGCGGTGTTCGTGATTTTTGATACATATTCTAGCTATAGATAGATAATTTCTAGCTATAAAAAAGCTATATTCTAGCTATAAAATAACTCGAGACTTATGATATATATATTAGCTATAAAATAGCTATTTTTTTAGATAAACATAGCTATAAAAAAGCTATACTCTAGGTAAAAGCAGCTAGAGTATTTAGCTATGTACTAACTATATTCTAGCTGTATGATATAATATATGCTGTTGCTGCATGTTGTATGCTCTGTATGTTGTTTGCTCTGTATTCTATATAAATATAAATCTTAATTCACATTGCGAAAAAGCAATCGGCCGTGAGACGTTTCGGTTCAGACTCTACAGATATATACCTATATATATATATATATATATATATTTGTAGATATAATCGGCTTAAAGTTGCATTGTAAGAATCAAGGAATTAGACAGAAGAGAGACAGGCATTTTAATGCCTCAAGATGCATTTGCTATGGTTGATGGCCGTCAACAGCAGCTTTATAATGAACACAGACCCATTCCAGTCTCAGTGTGTCTGTGTGAATGTATTGGTGTGCGTGTGCGTGTGTGTGTGTTTTCATTCAAGCTGTCATTGCTGTTGGTGCTGAGTGTTTTGAGCAAGGACTGTTGATGCTTGGGGCACATTGGGGAGCTCATCAGTCAGTTGCCGTGGAAATCTATGGTCCTAGGGAAGAGGGCAGCATGCTGCAGATTCAGTGCGGCAAGCCGCAATTAGGTGAGCTTAGTGGCTCCAGCGGCAACAGCGACCAGTTACAGCAATCTCACACGCACAAGGACTTTCAAAAATTGCACAAATATTTTCACAGATGCAGAAGAGCGATGCAAACACAATTTGTAGCAGCTGCAGATACAGGCACTGACAGGTGATATCATTTCGACCAGATGCTCGTATGCTGGTGTATGCCATTTTTAAACTCAACAAAGCCGAAGCTCGTTTGCCAAATTGTTGATAAAATTGCAGCAACCGAACAGAGTTGCAACAGCGACCACAAGTGCCGCACGTGCTCTTGGCCAAAAGGAAGGAAAAAAACAAAAACAAAAAAACGAAGAAGAAGAAAAACAGTTAACGTTGACTTCAAAGCTGATAGATATACTTCAACAGGGTTTTTTTTATTTTTTTTAACAAGTTCTGCCAACAGTTCTGGGCAAGCTGCAAAAAACTCATCGTGCTGACTGGCCCAGACCCAGACTCTGCGGTCGATTGTAGCAAGCATCCGAATGCATTCATATGCGGATGATCCAATTTGGCTTTTCCTGCGTTTCAATTGTCATGGCTACGCGCATAAAAATTCTCTTTTTGGCATGAGCTGGCTAAATGCCAGTTAATGGTTAAAGACCATAAACCAATTAATTCATTCACTTTAAATAAAGTCCATTGAAAAATTTGCCATAAATTCTATTGACCAACACACGTACACAGATTACCGTGGAATCAATACCTGCACAGTAAAAATTCTCTTGAATTCATTATGAACAGCGAAAAGTCATTATAGCCTGAACCCATTGAAAATGTGATTTCCGGGTAAAATGGTTGCGTGAAAATGTATATAACGGGTAGAAGTAGTAGTATAAATTATATATACTCTTGATCAGCGCGACGAGCTGCGATAAACTGAATCATAAAATCAAGAGACTCAAATTTCATTATGCGCAGTATAATTTTAGAATTTTATTTTCGATAAGTCAACTCCTTTTATTAATATCGATAATAATCGTTTATTTGATTTCGCTTTCTAGGCTTAGCTTGAGCATCATAAAAGATAGAAACATGTAGTAAGGGGGAGGGATTTTTATAATGAATGCGCTTTTTTTTTTAAATTTTGCATTTTAGATACCACACCTCCCCCTTTCATCCCTAATTCCGAATAAACATATTTTCAATACTGGAAACTTGAGCTTTGGCAAATACACATTTATGAATATTATCCATATGCTCTGAAAATGTTATTCAAAAAGTTCAACTGCAAATTAATAATTAAGTTTATTGAGTGTGTATGTATGTATGTGTGGGTGTGTTTGCTTGCATAAGCGAAACTTAGAATGATGGGCATATCTCTCAGTATATCTCTTAGTCAAGTCGTCTGGAGTGCAGCGCTCTTATTTGTTTAGATATGAATATATATGTCCCTCATAAAGCATTTTAAGGCTTGAAAAATGCAGTTGGCAGCGCTGCTTCATTTGACAGTCCATTTAACAGCTGAGCCTTACTTTGACATTGAAATATTTTATTAGAATAATATTTAAGTTCGTCTCGCTTAATTTTTGGCCCTTCAAGTTTATGTGCTGGCGGAGTCATTTTATACGTATGCGATGTTGGATATGAAAATTGATGTTGCAGATTGCCAAAAGCCAAAAGCATATTTGAACATTGTTATGAGATTGTCTATTCCAAAAAATCCATCTGATTGATATAAAAATTTATTATATCGTGCATATGCCTTCGGACAAGTGACCGTCGCCGGAGTTGATGGCGATACGAGCTCGCTTTACGGCATTTCCCGTCACTTCTGTCAGAAGTCGGGGGCCTGTTGACTTCGAAAAACACTCCATAAAAAGAAGTCTGGAACGTGTAAATTGGCAGATTTGGCTTGATCTGATAATGGCCCCATGACTCCGCCACGAAATTACTATGAGCGGGTGTAATGACACGGACTTTTCAGTCTTTTGAGTGAATATGCTGTGTTTATGGCAATGAGCCGTGACACTAATCATAATTTTCTATGGAAAAGCTTCCTCCTCTTCGTTGAGACACTTGAGCGTAGGCTCAACAGCAAATGGCTAATGCACCTTCTGTTTCTTATAAGGGAATCCTTTACTAAGAAATCCTTTACCAGAGCATCCTTTAACAGCGAATTCTTACTTTAGCAGGAAATTTTAATTTATTCCATCATTACGTTTGCTGTGTTCTGATAGCAGCCATATTCAAGCATGGTCAACTGATCGAACCCAAACGGTAATGTTCCAAGGGTTTTCTGATAAATTTTGCCTTGAGCAGCTAAGTCGAACAGTTTAGGGGATTTGCTTTGGGCTTGCCTGCCTTTGACTGTATTTGAAACAGTTGCGGTAATTGATAATGCACAATCTCGGCGATGTTGCAATCCTTGACTGAAATCTTCAAGGAGGGCTATTATGCTTGGCTCTGTGCTTAAATGCCAACAAACTGGAATTATCTGCAACTCCTTTCAATTTGTTGCTCATTATTAATTCACAGGAAACTCGTTTGATGGCAACTTCTCTGATTTGTTGAGCTTTTACTCAGAACCGATGCGAACTATAGATTCCTTTACTCTGTGAGCAGCAGCCAGACTCTGTACCTGGACAGCAGCCTAATGTTGGCTTATTTTTTATTCAGTGAGCAGCACCTTTATTTTATTTTATTTTATTTTATATATATATATATATATATATATATGTGTATATTTTTGATGTTTCTGTGTGTTCAATAAACTGTGCTATGTATTTTGTTGAGATGTGTTGTCGGACGCTTTGCTTGGCTGCATGGCTCAATGCAGATTCAACAAAAAATACTTATGACTTGAATGACTCATAATGTATTTTATATATGCCAAGCAATAACCTCTTCTTGAGACTTCTTGAATATGCCCTTATTGTCGGCACTCTTAAAACAAGAAATTTGCATTTTTCAATTGCATAAACTCATCTAGATAACCCTTAAATGTCTATTGATGGCTTAGCAAATTGGTTAAAACTGCATCATTTATAGCTGACAACTCAGCTACTCTACTTTACTCTCTATTTTTTTTACTTGGTAAATTTTTTAAAAAATAAAAAATTAATGTACTTTAATAACGAAATGAAGTTAATTAAAAATCAAATTGTTAAACTATAGCTCAAATGATATATAGAGATATATAGATATATTCAATCTTAATAAAGTGTATCGGAAGGAAGTATTTATACAGTTCCACTAGAAGCATAGCGAGAGCTAATGCCTTGTGATTTAATATATATCTTGTATCGTAATATGATATGGAAATTGATAGCAGAATTTGTTTTCTTTGTTTCCCAATTCGTGATTGACTCCTATTGTTGCAGTGGTGTGGGTGAGGGGCTGACAGCTTGTAAAGAGTTGTTTTCATGTTTGTTTGCTTCTCATTTGGGATTTGTATGCGCTTAAGAGAGAAAGAGAGAGAGAGAGAGACAGAGAGAAAGAGATGGAGAGAAATATAGTTATTGCTGTCGTTGTGAAAGCGAGATGGCTGTTGAGGCCATTCGCACAGGGTCCTTGCGTAGGGAAAGCGACTAGAAATTGACATTCTGGAATGTTTCAATGTGACATGGCAGTTGGAAAAGCATCAAATTAAACTGGAAGTTGAGCAAAGTCAAATAAACTCGACAAATAATATATATACATCTTATAAAATATTCTGAAATGTATTTATAGATAAAAAATAATATAAATATATGCTTTACCTAAAAGCATTATATAGAGTCAAAAATATATTAGTACAAACTAATATATACTTAAATTTATTTATAGATTAATTTAATATACATACCTTAGGTAAAAGCGTTATATAGAGCCTAGAGCTGCAAGAACTGCAAAAAATTTACTAAACAAAATTTGCTCAAATATTCATAAAATTGAAGAATATTGAATGCAAATAAAATATATTATTTAGGCACAGTCTGAGTGTATACATTAGATTTAATAAAAATCTATATCATTTTATTTATTTAAGTTTGAGTTTGATTTTTATTATTTGCTAAATACCCCAAGCTTAGTGCTCCCTATAAATTGCTCAAAGATAAATAATTAAATTAAAATATATATATACGTATATTTTTATTTAAATACAAATATTTATATATATTTTTATTTAGTTTTTAATTAAATAAATATGCATAAAGAGTAAACTCTGACTGTACATTATTATTTAGATTAAACTCAATCTATATACATAAATTAAATATTTGTTGAAAAAAATGCTTTAAGTGATGAATATTAAATGAATATTAATATTATTATTATTATTTCATTATTAATCAGATTTTTATAAATTTGTTTCATATTTTAATGATTTGACGGATTTCACCTTGGTATGTCAAAGCGCATTTGGCAGTCGAACCAAAATTGGTTTGTGCTTTATTGATTGAAGATTTTTAGTATGATAATGTGTGGAGCGACATGATGATGTGCACTTGCCACATTCAATATTTATGCATATGCGCTGTGGCTGCTGCTGCTGTGCGAAGTCCATTAAATAAAGCTGGGCGGGCAGTTGGGTTGCATGTGGGCTTTCTCGAGTGCAGTGTTCTGGCCGAAACCGGAATGCTATGGCATGCGATGCGGCTGTTGGTTGGGGGCTTGGACATGCAACAGCTGTCAGAGCGGCAATGGACTGTCAATCTGTCAATTTGTCAGTCGGTCAATATGTCAATCGGTCACATCGTTCACATTGTTCACATCACTCACAGCGGTTTGTCTGACATTTGGTCAGCGAGTCAATCAATCAATCAGGCAATCAAACAATGCGCTGTGCCGCAGCCAAATAAATACGCATGCAAATGGAGCTTGCAAAAGCTGAAATGTGAAAAGTGAAGAGCAGAGGTCATTGCGACCGGCAAGGACACTTTCGACATTGTGTATCTAATAAGGCTCAGAGCCAGCGGCCTGTCACACAGCCAACCATGAACACGCACACACACACACACACACACGTCAGTGGGGGCCAAAGCAATTGATGTGTCTGGCACTTGCCATTCAGTGGACCCACAATAAAAAACAGCTCGCCCGCACTCAGCCTAAGCTCCCAATCAAATAAAAAAAAAGGTGGAATAAAGGAAAAATGAAAAGGTTTTTCCTATATTTATACCCTGAACGCCACGCTAAATGGGTTAATGGGCTATTATCGTTTTGCCCATGCATTTGTGACAGGCAAAGGTTGCCTGCGCCGGATATATATATCACAGATTTTAGATTTCAGATTTTTCTTAGAATATTTGCACTAAAACTACTTTCAAATTCTTTTTGCTTAAAAAATAACTTCAGCTTCGGCTCAATATTTAATTCCTAGGGGCAAGGGAAACATGTAGCTCGAGGCACCGCAAATGCGAGAAAATGAGCAAAGAGAAAGCCTCACAATTCTACAACTCTTTGCACTCTATAGGAGACAAAACTTTTAAGTAAAAACTATGAAAAATATGCTAAGCATAAGGAAATACTCAGGATTCATTGAGCTGTAAGCAAGAGAGAGTGAAGCACTTGCGAGTTAAAAGCGAGTAAATGCCGAGAAGAAGAAGAATCGTTATGAGATTTGCAACTAGAATTTCCATTAATTAAGTTCGTAAGAATTGCTGATAGATAAAGAAATAAATAATAATAAAATTTAAATAAATACATAGAAAGCTACCTGATGACAGCATCAATGCATATCTAAGCGGCATGGCTATGAAACAACAGGGTATCTGCTAGTCGGTCAACCAGCAGCTGCGGCACAGTCAGTTGTTTTGAATAAAAGCGTTGGTCAAGTATATGGAACAGAGCATAACAATGGCCATGCATGCATCGAGTGGGGGTGTGGCCAGGACTTGTCTGTCCATTCAGCGTTCGTCAATGCTGTGGCCGTGTTTCGCAGCATTTGTCAATCATCTAATTCAGTTTAGCTTCAGCACAAAGCGCAAAGTTTCTTGCTGATTGCCAATTTAGATTTGCAGGTCGAGCAAATCGGTCAACCGATTCATTCGAGAGCAGCTAATTAAAATACTAATGCCGCCTCAGCCCAATATGAAATATGAAATTTTGCAGTAAAAATTTGATATGTTCAGTGGACTATTTGCCCATTGATCTTAATAGCAGTATATGGATTTCAGCAGATTTTGGTTTGACTATTGAATGATAGCTATCATTAGTTTGAATTTGTTTAATTTGCTGATGTGGGACAATTGTGGCATTTTATTTTAGAAACACTTGAGAGAGCTTATCTATAACTTTATATGCTCAAGCTTAAGCTTTATGCAACAAAATGAAATCTCTGTATCGATTACCGATCGTTCAAAAAGGATTTGAAGCAACCAATTGACTTAATTGAAAGTGATTAATTAAATCAATTGAATATAAATATATTAAAGTCATAGAATGAAAGTCGTGCGGATATCCATAAATCAGCATTTTTAAATTGATTTCAAAAAACTTGAAAAATTGGCTTAAATCGATTAGACTAGAATAAAAAGAAATGGAAAAATTTTAAAAATGAAAACGGCAATAATTTAATTATATTGGATATCGATATACATTATATCAATATTCAATCAATAAAAATCAGATTCTTCTACAATAATAGAAAGAGCTAGAAATTGAAGGAATGATAATTGAAGTCGTTTAGATAACGATACATTTTGTATGTCGATTTAATATCGATAAAATTAGAAAATTGAAAAGGTATTCATTTAAATATATTCGAAATCAATACATCAAATATCAATAATAAATCAATGTAATTCATTTTCAATTTTATTAAAAATTTATTGTTTCAAGCCTGGTAAACTTTTATAGAACTTCCAGTGCTTTATAGAGGCTAGAGTATAATACTAAATGGTCTAAGTCACTTTCTGCTTGTTAGAAAAACCTTCTAGGCTCGATTCCCAGTTTCAACAATTTCTGTAAAAGTCAATAAATTTATCTTGGTCTCTTTTAGCGCTAAGCTGCATAAAGAGCTCAAAGATTTATGCACAGTGGAGCAAAACTTTATTGTTTATTTGCCAAACGAGAAACAAAAGCCTGGAGAACTCAGCTGGGAATGGACTGCAAAGTTTTCTAACCACACCCACAGCTGTTTAATTAGTTTTCATTGTAAAAATTGTAGTTGAAACAAATGAAGTCAGTTGATTCGCAATCTTGAGTTTTGTTCTCGCTGTCGCAGTCGCCGTCGCCGTCGCCGACTGAAGGCAGTTCATTTGGTGTTGGCTTTAAAGTTAATATTGTAAAGTTGCTCGCACGCTCTTGCTGTCTCGCACTCTCTGGGCCAGAGTACTGAAAACTTTATAATTATTTAAACGCGTTGTCATATTTACACCTGCTGCGGTATCCCCAACTAAGTCCAGTTACAGCTGCCAACTGACTTGGCCCAAATTGCCATGGCTCTGGCCGTTGAAAACTTGTATCAAAGCAAAACTTCTTGGCCGTAATTACTGGGGCAGAGGGGGAGGGATCGAGGGAAGTCTAGGGCCCAGCTGGGCGGCCAAGAGCTGAGCCAAGCTGACTAAGTTATGAAAATGGGCGGGTTACAGCAATCGTCCATGACTCGTTCCCACATAAATACAAAGTCTTGCGGTCTCTGAGTAATGGTGAAATTTCATTTCAACTTTCGCATAATTTTATGCTCATTATGGCAACTCTATTGACACACACAGATACAGCTACACTGGGCCAGCTGGGAGCTGGGAGCTGGGAGCTAGGAGCTGGGAGCTGAATAGCGAAATGTCAAATCCCAAGCTGGCGACAATGTCAATGTGTATAGCCTCGCAAAAGCTTTAATTACTTTGATGCATGATTTTCTTGCCATTTGCCATTTGTTACAAGTCAGAAGAGCTCCGGGGCTCAGGCCGAATGGCGAGTGCTCTGTCTGGGAATTAATTGACAAAATCTGCATGAAGCTTGCACAGGAAGTGTGCCTAAGTCTAGGCAAGCAGATGGCTGAGGCCAAAAGTATTTATGTGCCTGAGTTTTAACTAAAAGTTCGCATGACTTCAAGTCTCTACTTCTCATAGTCTAGAAGTCATTTTGACCAGCCACAAATTCATTGAAAGCATTTTACATTTAATCATTGACTTTCCAAGGATCAGGCCTCAAGGCAATGACTAGAGGCAATCCAGATCATTGATATTGAGGCAGTTAAAGGCATTTTAAGCCATTTTTTCATGCGAGTGGAAATCATTTCGCTCCGAGTATCTTTGGCTAATCAAATATATATTTGCAAGAGCAGCTATGACAGAAGGTAAGCAGCTGGCTTAGAGCTTGTCAGATAATGGCGGCTGCTCTTATACACTTCAAGTCCATCACTGACTGCATGACATAGTTGTGAGACCCGCAAACAAGAGTGGATGGATGAACAGGCAGGCTTTAGTTAACCTGGCATACAGTGGCTCAGCTACACATTTGTATACAATATGTATTTATTTGATGTGTGGTTTCCTTTCGCTTTGCAGCACACACACACACACACACACACGCGCACAGAGGACGGAGGAGCGTATTCCCAACTGGCTAGCAATTGAGCAATTGTGAAAATGGGTAAGTGAGCGAGAGGGTGAGCGAGGGTGAGCGAGGGTGAGCGAGGGCGGGCGGGAATAGCTTTGACAACGAGACGAGCTGAGATGAGACGGCACGACAGGACACTAATGAACGTCCATGTGGGAGATGACATCAGCTAGCAATCTGCAATTTAACTGTTCCCATTTTGTGTGTTACAGATGCGCTACGCTTGCGTGGTTCGCCATTTGTGCGCTTCGGCGGCGGGGCCGGGCATGGACCCGGCTTGCCGCATCCACATCCCCAGGCACATGCCGCACACAGTGCACAGCAGGAGCCGCTCATTGTTGTCGAGGAATCGAATTTGCCCGAAGAGCTGGAGCCGGAGAGCTCGGAGACATTCTCGAATCGTGCCAGCCTGGACATCGATTCGCCGGTGAATCCCTATTTGCTGTCACCGTGGCGTGATCCGCGCGAGGCCCGCAAGCACTCTCTGCCCTCACAGCAGGTCACCGAGGGCATCACCGCCAGCCAGGTGCGACGTCTGTCTGAGCGCGGCGGCGAGGGCTCCGGCCCATCGCCCAAAGAGGCCGCCTTCCTGGCCACACTCTCACAGGCGCCGGCTCCGTCGGGCCGGCGGCATTCCGTAGTTACCATCTCGAAGGTGCCCACCACACTCTTCGGGCGCTCGCGTCGTGAATCTGTCGCCGCCTATCCCTCGAGCAATGGGTAAGTGCGTTGGCATCACACAAACCGAATTTGCACGCGATTAGCCGAGCTGAGACCCAAAAGAATCTGTGAGTTTAGCTCGGATCCTCTCAGAGTCTCAGCGGCTATAGAAGCTATTCGGTTTGCTGACCATTTCGATTCATTTTTGCAGCAGCAGCCGCGTCTTGAACTCGCGCCGCGAGAGCAACACGGGACCGCCGTCGACAGACCCCATTGGCAGCATACACAATCTGCAGCTGGACATTATGGATGACATTTACTTGCAGTCGCGCAAGGCGCGCTTGAAGCTCTGGACGTCGAGCAACGAGAAGGTGTGCGAGGTGCAGACGGTGGACGAGGTGGGCGCTGGGGCACCAGCGCGACGCTATACGAATCGCCGCTACTCCGAGTGTCCGCAGCCGGGTGCGGCTGGCGGCAGCATTATGCGGCGCTCCTCAGAGCATCCGCAGCCGCCGCCCAGTGTGTCGCCGCAGCCATTGTCGGCGCGTGCATCGACGCGCCGCAAGAAGTCGGGCAGCGGCATGGGCCTGCTGGGCAGCCGCACTGACATCGCCGGCATATTCAGTTCGATCACCGGCTCGGGCAGCTATGCGGGCCCGGAGGCACACCGGCCGGATCCGGATGGTGGGTCGTCCAGTTCGTCGGGCGCCACGGGCAACAGTGCCACCAGCCCCTTCCTGAGCAATACGTTCCAGCAGGCGGCGCGCGGCCGCACCACCAGCGCAACGCCCACGCCCAGCGGTGGGCAGACGTCGAGCAGCATGTTGCTCGATCCGAATGCTGGCCGCTCGACGCGCTCCAACAGCTTTGACGTCTCCATATTGAACAATGCCAAGCAGCTGGTGACCGAGGCGCAGGACAACAGCTCGGCGGCCATATCCGGCTGGTTTGGCAAGCGGCAGACAACGCCGCTGCCGCGCAAGAAGAGCGTGCGCAGC
The DNA here is from genome assembly GCA_035047625.1 of Drosophila mettleri. NCBI lineage: Eukaryota > Metazoa > Arthropoda > Insecta > Diptera > Drosophilidae > Drosophila > Drosophila mettleri. Next base: position 14,469,824 of record JAWNPI010000109.1, read on the forward strand.
AAGAGCAGTGCCATGGCGCTGTCCAAGGATATGCTGGAGCGGCTGCAGAAGAAGGATCCACTTGGCGGCGACTCCGGCAAGCCGAAGCTCAAGCCGCGCAGCAAGCAGAAGAAGAGCTGGGCCGATGCCACCAAGGCGAACATTGTCGATGCCACCATACTGGGCACGGCCATCGAGGGCTTTCTGCGCAAGAGCTCCAATGCCAGCATGGGCGGCGGCACTAATGCTGCCGGCGCATCCACATCGTCGGCCAGCCGCTCGACAGCGGCCAGCGGCAGCAGTCGCGGTGCCATACCCAAGGACTCGGGCGCCAGTGGCAGCAGCGGCAGCAGCACTGGCGGCGCTCGACGCAGTCGGACGTCGGCCGCCAGCTCAGCCCAATCGCAGGCTGGCCGTGCTATGCGCTCCACGCTCAACTGGTTCAGCAAGGGCGACGAGGATGACTCGAAGGACACGTGCGACGCCTCACTGTGCGCCACGCTCAAGGATCTATTTGTCAAATAGATCGGGCCTCCGAGACGCAAGTAAAGCGAGAGTCGAGCGACACACACTGGCGTATTAAAGGAATGTAAGGTGAGCCGACGAGGACAGACATCTCATATGTGTATATGTATATCCATATATATATAATCTAATACCCTATGTAATGCTCTTTGACAGCGAGCTACTTGCATCTCGAGACGATGAAACGAAATCATTTTTCATACAAATCACTGGATGGACGATAGACGACGCTGGACAGCCGGAACAAAAGGTACAATTTGAAACAATAACGGTAAATCGTAAAGGTGATCTGAGTGACCAGAGCGAAAGGGCACACACGTAGTAGTTAATAGCAATAGCAGAGCAACCATTTTTTTATATGGCAACAGAGCAGGTGAGTTTTGTGATCAACGCTGGGCAGGGACAGGACGTGGGCGAGGCGGGCCGAATGACAAATTTACCTAAAGACAGACATTGCAGGCACACATATTCTATAAAACTATATATACACAATCCTACAGATACATATAAATAAATATATATATAAATATATTTACATACGAAACGTATTTACATTTTAAACCATCACAGAAAAATATAAAATAAAAATTTCAATGAATTGAAGCGAAATAATGACAAATGTTTAAACAATGAAAACAAAAAAAAAAAAACTATTTTTTTTTTAATATGTCAGCCAATATGAATGTGTCAACTTATTATATACATATATCTATATATATATATATATATATATATATATATATATATATATATATATATATATATGTATACAATATATATAAATATATAATTTTTTTTTTGTAATCAACTGAAATGTTAGGCAAATGTTTCGATTGCTTCTAATCCTAAAATGTACAAATATTAACTATATTAACCCATATCAGACTATACATATTATATGCAAAGATAACCAAAGAGATGTATATATATATATACAAGTACGGAAACGAATACATATGAAAAAAAAAATAAATAAATAAAAAGAAATTAAAATCCGAAATACACATATTCTCTAAAGAGCTCTAATTGTGCAGCTCTATAAGAATGTCACTTAATATATATTTTTTTTGGCGCAGTCCCAGGAGACGGTCTAAAGGTTCCATATATATATATACATATATAGAAATATATAAATGCCTGAATAATAAAATAAAAACAGAGCGAGACCTGATATGTACTCAAGTCTAACCCGAAATAAAGAAAGAAAAAAAAAAAAAAAAACAAAAGTTGATTTCAATGTAAACACGTGCAATTTGAGCTTAAACAAAAAAGAATATATATAAAGAATAAAAATATATATCTAACAAAAAATATGTTACATATTGATGTTAAAATTATATATACTTATATATATATATATATTGATGCTAAGTGCAGATATATATATTCATACAATTTCTCTGTGTGTTGACTCGAGCCGTTTTGAGTTTTTTTTTTTGCAAAAACGAAATAATTGAAAAAAAAAAACAACAACAGCAAACATATATATAAAACTTTGCTAATTGAATTGTGCGAAAAGTTTGGAAAGTTGGAAATTTTTTGAGAGCTTTAACAGTTGAAGGTGGGCAAATTGGCAATTTGCCAAATTGGCAGCAATCAATCAAGTATGCTTCAATCATACTTATAAGTTCACAATATGTGTCTAACTAAATTGTGCATATACTGCATGTGGGCGGGCGGGCGGTCCAGCTATATCAATTAATAAAGTTAAATCGTTTAGAGGCGATTCTACAACACTGAATGAAGCACGCAGCTCAACACTGGCGCGGTCAGCTAGCGAGGCTAGGCCAATACAAACACACACACATACATATGTCTGCATATTTTTACAATAAATATTAAAAGGCATATGTACCTAAATAAATATATATGTATATATATATATATATATATATATATATATAACTCTCAATGTGCCCAATTAACGTATATCGATTTCCAATGTGTGTTTCACTAATACTTGAAATCTGTGCGTCAACCCAAAGTTAACTTTCACTTTCAATGCTAAATATATATATCTATATATATATATATATATACATAAAGTTAGACTGTAGCGTATACATACATTATATGTATATATATACATATGTATACACGCGTGCGTATACGTAATATATATATATATATATATATGAATGTGAATACATCTCAATGGTATTTCAACTATTTACAAGTCAATGCGATCGTTATTGGTCCCAATAAAAAAAAAATAATTATAATAAAAAAAAAAAATGATATATATATATATATATATATATATATATATATATATATATATCTAGTCAAATAAATGTTGTTCTAGTTTTTACATGTCCATTTTTTGCTCGTGTTAGTTGCAACTGTTGTTGTCATTGTTCTCGTTGTTGCAGTTGTTGCTGTCTCTTTCTTCTTGCGCTTCAGCAACAACAAACAGAAGTCATTAAATAAAGCAAATAGTTTTAAGATATATCAAAACAAACAAAAAGTATTACAAAACCAAATATAGCAAAAACACACGAACACCGACACGAAATATGTTAAACAAATTTCTAAACGACAACAAAACTAAATGTAAAGTTCTCTTTGTTCTATTTTTGATAGTAGTATACTGTATTTTAAACATTAACATTTATATACATATATATGTATATATATAAAGAAAAAAAAAAACACTCAATAATAAATTGTGTTTTCTGTTTTGCCCACCACGAAATGCAATCAATGTGTGCAAAAGTTGTTTGAGAAGACTCTAAGCTTGCCACACTCAAAACTATCCAATGATAATAATAAAAAAAAAAACAAACTAAAAAAAATTATATACATAAAAAAAAAAAACCAAATATAAATTGCAATTTGCTCTCATTAAAAGTGCTCGCAGAAATATAAGAATCTTTTATATATAGCTCGATGTTCGCCCATTTCCAGAATGTCCCAAGCAAATAAAAATTATAAGCGAATGAGATAAAAAAGACGACAAAATTCTTGCGCTAATTTATTTTGATACACATCATATTTAACAGACATTTGTGCATATGTGTGTGTAGTCAAATATATGTATATAGATAAATATATATGCATATGCAGACACTCGACTCAGCCACTCCATTGTGCTCGGCAATAAATAAGCATTGTGCCACTAAGCCACAATGAGGGCCAGCAGCAAAAGCAAATAACAAAAAAGAAAAAAAAAAAAAAAAAGAAGAAGGAATGAATTGAAAAACTATTATAAAAACATATTCTCTATAAACACAGTAGCCAACAATATTTTTAGAAAATTGTAAAACCATTTTCCTTCGGTATCAAATTTCAGAAATTTCAATTTCTCTATGACTTCAGCCCCTAATCAAGCTCTTGTCGCAGCCAGCAAGTCAACTGCACAGCTGGCATACCCTGGGACAAGTTTTCGATTTTCCTTTCGCTGCGTGAGATGCAATTGCTTAAATTCAAACTCCTTTTGCTGTTCTCTCATCTAATTGTTGTTGTTTAATTGTTGTTGTTATTAACTAAGAGTAAGCCTAAGACTACATCAAGCAAGCGGTTACCACCGACTAAATGTACTTTAGTAGTGTTAACTGAAACCAAATCCAAAGCCAAACCCACATCCAAAACTAAATCCAAATAATAATTGCAAACGCATAATAAAATACAAATTGTATTGGGCATAAGATTCTCTCGGCGGAATTGGGCATTAAGTATTTAATATATATATATATATATATATATATATATATATATATATATATATATATTAAAAAGAAATATATATATACAAAAATTAATGTTTATTTATATTTATGTAAATATATATATTTATTTTCTTTTTATTTATGCATAAATTGCGCCATTTTTATTGCATACTTTCGGGCGCACTATGAAATTATTAATTGCAATGCGACTAAAGGGAGCAAGAAACCGAAGAAGATGCAGCAGAAGAAGGTATATATATTAACATATACATATATAATTATGCATACGAATATATATATCAAACGTAAGGTCAAGTCATGTCAAGTGAAGTTTGAATTTTTTATGCAATTTTTTTTTTATTATTTATACGTTTTTTTTGGGCAGCCGGGGGAAATGTAAGAAGATAAAAAAACTACGCATGGTTCAAGTAAAAATACAATGGCATGCACACCTGCATGTATGCACATGTATACCTATAAATACATATACGCATATATATATATATATATATATTTATATATATATATATATGTATATATGTTTATATACCTATGTAAATAATGTTGATGATACGGAAAGCGAGCTGGGCGTTTATATAACAAGTTTGTATAAATTATGCATAAGATGCGTAAAGAGAGAGAGCGAGACACAAAGCGAGAGAAAGAAAGAGAGAGAGAGAGAGAGAGAGATGCAGAGTAGGAGAAGCAGCATGAAAGATATGCAACATATTTGTATACACATTAATCGAAATCAAGTTTTGATAACAAAAAAAAAAAAAGTTAAAAAAAATTTAAAAAAAAGAAAATTAAAATGAAAATAAAGACAAGAAACAATTTCAAAATGCAACTGAATGTAACAATCATATGATGACACATAATGGATTAAACCAATAAACAATATAAAGCTACAACTATCTATATTATATATGTATATATCTATATATATCTATATATATATATATATATATATATATATATATATATATGATATATATATATATATATATATATATATATATATATATATATATATATACCATATATACAAACCTATAAATAGAATGTATACACATACTTATACTTTCTCTATGTGTGTATGGCAGCTTCCCGCATGCATACATAACTATGTACCCCCAAAAGTACCCCATGTGCAACTGCACATATATATGCAAATACATATTTACATACATACATCTACTCTTATATACCAATAAATAGTTATGTGTAAAAGCCTGAGTTTCATTTCGCTACGTATGTGGGCGGGATGGGAGGTAATTAATGGGTAAATAACAATTTGGTAAGAAAATGATATGAGCTCAAATTATTTACTAAGCAGGACTCAAAATTACTTGAAGGGATATTTAAATATCTGCCGAATAGGCCACTTTAGCGAAATCTCAACTATATTGATTAGCTGGCATGGGACTCTTCTGATTTCAGTTTCAGAAGCTGATGTTTGGTTCCAAAAAAATATTGCATAAAAGATAAAAGATTAATCAGAATCAGATTGCGTCTCTGGCATGTCCATCCTGATGAAGCGGAGCGCTTCATAAAGTGTATATATTCTTCATAAGCTGAGTCTGTCCATAAATGTGTACTCGCTTATGGCATTTGCAGTGCAAGCTTATTATTTTTTCGAATCATTTTATTAGCTTATCGATCATAATTGATAATTCAATTTCATATTTTTTAGCATAGCTCGAAAACTATAAAAGATATGAACTTTACTGCGGATGATTTGTGTAATGAATACGCACATTTTGTATAGTTTCGATTTTGGATACTGAGCTCAGTTTACTTGGGCTAGAGAAATCTAAAAACTTTCTTTTAGAGGATATATATAAGATTTGAGCCTGCTGCAGTTGGATTGGGTTTACCATATCCACCAGCACGCTGCCGAACATGGCCATGTGGGTAGGCCAGCACGATGATGAACATGGCTTGATAACGCGGCCAATTGGTTTATTCTGTCTCATGCATACATTTGCCCATGACGAATATGCCCAACGGACGTCCTTGAATTCGGCTGGTATACAGATGCTGTCTTATCACACAGTTGAGTTACTAACTTCTGGTATTGAAGCGTGCTAAAAGTCCCTGCTCGAATCCAATTCGTGTGCCTGACTTATGAATAATTGAACGAGCCGTGGCATGCAGCATACGGAAAATGCTATCAATTGCGACCATCTGTTGCAGCGGCCGGCAAAAGGTCATAAATCAAACTCGTTGCGAAATAAGCGAACGCAAATTCGGCAATGGACGTCGGTCCCCAATGGAGGGGCAGCAGTTGGGGTGGCAACAGCTTTTGATTTGATTTGATTGCGGATAGCATTTAGCAGCGGACTGCTATGTGGGCGAAGAGTCGCAAAGAGACACGAGTCCAATTGGCGTTGCGTCCAATCTGTATTTAGCTCAGTGAATGCAATGCGGGGCGCAAGCGGCTGACATGCAAATCACTAGCTAGGGCTGAGTGTGGGTGTTTGTGGGTGGCGAGGGGCAGCGAGGGTACTCCGTTGAGTTGGTGGTTGCGGCTGGCTTTGAATCAACACCAAATGCAAACGGATAGTTCAATGAGAATCGACAGTTGGTGCCAACTGTTGCTTGCAGCTATCAGCTTCAAGTTGCCACACACACACACACACACAGGCACAGGCACAGGCACAGGTACACTATAATTTATACGAAATGAAACGTTTCAGATCTCCGCATGCAATTTGAGGAGTTTGCATACCAAATTTGGTAATTCTACGCAACGGGCTATCGATGATTTTTGAATACAAATTATAATAGAGCAGGAATTATATAAGTTCAAAATATCAGGCTGAGAGAGAGAGAGAGAGAGAGAGAGAGAGAGAGAGAGAGAGAGAGCGAGGGAGAGAGAGAGTGAGAGAGAGAGAGAGAGAGAGCGAGAGAGAGAGCGAGAGAGAGAGCGAGAGAGAGAGCGAGAGAGAGAGCGAGAGAGAGAGCGAGAGAGAGAGCGAGAGAGAGAGCGAGAGAGAGTTAAAGCGGGTATTTTAGTTATTGATAGCAAAGAGCAGCTAAGAGAGTGGGAAGTAATAATGGGAAAACTCAAGTCACTCCATGACAGCGGCAATGTCAGACGATAGAGGAGCTGTGCGACGGAGTATCAAAAACGCAGCTTTCCGACCGCCACTTTCAGGCCACTCTGAGCTTTGCTGCTGCCAGCGGCAAGGCCATTGGCGCCAACTACTCCTCTTTGGGCTAACATAGATTCTCAAGCTTCACTCTTAGATTCAAATCCAACAGCAGATCAAACTCTTTGATAAATAAGGCAAAACTTGATTCATATAAATCCATTCATGTGCTAAACTTGCAACTTTATAGCCTAAATTGACTTGCATTGTGGTTCTAGTATGGTCTGTAGTTGAATAATAATAATGAATTTTGTAATAAGCAGGAATGAAAGTTTTAGCCAGGGTGGCCGACTAAGATATACCCAATCCAAGCCCATCACAGTTGATTAATATACTCCATGGCTTGTATGTGTAAATAGCGTCGAGCAGAACTTTTTATTTGGTTGCTGAAAGTAAATAATGCATATGGATAGACGGACCGATCGGACTAATCAAGAATATAAGCATATGTATACTCTGTCACGTTACATAAAAAAAAAAAAATACAATATACACTGATTTCCTATTTTCAATGTTTTTATTATATCGATTCAAAATAGAATGTAATATTATAAAGAGAAAGAAAGAAAGAAGAAAGAAAGAGATGAAATATCTCAACAATTCGATTCAATTTGAAATAATATTGAAAATAGTAAAGAAAGAAAAATATAGATTATTGCAAGCGGGTGCCACCGACTGCTAATATTCCTTCACTATCCAAAAATAGTTGAGACTTTCTTGGTTAAACTCATGATATTTATGTATATCTACTATATATATCTGGAGTCTTAGGTTGTCTTTACATCTCTTCTGCATAATAATTTGCTAAGCTTTTGCAGTTCTAAAATGTTTCAAGACTTTGTATACAGCTCGAAGTCAAGACTCGAGGAGCTATGGGCGGAATGTTAAGAGGAGTCAGTCAAAATACAATTTTGTGAAAGCGAAACTGTAACTTAATGCTATGAAATAAAATATATAAATAATATAAATAAAATATAAAATGTGCTCTTGAGAGGCCAAGCGCCATAGACGAATCACTAATGAGTTTGGTCAATAGCAAGGTCTGCTCTGTATCTTCAGCTGATTCACCTTCATATATTTCAGAGTTCTATGGCTAAAGATGATATTAAAGTCGGGGCTCAAGTTTTCACTGCATTTTGGTCTAACATAAGCTCGCGTTTCTCAATTAACAATTGAATTTCTTCTATATCTCAGCTGCACAGTGTGTTATGGGTTGTGTGTATCTGCAATGCGTTCATTTTCTGCTTGGAAAACTCTCGACTGTCTCGAACTTTTAAAGTTCAATTAAATGTTGAAGATGTCCTTGACAGGATGGGGCAAGTTTTGGAATGCAAATCAGCTTGATGAGAGCATAACAATATCAAGTCGTCTGTTGATGAGCTGCGATGTGCTGAGAAGCTGGGCTCTAGTATGCGCTAAAGCTCTGGCTGGTAAGCTGGCAACGGGCAAACTTAGCCGAGACACGCACCAAAAGCTTTTAGCATGGACGCACATACGCCACCTGCAATAGTAGCATTGATACGCTTTATTGCAAATATCTTAAACACGTTATTTATTTGTTTATATTAAATGTATCGGCTGCGTGCGATATAAAATTCTAAGAAATTTTAAGGTCATACTTCGTGGCTTTTTTTTTATATTTTTAATTTATAACAGTTGCCGATTCCTGGTATTGCATCGAAAGATATGCCCTGCATTGCGCCTGTGGGGTTTGACCCTTGTTGTTGTTGTTGTTGCGCGTTCGCGGTCTGAACTTGAGTAGTATACGATAGGGCCAGCAGCGTTTCAGTTCGGTTCAATCGCTCGACATTGTCGGTTGCTCCCATGCGGAGACTCGCTAAGGCGCCTCGTTAAGTTCACCCATTGATTCCAAGCAGTTGGAGTTCGCTGGCAAAACACTTGCAGCTGCCAAATTGTAGAAAAATAATTTACCTAATTTACCTTTCGTGTTTTATTTTACCTATTTTTTTTCGTGTGTGTTTGTAAGTTAGTGAGTGTGTGCGCGGGTGATCTCTCAATCGATTCAAAACAGCTGTCAGCATAAGGTAAGTTGAATGCCTCCGCTGCCCCCCCGTTCCGTGCAGCATTCGCTCTGAGCGAAAGCTGCGCGCACGTGTTTATCTGACGGCATTCTATGAAGACCCAAAAACACAGGTATACCCTATACTCTGCTCTCTTCTGCCTGCTCTGCATACTGTGATCTGCCCACGTTACAGAAGCGTATTATATTTCGCTGAAGCTTGAGAATTCCGAAGCACTCGCTGTGCGCTCTTTAGGCTCTGTCGACGTTTCTTGATTTCCGTCGGGTTCTCTTAAGCAAATAGTGTAATAAGACTGAGGGGCCAAACTGATTGCTCAAAGATTAGGTACGAGCTGACAGCAAATATCTACGACTATTTGCAGTTGATTAAAATAGTTAAATAATATATATATCATAGATGCGCACATACAAAGGGTATTTCAAGGCTGCTTGAGCTACCACAAAAACATAAAAAATTAATGAATATGGCCATTCATTCAAGCTTTCTGTCGCTAACTTCCGAGCTTTTTCTCACATTCCGAAAAAAAAAAGCAAAACAAAAGCCGAAAAAAAAAACTTGGGACAGCGGGCAAACCCTAGCAAATGAGCTGCGTGACGAGAACACATAAAGCACAATCACAATCACATTCAAAATCACAATCCAAATATATGTTCGACGGCGTGCTAACGTCTGTATCACCCTATAAAATATACATAGCTGCATTTAATTCTTGGAACTGTGTTGTAAGGAAAAGCGACTGGAACGATGTTAGCTCGCCTTTGATCACTGCAAATTTATTGGGAAATAGACAGAATTACTTGAATATTTCATTGAATAAGCACAGTGAGAATGCGTTAGTCGAAACGGCTCAAGTGAGGAATAGCCTTTGGTCGATGTCGACTGATGTGCAGGAAACACACATACACACACACACACACACACACACGCACACACGCTAGAACTGCAGCGTGAGAATTACTTTGGAAATTTTTTTTAAAATTATTAATGATTGTTATCGTTACGCAAATAAGATTGGTTATTGCAAGAATAAAATAAAGTCATATTGTATTTGGGGCCTACAGCGTTCATAGGGGCAGACGGACGGACGGAAGTACGGCCCAAAGTGGCCTACGGGGCTTTTTCAATCAGCTATTCATGCTGATCAAGATTATACACACCTTTTGGGGCCTACTTCTGTCTGTCTTACAAAACTTTTTACACCCTGAATCCATTGAAAATGGAAAATCAGGGAGTAATGTTTTTGTGCAAATGTAACAGGCAAAAAGAGTACATATATTCTTGACTAGCCCTGTCCATCCGTCCGTCCGTCCGTGTAAACACGTGGATTTCGTTAACCACAAATGCTAGAGACTTGAAATAAAATGCAAAATGCTCGATAATACCATACGCTGTACGAGTTTATTTTTTTTTCGATAACTCATCCCATTTCCTTGCAATCGATAACTATCGAAAATATCGCTTTGCACACCGTTGAATATGGAACCGTGTACTAAACTGTAGTTGATTGCTATATTGAATACTCATATTGTGTTATTTTTTCCATTCAATACAAATGACAACTCACGTATATCAAATGCTAGAGACTTGATATTTAGCTGATATTTAGGTACATTTGAATATCATAATCACTTCAAGGAAATTTCATTAAGAACATCAGCCGAGAAAAATGTTATTAAACAATAAAGTTTCCATAGTACAGCTTCTTCTGCAGCCGCAAAACTGCGCAGTAAGCAAATTATTAAATGTAACTATTAATGATTGGTATTACAGCTCAATGGATTCAGGGTATCTCTTAGTCGAGCAGTCTCGACTAGAGTTTTGTTACTTGTTTACCCTGATACAGTAGATCAGGTGTGCGATTTCTGGGCAAACAATTTGATGCAATCCAAGCACAATAGCTGTCAAGAGAAGCATGAACAAAATTATTTATCGAACTATATAAACTGTAAAATTCATTAGCTAAATTTATATATATTTATATATATATAAGCACATAACAATGTTATTTATATACCATGGTTCATTGAGCCTACTAATATCGATTACTTGATATCGATATCATGAAATCGTGTGCTTGACATGATCTGATTTGAAATAAGATCAATCGCCATGGCTATCGAAGCTGAAGCAAGAATATTTTTATTATCAATATCTGGCGAAGCCCACTTTTCATGCTGCAGACAAAGGGCAAAAATAATGCTATTAAAGCTCTGAGTTAAGTGGGCATACATATATATTATCCATTGTAGATGAGCTGACATACAAACGTCCAAAAAAGCTTTCATTGAGCTAGGCATACTTCAGTTAAGTCAAAAGCTTAAAGCTTTGTAAAACAGTAATTTTCAGTGCACTTCAGTTATTAATACTATTCCGATCATAAGCTTACGTATTATATAATATTACATATATATATACATATGTAAGATTTGACTTTGCACACTTTAGTTTTTTTAAATCAAATTTTTTTATGAATATTATATTATAATTATTCATATCACAAATTATTTATGCTGTTTATCTTTTCTCGCTTATGCCGAGAATTTAATAAAAAATTGTGTTTTTCTTGGAACGGAATTCTCCAAATTGTCTCATCATATAAGGCACAGGTAGAAGGCACAATCAAGATTACCCAAGACACAAACCAATATGCATTTGTCCTCATATTTCTACCAAGCCCTAAAAGTAGGCAACACAAAACATTTCAGCATTTGAAAAATGTTTCAACAGCGAAGCGAAACAAAATTATCGTGGAATAACTCAGAGTAATCTCTATCTCTCTCTCTCAATATAAATATAGATATAGATATAGATATAGATATAGATATAGATATAGATATAGATATAGATATAGATATAGATATAGATATAGATATAGATATAGATATAGATATAGATATAGATATAGATATAGATATAGATATAGATATAGATATAGATATAGATATAGATATAGATATAGATATAGATATAGATATAGATATAGATATAGATATAGATATTGATATATCATGCTGCGCAGACAAAGTCAGCACTGGCTCCATCAGGTATACGTGTTCTATACTTTGGGCAATCGATAACTCTTGATGTTTGCCTGAAATCGATTTATATCAGTTACTTTATTTGAGGTAGCTGACAGACGTATTCGGAGTCTGACAAAATTTATGATACCCTGAATCAGAGCTTAACTGTGCTCACTAAGCTCTGATTTATCCCTGTTGGGTATTTTCTAGTTGGTTGAGTATTCTTATGCTAAAACATATCGAGCCACTCAATTAAAATGTATTTATGAGGTATCATTAAATTTACTGGGTAGCTGAAGCTGGGCAAGGCTAACTTTTTATATCCTGGAAAATAGGGTATATTGGTTTGTAAAAATGTATGTAACAGGCAGACGGAGACGTGTCCGTTCGTTCGTGTATCCTTCCGTTCATACATATATACTAAATAATAATAATAATATTCAATAATAATATTCATTTCAGCAGTATCGAAAGGGTATCTCTTAGTAAAGCCGCATTGACTAGAGTTTTGTCACTCGTTCCATTGACATAAGTTCCGTAAACAGCCGGAGCTGACAAAGTACATAGACACTTTGCATTGAAAAGTATGAATGAATCTGAGCTCACAATTATAGTTGAACTTACTAAATTAACAGTTGTATTAGGCGCTTGCCGCTTGGCTAATTGGCAGATTCAATATTTAACTGTTTGCTTCTCATTTCCAGAATTCAGCGTCGCCCTAAACGTTTGGACTGACCGCTCTGAGGGTAAGTTGACTTGCATTTTTTTTGTTTTGTTTTATTATTATTTTTTTTTTTTTTTTTTATTGTTGTTGTTAAGTACAGCGCGGCGTATGCGTAATGTTCCATAATAAGTTAGTATTACATACATCGATAAGTGTATGATGCGTCACGGCCAAAATCAAATATCGAAAAATTGAAATGGAAAAACAAACCAAAATGAATTTGCGTTTCGCTCACTCAGCCTCTGTCGCTGTCTTTCTATCTCTCTCTATGACTCGATGCGTTCCTCGTCTATTTTTTTTTTTTTTTTTGCTTTTGATGTGTATTTGTAGTGTAAACAGTTCGGATTCCCCATGGCCCAAAGATCTGTAGTTCCAAAAATAAAAGCTGTCTTCATACAGCCAAAGATGGGCTCGACTGTGAGCGACTCGAGTGATGTTTTCTTTGTTCGACTTTGAGTCGTGCTCTTTTCAAACGTCACATCGCAAGGCAAAGCATGTACTTCCCAAGTTCCCGTTCCTAATGCCATAGGCAAACAATTGAGTGTGTGTCAGTTGGCTGAGCGGATGATAGTAGAAATATGTATATTTAGGTATATATATATATGATGACGAAGAGTTTGTCGGTCGCTCGACCCCGGACATAAGTAGCGCCACCTGCGCCATTGGCACAAAGGATTCCTAAGGCCACCATATGCCCATTGCTTTTAGCCTTGATACCAATTATTACACCAGCCCCCAACCCCTTCCCTTTTACTGCATATTTCTATCTCGCCCTCTGACTCATCAGCAGCGGCCTCAAGTCAGTGTGATGCAATTGCAGCAATTTGCAGCATAAGCACATGTTCAATATATATGTATATATTTGTTTTGATTTGTCATACTCGTCGAGTCGATCAGGGGGAGGAGTTGAACTATATCCAAGAAGAAGACGAGACACTTCATTCTTGGGGCGCTAGTAGCTCTGGCTTCATCTATTGTAACTAAATACTTGGGCAAATATTGAGCTCTTAGTTTTTCGCTCGGTAATTCACCTGTCGACCGACAGCTGTTAGCTGAAAATTGCCAGCTGTCGATTGCCCACCTTGTCTGTGGTCAGTTCGTTGCGCGTCAATAGATCCGGCGCGCATGAGCTTAGCGCTTTTTGGGTATTCCCAGCTGCCGGCTGTCGTGTTTCGTTTCGTATTTTATTTTCGTGCTATGATTTGGGCAGCATCCGTCAGCTGCTTAGAGTTGGGGTGCTAAAAGTCAGCTGAGCGTTCAGCGGAAACTTTCCTCACCTCCTACATATTTTAGCTAGTTTTGGCTCACACACACACGCATAAAGGCAGTCGCTACATCGCGCTCGTATCTCACGTCAACCCGTTGACTTCTTCACACACCGTCGTTGACATACTGTCGCCAGCTGATAAGATATCTGCAATATACTGATTATTTCCCATAGGAAAAGGAAGTGGCATACTCGCTCAGCCAGTGCCTCTCCGTCTACAAGAAAAGGGAAAAGGGCGAGATGGGTTGGGGTAAGGAGGCGTAGCTTGAGTTACTACGAATCACCTCAATGAATTTCTGGAATCATTTTGTTCTCACTGATTCGGGGTATTTTACAGTCGGGCACAGTTCACTCGGGTTTTCCATCCAGTTAGTTGCTTAAACGCCATGAAATCAAATGTCTTCAATGCGAATACATTTTAATTAAAATCTAATACTAAATTGAGATAGCAAAGTAAATATTGCCATTAGTTGATTCGAATTAAATACTATAATAACTAATTTTTATTTCCTCACATTAATTTATCATAACTTTATACCGATGAAGCATCCGTCATACAGTTTCTTTCCACTATATAAATTACCCAATCGCATCTAATGGGCAGATGTCTGTAGCTAGAGCAAATCGTATATTATAAGAAAGACAAGTTGGAGATTTAGACGTGACGGCTAGACTAGGAGATACCCTAAGATTTTCAGTTTATTTTTTACGTATTTGTAGTAAACAACAAAGCGCTGGGGTTGCAGCAAAGGCAATGGAAATTTATTGTTGAATAAGTATCCTTTTAGATATATGTTTTGAATAAAATTTTAAGCGATTATTATGATATATTAATTTAATTATTATATATGTTTGTATTTGCCATACGTCTCTAGTCTTTAAAGCATTTTTTGTTGGAATGGGGGGCTGGCATCCAAAACCGATAATATGCAAGATATACGTATTCATTGTAGTAAACATCCACAGTATGGTGCACGTTTCTAAGCTAAGCTTAAAAGGCAAATACAAATTATCGATTGTTATCGATAATGAGGAAAAAAATATGAGTTGTCGACCAAAAAAAAAGATAGTTCAACTCAGTTAATCCCGAATATATGCACTTAATGTGGTCTGCCACAAAATCATATTACTCTGACATCCGATTTGCAATAGGTGTAAGGTATATATAGGTGCAGGATGTTGAGTGGAGTAAAGTAAATCAATTCAAATATCAGAAAACATCGATGGCCAATATTACTCACTTCAGTCTTCCGTTGCTCAAGCCATATGTCAACAGAATATTTGTATGGCATAATTGCGATAATTGTGAGTAATCGAGTTGATAAAATTCTTAAATGGATGCGGATGCGGATGTGAACCCAGAAGCAGATGCAGAGCCAGTTGCGGTTGTAAATGTCATTTGCGTATAAAATCACATAGTGTGCTGGGAATAGACCTAATAAGCTTTTCAGCGTCATCGGGCAACTTCCTAATGGACATTACGTTTTACATATAAATCCATGTTTGATAAGACGCTAGAGCGAGACAGACTGCGGCTTCGTTGCCCATTCGCGTCTTAAGTGCGAAAATTAGCATTCACATTTTCTGCATTGTCATCGAGAGTGGCGTGCGGCGTGTGGGCAGTAGTGAGCGGTGAGGGGGGTGTGGGTACTTAAGTAGCCGCAAATACAGGTAAATACCAGAAGAGCGTGCTCGTCATATCCGCAAAATAATAGCAAAAATTAAACGAATAAAAAATAAAAGTAGAAAGCTCTGAACTTTCCGACACAGAGCAAAAATTTGTGTTTTCCATTCAAATTTTGAGTCAGCCAAGTTCGAAGTTTAGCCTCATCAATGGCTACTTGAATCGTCTAAGCAACTTGGCAATGATTATCCACGCCTAATTAAACTATTATTTGCTTATATTTTCCACTGGCAAATTAAACTTTGATTTAACTTTTGCAATATAAACGCTAAGACTCAAGTAATTTGCTCTATATATGATATTTAATAATATATTAAATTTAATATATGATATATATAATATATATATATATAACTTATCTATGAAGCATATAGGCTTCCAGGGGAGTATTAAAAAAAAATATATATATTGCTCTAAAATTATTGAGTGTTTACTGCACCTCGTCAAATACTTTTACTTAACTGAAATAAAATATAAATTAAACATTTTATGAGAGTCCTTGAGAGTGGGATTTGTGCAATTTATGTATATAATACATATATATTTAAGCAACATTATAAACATGCGATCTCAAATCCTTAAAGGCTCCATATTTATCGATAATAATAAGAACTCTTGAGTTTGTACGCAAAATGAATAGCTTGCGCTTGAATGCTCAACCGATATATATATATATATATATATTAGAAGTCCGTCATCAGTGTGGCGTCCGCTGAATGCTTTCGATTTTGATTAGGTCTCGCTAACTTAGAAAAATTACTAATAAAATAGTGACTAGCCCTTACATACATGCATTTTATTTCATTTAAATTTTATCTACGATTGTATCTGATTAAAAAAAAAAAGAAAATAAATAGTTTTACAATTTACTAAAATATTTTTATACCCTGATTCCATTAAAAATAGGAAAACAGGGTATACTGATTTTGCTAAGAGTATGTAACAGGCAGAAGGAGGCGTGCCACACACCATAAATTCTTGATCAGGACGACAAGCTGAGTTGATTGAGCCCTGGCCGTCTGTCTGTTCGTCCGTATGTATGAACGTGTCGATCTCAGAACCTATAAGAGCTAGACTTGAGAGAGAGTCGTATATACGACGCGCATATCGAGTTTGTTTCAGAAAATCGATATATTTGTTATCGATGTAAAACCATATGAAAAATCAGTAAAGATTTTTTATCTTTTTTATCTTAAAAGCTAGAGTCTCTAAACTTGGCATGCAGCTGTATGTATATTTTTACCAATTTCGGATTATGTTACTTTTGGATACCCGGCCCCGAAAATCGATAATTTTTAAAATTTGTTCAATGGCAAATATGGCATATATGTGTAGGACTTTTGGCCTTTTAAGAAACAACAATATTTATCATTTCATCAAAATCCGTTGATAAACACAAAAGTTATTAAACAAAATGTTTGGCCACTTATTTACAGCGCTTGAAACGCAAATGGCACAGAGACAAGCTGGCGCTTATACATGTTCATTATGTATACATGTGCACACATACATTCAAATGCTCGAGCACAATATTGTATGAATCGTCTTTGAGCCTTTGAGTTTGGGTCGAACTGTGTTTGAATTGTTTTTGCTACCTACAATTCAATTGCCGCTCGGCGCTGTGTGTCGCAGTGCGAATATGTTTTCGATTCTTCTTCTTTAATTGTAACGGAACAATTCTTGTGAGCTTGCAAAAGTGTTGTGGTATAATCCTTGTTTGCATAATTCCTCTTTGATCGACATTCTTAGTGCCGTTGGCATAGATTTAAGTCGCATGAAATGGTTCTACATACGATTTATATATATAGGCTATATTCATAAGCAATGTTCGAAAGGGATCTGGGTATCGCGTAGTCGGGCACCTCCGACTAGAGTTTTCTTACTTGGGCTATGATTTAAGTGATTTATTTTCTTATTTATGTCTTGAGCTCTTGACATATCTGTTGCTAATGCTGCTGAGATAAGATATACATATATGAATATATATATATATATATATATATATATATATATATATATATATATATATATATATATATATATATATATATATATATATATATATATATGTAGATTTGAGATATGCGGCCGTCACAAGTAATACAACAAGTTGTTTGATTTGATGCCAGCTGCATTGCCATTGCTAATATACATGTGCGTAACTCGGGGCAATTAATGCTGTCCCGAGAGTAGCAGTGGCTTCTCCCGCTGTACGTATGAGTAATGTGAAGTTGCAATTCATAGAAGAGACGATTTAAATGAAATGGACTTGAGTCAGGTCGCAAGCGCATTAGCTCTTATACGACACGACAGCTGATACTTTCTCTCCCACACACAGTCCCTCTCTCTCTCTCTCTCTCTCTCTTTCACTCTCTCTCTCTCTCTCACTTACTCTCTCTGTCTGTGACTTCTTCTTTTTTTCGTTTATTCACTTGTTTTACTCCTTCTCGCATTGTTTTTACATATCCCATTATTTACGTTTGTCGTTTTTTGTTTGGTGCGCAGTTCGCACGCACCTCAAGACTGTGTGGATCGGAAATGCCGAAGCCGTGGCAGCAGCGCCAGCTGCAGCAGTTAACAACGAGTGTATGCAAAATAAAATACATATTAAATTTCAAAGGTCTCTGAGACGAAAATGAAAATTCGTGTAATTCACTTAACGCATAAATCACTATGTATGTAAGCGCTGGAGATAAGCCAATAATAGTAATAACTGTGCGTGTGTGGACGTAACTTTACATATATATATTTATGTATATATATATATATATATATATATAGCTGATCTGCGTGCGAGCGAATGTCTCAATCCTTTCATAAAAAACGTTCTCATAGCTCTAAAGTGATATGCTACATAGATATGTGGATAGATCGCTAATCACTATAAAAATTGAATATTTACTTTGCAGTAAATATGAAAACAGAAGAGAGTGTGCCCAGAGTCAGAGCGTGGGTGCATGTGCATGTGCTTGAAACGTGTTAAGAGAGGCAACAGTTGCTACAAAGTTAAAAAAAAAATTAGACAAAGCATTAAACGGAAGTGGGGAAGTGCGCAAACTGGCTGCATTGCTATGCGACAGCAAAAACAAGAAGCAACAGCAGTAATACTAACAACAACAACAACTACAAGAAGCACAGTGAGCACAAGGAGGCAGCAAAATTATTGCTACTTCCTTTTTCGGGCATGAATTGTGCGCATAAATTAAAGCGCTCTCAAAGAAAAAGGAAGAGACTAAGCAACAGTAGCAACAACAACAACAACAAAAAGAAGAAGAAGAAGAAGAAGAACGGCAATAACATCAACTACAACAATCAAATTTGCCGTTGTTGAGTCATGCTGCGCGCAACGACGTCGACATCGACGGCAGTTTGCTAAGATTGAACTTTAAGCTGAAGCTTTTGCTGTCGCGTGCCATAAATAGATCCAGTGCAGCTACACAGGGGTAGGGTGGGTGCTCGTGCTGCGCTTGCTGCTGCGAGATGGTCAACAAAGTCGAAGTTAGGCAGGCAGCCATGCGCTCACTCGTACACTCGCTCTCTGTTAATCTAAGGTCTCTCTCTCTCTCTATGTATGTGTGTGTGTAAGAGTCGCAGTATTTTTTTTTAAAAGCGCGCGTGGCCGTCTGGCAACAACCGTAAGACGCGTCACTAAGTCTGCGTAGACGCGGCTTTTTTTTACTACATTCACATCCACATCCACATCCACATCCACATCCACATCCACATGCGCATACGCAATCGCTTTCGCATATTCACTCACGCAGACTGATGCTCGCTCAGTGTCTCTCGCTCTGGCTGTTTTAGCGCCGCTCTGCCTATGTGTGCGCGTCTCTGTGTGGGTGAGTGTGTGCCCACACACGAACAATAGCCTCTCGGCAAACTTCGTCGTGGTTAAAGTTCGTATGTATGCTGCGTGTGTGTTAGTAAGTGTGCGCTTTGCTTACATATGATTGGCTGGTAATTAAAGCTCGATAAATTGTCGACCGACTGCCGATGGGGGCCATCTCTCTTGCTCAAGTTATTTGCTCGTGCGGCAGCGTTTCGCGTTCGGGCTTTCGCTCGTTATTTATATGTCGCGCGCCAAATGAAATGTTAAATAAGTAACAGATCTTGAAGAGTAAACTTGTGCCGGCACCGTTCAATCCAACAGCAATTGTAACAGTAAATTCTTAAACGCCTCCTCGACTCAGTGCCACATAGAATTCCACAGTCTTTATTTTTACTGTTTACGTTCTTAAATTTCACAACTAAGCCAGTGCGCGTGCCAAAAGTGACAGCTACAAGTACAAAAAAAAAAAAAAAACAACAGCTACAATGTCTGCGACAAACATAAGTAACTGCGGTGGCTTTGTAACGCGCCGTAATAATCAAATGTTGGCCAAAAATGAGCTCAGCTCGCTGCAGTTCTCTCGCCCCAAGTCCTTTGCCAGCCGCTTGCAGCAGCCGATCGAACAAGCAACAACAGCAGCAATTCCAAATGTCTGCTCGCGCCTTTGCGCCCCCCAACAGTCATACAGTCCCTTGTGTAAGTTCGTGTCTCATAGCTCCTCTAGCTGCGGCTGCATCAATTGTTGCGTTTTTGCATCAAAATGATTCACCGTTAACTCTTAGGCTGTGAGCGCATTTGTATGTGTCTGCGTGCGTTATGATAGTCAATGCATGTGTATGTGTGTGCATATATGCAGTTGTCCCAATTATGGCCAAAACTGTGTTAAGTTTCTAATCCTCAACATGAACATCTATGTCTGAGCACTCTGAGTGATCTGAAAAAATGTACTCTTTGCATAATTTTAATAATCTGAATACTTTAAATATACTCAATACTTTGATTACTTTAAATACTCCAACAAGCTCCGAATAATTTGAATAGGCTGAATATTTTTCATACGCTCAACTGCTTTGAACATTTTTTTAATAACTCTCAACTACTTTAAGTACTCTGACTAATTCGAATAACTCTTTAAAATATGATTAAGATTATTCATAATATTAATACTCTTTAAACCTCTTTTAATTATCTAAAAGACTGTCTATTCTGGATAATATCAATAATCTGAATACTTTAAATATTATAAATAATTATTTATAGTCAGAATAATCTGAATACTGTAAATTCTCCTACTTTATATAAACTGAATTAACTGAATGATCATTATTACCTGAATAATCTAAATGCTTTTGATACTCTTCAATCTTTCAATACTCTGAATATACTGAATACTTGAATAATGACTACAAAATATTCAAATTATATTTTTGGAACATATTTTTTATTTTGTTTCCTAAAATATTTCCAAAATAATATACATAAAATACATGGCATTTTATATATTTTAATTCAGGACTTTTTCAAAGTGAAATATTAAAATTAGTTTTTAGACAAACTGAAGTCCGTTAGATTCAAGATTTAATTTATTTCAATATACTTTTAAGTATTTGCAAATTTGAATATATTAAGACGAGTTTTCATCTACTTGCAGCTTGTGGCAGCTATTTTGGAATCTTGCTGTTGCTGATACTGGGTGGCAGCTATTTGCATAGTGCCAGTGCATTGCCGCGTCGTGCGCTCGGTCACCACCTGATCCTACCGCATCGCCATCACGTGCACCTGAGATCGGCGGGGCAGGAGCAAAGGCCAAAGCCACACATCCTGGTCTACACGAAAAAGCTGAACTGCACGATGAACCACTCGAATTTCAGTGCGAGCAGCTTGAAGCATGCTCGCAAGGTGGTCATAGGCACGCGAGCGTCCACCATTGATCTGATTAACGACTTTGTGAGTAGTTGCCACATGGGAAGATGTGTTATATGCTCAGCATGCTAATCGATCCACATCGATTCATTTTCTTCTCTGGTCTCGACTTTAGTTCGCCGCTACAGAGGAGGAGCTGGCGCAACGGTATCGCCTGCACACTTTGGCGCTGAACTATCCGCTCTGGGAGGCCGCGAACAACACCGAATACGATGGCCAGGACACACAGGCATCGGTGGGCGATCTGCTGGACATCTACCACTCGCTAGTCCAGATTCGCAAGGTCATGGTCTATGTGAATGATCGCCTCGATCCCGAGGCGCGCAACAATTACTTTCAGTTCATTTTGGAAAAGGTCGAGCACAACATTTCCATCGTTGCGGAGTTTCTCAGCTGCCCCAGCGAAGTCGGGGATAACATAGTCAATCCGTTCGATAGGCATCCATGTCGCGAGTACGCCATTATCAAAGAGTTTATCAAGCTGCTTCATGTGATTGAGAAGAAGTACACCGTTATGGAAAGGCAGCAGGAGGCTTTGGAGGCGGTGGCGTCTGAAGCGGAAGACTAAGCGATAATCACACAAGCCATAAGCCAACAGGTGCCTTCCCCACAAGCCCCACAAGCCCCACTCACACACAAGAAACTGTACAAGATAATGCCAAAAAGATGTAGAAGACGAAGAGACGACGAAAACTGATGCAAACTAAATTTTACTTTATTTATTTATATATACATTTATATATATTATCACTTGATCCACAATGCCATCTATGCTTACTATAGCATATAGTAGCTAATATATTTAACTTCTCCTATTTATTACTTAATTTAATTTACACTCACACCAACCTCGCCCATTGTTATTTACATGCACATATTTAGTCATACATATATCTTCAACTGAACATTCGTATTTATTTGCTAGATTTTTTTTATTTTTTCATTATGTTTATTTTTTTTATTATAATATTTATGTTTTTCCTCTCATGAACTGTAAGCCCCAAAAAGTATTATGAACTAATAAATTATATTTGCGATCTAACTGTAAATTCAAAATAATTCTATTTCCAAATGAAAATGGGAAAAGGTTCTTGAAAAAAAGAAAACTGCATATATATTCAGCATATGCTGAAGCTAATAGAAAATGTGAAAAGCAATTAAACAGTGGGAATAACTCTTATAAAGATCTATAAATAGGTGAATGAAGAGATAGATTGAAATAGATATACATAGAAAGAGATATATAGATAGGGAGATACTTAGCAGAGAGCGAGAAATTCCCCAGCAATAGATGCAAATGGGAAAAACTGGAAATATGTTATGGAATGTTATGGATCATAGACCTAACTAATATATCAATTAAAGATTGAATATCTAATTCCCTATATATCATGCATGCATTGATGATGAAGACATTTCTCTATTTATATAAAAATTCTCACTCTTATAGAAAGAGAGAGAGGGAGAAAAGGGAATGATTCATAGAGCTGATTCATCTATTCATTCATTATTCCCTTCCATCCTGATAATTTCCATTCTCAATCCCCATGAGAGAGAGAGAGAGAGAGAGAGAGAGAGAGAGAGAGAGAGAGAGAGAGAGAGAGAGAGAGAGAGAAAGGGAGAAAACTTCAAAATGGGTAAAAAAGGGATATACTGAATATATGTTTTATAGAAATGACTAATATTATAGACAGATTGAAGACACGTAAATAAACATAGGGCAATACTTGTAAATCTGTTAAAACTGTCAAATAATAATTTATTTTTTATCTAGTTAGATATAAATGGGAAAGGGTCTATTGACATCGAGATAGATTTATATTATATTAGATTTTCGCTCAAACAATTACATATATATGGTGTGGAAACTATATAGATATGATAGTATATATGGGCTATATCTGATATATACTTTTAACTCAAATAGTTAAGAAGCATTCTCGGGTCTTCCGTTTGAGCTGGAGCGAGGTGGGTGAGGATGAGTCTTTTCCTGTTTTGTTTAGCCGACAATGTCCCTAGGTATAAATATATATTGTTTATAGGTGAGTCAGTGTCCCTCTATTTATATTTTGCTCATGAGTTTTCTTTTTCGTGCGATGGACTTGCAGATCTTAAATATCAAAATAAGAATTTAAGTTTTCCCAAATAATGATTAAAAGAAAATTGAAAAGAACATGAGGAGTTTAGCATTGTGGCCTAAAGAGTAAGAAAGAGATGTGGGAGATAGATGGGGCGAGAGAGAGAGAGAGAGAGAGTGAGAGCGAGTGTGTATAGAGTAGAATCTTTGTTAATTAGTAGATATGTAGATGTGCAATTTACAGGGTATCTTGTAGTCGCACACTGCTATCGATTGGCGTTAGATCCACCCGCAAAACGCGTGCAATGTGAAATTGATCGCACGCACGCTCCACTCTTGGAAGCATAAGCACATACATGCATTCGTGCAGATGTGTGCGTGTTTATGCGTATGTGTGTACGGGTATTGCGCGTGAAAAACCCCAAATTGTGAAGGCAGGTGAGTCAGTGATCCGTTAAATAATGCGCGAATGTGGGAACTGAATAACGAATACGAGCAAGAGTACGCTCCCCAAAAGTGCTGGAGCAGTGCACACACACACACACACGAACACATATATTGAGTTGTCTTAGCGCCGGCGCCATTGGCGTCGACTGTCATTGATTTACCGTTGTGCTGGCCACACTTCGCTGGCTTCGCACTGGATTGGAGCGAACTGACGTTGGAGCATCCTGTGTCGCGTTAATCGGTAATCGGATCGATGTGCGGTTGGACGCTACGCGTGTCATTGGCAACACGAACATCGTCAGCGTCGTCAGCTTCGGCGTCGACGTCACCATTGTCTATTGCTCTCTCGCAGCCCACACGCTGATAACGAGTCTCTAAGCTAATTAGAGCTAACTGTTTACCCAAGCGCGTGCCCATTGAGTCAGCAAAGAGGCAGCGTCGCTAACGCTGGCCGCAGCGTTTTATGAATGAATTGAGCTAGTCGCGACACCCGCATTCGCAGCGACTGCGACGCCAGCAGCAGCACCAACGAAGCAACAGATGAGAACAAAGCATAAATCAGGTTCTTTGCGCTCTTCCACTCACTCACGCCGCGAATCATCTGCGCTCTCTCAGCCGAGGCACTCAACAAGAGCGGCTGACTGAGCGCGTTGCCTGCGCTGCCATTGGTCCGTCGCCTGTCGTTCGTACAACGATTGAGCGCAACGTGTGCACCAATGGGCGAAGCGACTCGCACTAACACAGTCACAGTCACATACACCTAATGTGAAGAGGCCAGTACATAAACTCGCTTTCATTCGCTCGTTCTCTCTCTGTCTGTCGCACACGCACTTGTCATGCAGCGCCAAATGCAAGCACTCACTCAGCTTGCGTGAGATCTGAGTCAAGTTTAATAATTGGAATCAATCTGGGAATTTTACTGTGCCCAATTTGAGCATTAACTGATGCTTTTATCACTTATCCGACACTGCCATGGATTTTCCAGTTTTTGCATGTTGCAGCGCTACGCAAGAGCTTACCGTGCTACCAGCAAAATTCCCACCTAGAATTTTGGTATTTCTTGGAATTACCCAACGCTAAAAATACATATTTATATGTATTTCTTATCTATTGTTTGTGTATGCAATTATGATATTTTGATTTGTTAATTAACCGAGGGAGCAAAAGAAAGAAAACTAATAAAAAAATTAATTATATATATATATATATATATTTAAATTTATATACATATAGAGTCTGTTTAAAAATAGGGAAATTCAAAGTTTTTAATTATAATTAAATTACTAAAAAATATATTTAAGAAATTATACAAGAGTATTTTGTTATTTATATATTATTATTATATATATATATATATATTTTTTTTTTTTAAATATTTTTATAATTTTATTTATTCACAAATGTATTTAAGTATTGCCAAACTGATCTAATTGAGTTAAAATAATTTTTGGTTGGCAAAATTGTTTCAGTTAATAAATCGCCGCTGCAATTTGTTGGTCATTCAGGCCATTGGTAATTATTTGAGAGGTGGCCAAAGCCAATGCCAATTGCAACGCTAATTTGGCAAGACAAACAAAGGCAAAGTGAGCAAACAAACGAATTAAGCATAACCAAGCGTTGCAGTCCAGTGCCGCCTGTACAGTAGGACACCTGAGACACCGCCGCAATGTGAGAATTGGCAGTAAAAATCATGATAAAGTGAAACGATTTTACGCATAATCAAAACAGCGCTAGCCTCTAAAAACTCACACCTCGGCAAACAAGTTGCACACCCACAAAACTACGCGCACACACACACACGCACAGGTGGGAGCGAGAGGGCATTGGTGAGAGAGTGGCAGCGAGAGAGATAGAGAGAGAGAGAAGCAGAGCTGCACGGGCTCAGGGGTTGTGTTCGGGCTCGGTTTTGGTTACGGTTACCGATTTGGCCAGGTCTCTGTGTGAGACAGGAGCTAAGCGGCGTGTAATGATTATACCCTCACAGTCAGCGAACGGCGGGTATATAGTTTCATTGTTCGATTATATATCTATATAATTATAAATATACTTAGAAATAAATTGATTTTGTTTTACTTAAGAATAAAGAAAGACTACAAAAAAAATAAAAAAGAAATAAATAAATACATAACACAGTTAAATAAAAAATATATATATTATAAAAAATCAATATAAAATAAAAAACGTTTGATTAATTTTTATTTTTGTATTAGCTTGAGCTATAATTAATCTAACTTTTTTAATCAGTAATTAAACATATGTATTATTTAAATAGCTAATAAAAATATATGTAATTTGTGATACAATTCTTGAATAAATAAATAAACTAAAATAGGGAAATCAAATGTACAGGGTATATGTGAGTTAATCAACTTCTATAGATATGCATATATTTCATACATTATTTACAAATTGAGTTACTTGTATTTACAGGGTATCTGTAAGTCGATTAGTTTGCCGCTCGCAGCCGTTCGGCCAGCCATTGACAGCGAGCGCGAGGTCGGCGAAGGTGTTCGTCCGCCTTTGGCGTTGTCTGCGGCAATTAAAGCGTATCCTTTCGATTTGATACGGCCGGTAAAACGAAATTACAGCATGACAGCGGCTCCGGGGACCGCACAGAACAACTCAATTTTGTAGCAAAATATTTTGTTGTCCAGAACGAATCGCAACTAAAACACAGTGTGAGCGAGGTCAGCAATAGCAATGGCAATGGCAGTGGGAATGGGAATGGGAATGGGAATGGGAACAGGACACGGACTATGACTATGTATGTGTCGGTGGCAGCAGCAGCAGCAGCAGCAGCGGCAGCGGCAGCGGCAACCGTTGGTCGGATCCTTTCGACAAGGCGTCCTGCCGCGCCTGCGCACTCGGTGTATGCAGACAGCAGCAGCAGGAGCTCATCAATGCAATAATCGTGTTTGTTGTCCCTGTAGATGAAGTTGTTTGGTGCGAATTGGTCAGATACAGATACAAGATACAGGCGCAAGATATAGATATCCCAAGGGATGGCACACAAAGGATGCTGCCTTATTGAAACATCTCTGTGTGTGTGTGTGCGTGTCGAGTCCTGTGCCGTGCCGTGCCGTGTCGTTCGGTGTGGCGCGCGGCGAAAATCAAGGCGAGTGACCCCGCTGCGAGACACGGCTGCTTCCTGCTGCTGCTGCTGCTGCGCGGCCCAGTCAACAATTGCACTTACGGTTAGACGCAGGACTCTCTGTGCAGCTCGGTCCGCTCCTGCCGACTCCTGGCCACGGCCCACGGCCCATAGCCCACGGATCGTACAGCTGTTCGGCCAAACAATGTGGCCATAATTTTTGTAACAAAGTCAAAGCAACAAAACAATGCAGCAACTAAATTTAATTAGCTCGTCAATTGTCCCACTTCGCAGACGAGCAAACAAACGGCTGACCTGCCTGGATGGAGTCTGAATGTGGCCATCAGACCCTCGAGCCAGGTCAGTTTTGATTAGGCGACCGCCCAGCAATTGAGGCCAGGTAACGCCCGTCCCTCATGCCCTCATGGGGCATGGCCACTCGCGTTAGGTAACAACAAGCAACGTTTGCCCATTCGATCGTCGATCGACCTGCCGCCGTCGCAGCCGCCATCGCCGACGCCGACGCCGCCAACTGCAGCTGTGCTTGGCCAGCTGTTGTTCAGCCAGCGATCGGTGCATATAAATATGCAAATCGATGCTTCGCTGACATCAGTGCGCCAAAAGCTGTCGATTCGAGAGAATCCGACCCAGGTGGGCTGACAACCAAAGAGCGAGGCTCGACTGCTCATCCCAGAGAAAGAATTCAGTCTTCGGTCTGGAATGGAACTAGAGCGCAAGAGCTACTTAAGACACCACTGCAAAAGCCATGGGTAAGCATAGATAGTAATATTTCTGATATAGATTAATAAATATTGGATATATGTAGTAAAGATATACATACATATATCTATAAATAGATTATATATTAAGTGTATAAGTAGATGGATGGATGAATAGTATATTTAGATACATATATTGTATAGATATAAAGATAAGAGCTTTTTAGTATTTAGTAAAAACAAATGGATAGATAAATGATGATAGATAAAGGCTGAATATATCATAAATGATATATATGTAGATAGATAATTATATAGTAAAATAATAGATCAAAGCTGATATATGATGCATAAACGATGATTGCTGAATGGTAATTGATCATAAATAGATGGTTCGCTAAATAGATAGATATTTGAAAGATTATAGATGATTGCTAAAAGATAAATAGATCATAGATAAATACATTGACATTGACAAAAAAATCATTGATAGATGATAGATTAAAGATTATATATAAGAGCTCATAGATTATATCTGATAGATAGTAAATGATAGTTGATAGCTGATAGTTCATAGATGATAGATAATATATAAATCAGTTAATGATAGACAGATATGTGATAGATAGACAAAATATAGATAGATATAGGTATATCATATATAAATATATATATATAAATTTTGGCTTGACAGATTCGAAAGTCAGCTGGAAACTTAGGTAGTTTATAAAGTATAAATTATCTATTTTATAATTATAAATTACCAAATATATAAATGATGTAAAGATATTTGTGTATTTATATTTATATATTAGTATATATAATTATATTATATAAGTATATATAGATAGGAAATATAGTATCGACAGATATTGAATTTTTTAGATATATCTACAGTATAGACAGTCATGTCAAGGCCAACTAAAATATATTTAAAAATATTGAAAAAAAAATATATATGAAATCTAAGATATTTGTTAATAAATATGTCAGCATTTGAAATTGTATTCTAAATGCATATATTAGCAAATATTTAATACATATATATATATATATATATATAAATATATATTAGCAAATATTTAATACATATACAAAAATAGTTTAATTTAAGGATGAACATTAATAGGAAAAACCAAAATATAATACTAATTGGAGTGGACTTAGAGAATTATCTCATGCATATATCTTAAATATAATAAGTTCTCTATGTACTACAGAGAGGATTGAATACCAGTGGAAGCCGCGATCTGATGAGGCTTAGCAGAAGGCGATTAAATTATGGAGAAACTGAGCAAACTGAGCATACTTTACGGCGTCGGGGCTGCTGCTGCTGCTCTCCATGGGCATATTGGCTTTTAGTCCTGTTGGGGCTCAGGTAGATTGGCAAGCCAAGGTCATAAAAAGATATTTCAATGAGTGAAAGAAAGTCAAAGAGAGAGAGAGGGAGGCAGAGAGAGTGCATTAGAGAGAGTGAGTGAGTGTGAGAGAGAGAGAGAGAGAGAGAGAGAGAGGGAGAATGAGCGAGAGTGAGAGGCAGCTGTTGCCTTGGGGCAGGCGCACGGTCAGGTAGATTGATTTCTATGAGCGCGCTTTGAGTGAAATCTTCTCATTGGATAAGCCGAAAGTGAGCCTGGTGCCTATCAACACAGCGATGGCGACACACACACACGCACACACACACACACAGAGAGAAGCAGCGATGAGTGACCGAACTGGGACCGGCTTAAAAAATGCTCGACTAGCTGGTTGGTCTGCCTTTTGTAGCTGTTCGGCCAAAGACACACACAGACACATATGTGTGCGTGTGTGCGTAGGATGTATATCAGGTATGCACACAGGCACAGTCATTGGTAAAGAGCGGGGCAGGTCCAGACAACACTCGATCAGGCCTGACAGGCAGGCAGACAAATGGAAATGGACTGGCAGGCAGCGCAGCTCACACACACAGGCAAACACACACACACACACACACACATACGTATGGGCGCAGAGAGTCGCAGAGTCAGAGGCCCGACCCGACTCTGAACCCGGCCTGGCCCGGGTCTGCAGTCTTCAGTTTTCTTTTGCGTACCGTTCGTTTTTCACATGGTGTTTTGGCTCTGTCTCTGACTGACATCGCGTCGGTCGCTTCGGTTTCGGTTATCGGGTCTCTGCTGCCACCGCCGCCGCCGCCGCCGCCGCCGCCGCTGCCACCACCGCTGTTGCTGCGGCTGCTCAACAAAGAAAGCTGGTCGAATTTAGCGCAACTTTTGGTTCAGTTCGGTTTTGTGCCTGGACGTGAACAGAAGTGTCCGCGAGAAGTGTTCTGCAGTCAACACATCAGCATCAGCATCAACATCAACATCAACATCGAGCAACTTTTTTCTTCAAGTGCATTTCGTGTGTTCACAAATATAACTATATATAAAACACAAACACAAAAAACAGCAACAACAACAATTGGATTTAAGTGCAAATTGTTAACAACAATTTAGCCAAGCGAACTTCGTGTTCCTCTTTTTTTTTGACCTATAATGCGGTGTGTGTATTAGTTTTGTTTTATTATTTTAATTTAATTTAATTTGATACATAATTGAAAATAAATATTTCGAGAATGCATTGAACTCTTCAAATATTTATCTGAATCAATTTTTTGTTGTGGCTCTAACTGCGCATGCGCCACAGTCTTTTCCTTTGATTTGGCTTGGAAATTGTTGACAAATGTCAAATTGACTTGAGTTCGACTTGTGCTAGAATCGTATCAAAATTTCGAGAGTTGAGTTAACTGTTATTTGTATATATGCCCACATATATATATATATGTATATATATGTATTTATATATATCTATAAATATAAATTCAAAGTTTTTTGTAAAATCTAAAATCGAAAAAGCGGCACATTTAGAACGCACAAAAAAAAGCCAAAAAAAAAATGTTACAAATTCTGACAAAATTTTGGAGATACAAGCAAGTTGCATTGCTGTTGCATTTGCATTGTTGAACGAGAGGCCCAGCCGACAAGACAACAACACAACACAACCCCAAAACACAGAAAAAAAAAAAAAAACAAAAATATTAAAAAAAATAAAATTAAAAAAAAAATTGCAACAACAAGAAAAACTCGAAAGGAAATCATCGATCGCGTCCAGTTCAATAGATTTTGAGCCAGCGACAAATAGCTCTTGCCATGTTAATCACATGACAATCATTGTGTGTGTGTTTCTACATATTCCCAGCTCCCCCCCCCTCACATCCCACGTTCCCCCACCCCAAACTTACACGCTTGCTCGTTCTCCTTCCTGGTCATAACTGTTACGCATGCGCTTGCACTTTGGCAACTCACCCACCCCCTTTTGGCCACACACGATCGAAAGTCCCAGCACAAGTCAAATCTTCAAGTTATTAGATAAATATAGAAATAATTTCGAGTCGATAAGGAAAAGATCAAAAACAGCAGCCACATAATTATATATATATATATATATATATTTATATGTGTGTGCGTGTGTATATTAACATATACGTATGCATATATACATATAAATATAGATGTATATATATAAATAAATAAAAAAAAATCAAAAAAAAAAAAAAATAAATAATAACCAAAAAAAAAAACCTATATATAATATATAATAAATATATATATATCGTTATCTATCAGTAGTTGGTTGCCATTGCGCTGCAACCACAGTTAAAGGCACCAAGACGGCATCGCCCACGGCAACCACAAGGACAACGCCCGGCATCAGGCAACGGCAACGGCAACGGCTACAGCGCATCGCGCGGCAGGACAATGCGGATATGTGGTCCAATCTGCTGTTGCCATTGCTGCTGCTCCACTTTGTCCATTTGCATGCCACGCTGGCCATGGCCACGGTCAGTGGTGGTTTAACTGTCATCGAGGGCGCCAGCACCACCAGCAGCAGTCCCAGCCGCAGCATCAGCACCAGCACCAGCACCAGCACAAGCAGCACAAGCAGCCGCACCCCCCCAAGCCTGCCCAGCACAGCGCCCGTTGTGGCCGCTTCCAGCCAAAGGAAGCGGCACCGCAAGCGGAACAGCAGCTGGTACGATTATCGCAACTACAGCGAGAACACCACGGCGCCCGAGTGGATCAATCCCTGCGGCGGCTCCTACCACACGCCATCGGCCACGGAGCGTCGACGCGCCCAGCGACCCAAGCAGGTAAATACCTCAACTCGAGCCCCAAATGCAGCGGCCACTCACACAATGTCCACCCTCTCCCCCTGCCGCTCTGTCTCTGTAGGTCTTCAATCAATTGAAGCGCGCCGCCGGCACGGAATACCACGAGCTGAACAGCACCCAGGATCACAGTGGCATTGACATCAGAGACATGCACATCTGGTCGCTCCACAAATACAATTACAAGTTTCTGCCCAAGCTGAAGCCCAACTCAACGGTAAGTACTCAAGGCACTCCATGCCTCTCTCTCTCTCTCGCATTCGCTATTATTATTGCCCTCGCTCATATATTCGCTCTCTCTCTCTCTCCGCCCGTCTCTCATTGCAGATCGCCCTGAAGCGCTGGTACCGCAACATGCAGACCTATGTGGCCAGCTTTGCGTATCTGCGCCGCGTCCAAGTCAACTGGGATCGGCAGTATTTGAAGCGGGAGTCGAACGTCGCCCGGGAGCTGAAGAAGCTGCTGCTCAGCTCGCGCAGCATGTTGTGCGAGCTGGAGACGGCCGTGAATCGCACGTATCCGGCGCTGGCAACGGGTCGCGCTGCCGCCAAGCAGCGACGCCAGAAGCACGTCTCGCGCAAGGACATGAACAAGCGGCTCAAGTTGCGCAGCAAGAGTCGCCCCGGTGCGTCCGAGACGACAACCGAAGTGGCAGCGGCATCGGCATCGGCGGCGGCAGCGGCAGCGGCAGCGTCAGCGTCGGCCATCGGCGAGGCCGACTCCATGGATATGCGCTTCGTGAAGCATCATTATTATGAGTTTCTGCGCACAATGTGGCAGCTGATGCGGCGCCACAGCAAGCGGGAGCGACAGCAACATCTGCCGCGGGGGCAGCGCCAGCAACAGCAGCAGCAGCAGCCGCAGTCGAGGCAGACGCCGCAGCAGCAGCAGCAGCAAAAGTTACAGCAGCGACAGAAGCAGCACCAGTGGCATCAAATGCAGCAGCAGCGGCAGCAGCGACAGCAGCTAGCGCCGGCCATGGCTGCCAATCGTCGGGAG
Source organism: Drosophila mettleri (assembly GCA_035047625.1). NCBI lineage: Eukaryota > Metazoa > Arthropoda > Insecta > Diptera > Drosophilidae > Drosophila > Drosophila mettleri. The sequence goes on from JAWNPI010000109.1 coordinate 14,503,162, forward strand.
TTCAACGAGGTGTCCAAGCCGATAATCGATGTGGTTAGAGGCGTGAGGGGGCGGCGCGGCAAGCGGCAGCAGCCGCACTCAGCGTCTGCAACACCGTCAACGTCTACGTCAGCGTCAGCGTCAGCGTCAGCGTCTGCGTCGTCTGGGTCAGCGTCAGCGTCACCGTCAGCATCTGCGTCTGCGTCTGCGTCAGCGTCAGCGTCAGCGTCAACGTCAGCAGCCAGCGCTGCTACACAGCAGCGACACCTGCGCCGCGTGCTGCGCACGTGAAAAACTCCATAATAATAATCATATTATGTATATTATTCCGTAATGCAACCCTTAGCTCGCCTAGTTTAAGTAAATTATTTGATGCAGTTTGCAAACACGTTTGTTCACCTCGCCCTCGCTCGCTCTCTCGCTCTCTCGCTCTGCCTCTCCCTCTCCCTCTCTCTCTCTTTTTCAAGTATTATTATTTATTGAAGCTAAAATTGTAAAGATCGTAGACGTAAGTCGCCCAGTCTCCAGTCCCCAGCCGAGCGCAGTTGCCGTTCTAGTCACATATGCGCAACTGCAGCCCCAGCCCAGCCCCTGAGCCCCATGAGTCTCCACACTCATCCATTCGACATCCAATACCAGCTCAAAAGTATTATCAACTCTCAAGCTCTTCTATTTTTTTTGTTAGCTTTTAAGTTAAATTATATCATTTTTTAAGTATACCTAAGTTATCTGGCCCGTTTTTTTTTTAATAGTTCTACGTCTTGTTTTACTGTGATATAGTCGCATAATGCTTAGTTAGATCATAATCTCTTTTTTTTTTCATTCGCATTTAAGTATTTAAAGTTGTAAATAGTTAAGCTTAAAAAATACATTCACACGATTTTTTATTCATATAAAAATATGTTTATGATAAGCTGCCACAGAAAGCAAATAATAAATGCCAATACAGAAGAAAACAAATTGATTTTTACTCAAATTATTCCACAGAAATATAAAAATATTAAAAATGAAAATATGAAACAAAAATATTAATTATTAATGTTTCAAATATTAATAAAAAAAATAAATGTCAAACAATTTGGAATGAAAAATGTTGAAATTATTAAAAAAAATACTTTATTCAAAATATATTCAATTAAAAATGAAAATCAATAATATTAAAAAATATATAAATATAAAAGAAATAATTTCATTTTATTTTTCATTTTAATATATACAAATTTATATATTAAAAATTAAAATATTAACAAATAAAAATATTAAAAATAATAATAATAATAAAAGTTTAAAAACTTAATAAATAAAATACAGCAAAAACATATTAAAACCAGAAAAAATATATTTTTCTTAAATAAAAAAATATATTTTAATTTAAAAATAAAAAAATATACCAACTTTATTAATTAAATTGTTTTATATATAAATATTCTGCTTGTAGACATTTTCATACTGTCTGAGTCTTGACAGAGTTATTCAGTTGGTTATAAAATTCAAAATGAATTATTTTATTTGATTTTAAAAATCCAAAAAATTTAATTTTAAATTTAGGTGCACTAGAAACGAGAGGGAAGAGATTTTGTTGTGATTAGATTTTTAATTCGAAATTAAAATATTGCAAAATTTTAGATTCTCTTGATTATCAAAGTCCAGTTCATGAAAATGCATCTAGTTTAAGAATTTCGAATTGATATTAAATTCATATAATTAATTAATATTAATTTGAGCTGCTTTATAATTTATTGACGTTTGGCTGCGAAATTGCTCGACTTTTCCAGTAGAGCTCGGATGGGCTGGTGCCTAATATATTTTCCCCGGCAGTTGCTTATGGAATCCTATGGAAGCTACTCGAAAGAGGGACGTCTCTATCGGAAAGTTAATTAATTTATTATCGAATGCAATTTGTTAAGCAATTTCAGTTTCTAAGATCGACAGCGGCTGAAGTGTTTAGGGGCGCTTTATGATGGATTCGTCTAGCGTTTGTAGCTCTTTTGTGTATTTATGTGGGGTCCGGGGATCATTTCGGTTTATGGCGCCCGCCCTGTTTTTATGATCCTTTGGCAGCGGCGTCAAACTATTAGCACTTCTTGGCCAGCACGCGAGGCAGCTGCATGGAGTCAAAGTCGCTGTGCAATGCCTCCACCTGCCCAGTTGTCCGGCTGCTCGGCTGCCCGGCTGCCCAGCTGCCCAGCTGTCTACCTGCCACAGCTGACGGCAGGTGAGCGCTGGCCTTGGGCTGAGATCAGTGAGCGGCATCAATGGACATCGGGCATCGGGCATCGCCAGTAGTTGGCCGTTAGCTTAGTTCAACTGAGCCAACTAACTCAATGAACTTTGGCAAAGTGCGTGCTGCTGAGCCGCCGTTTAGCCGGGCTAAGTAGCCCACAAAGTAAGTGCTCAGAGCAGCGTCAGCGAGTCACTTGGCCGGCACTTGTTGCCGCTCGGCCACTCATTGTCGATGTATGTGGACTGTAATCCGTGCATTGTTGCCAGCGGCTTTACGCAAATTTACTTTTTAATGCCGTTGGCTTATTGAGCCTAGTATTAAGCCAAGCTTCGTTTAGGGCGCTTAGTGGCACCTTTAAGACCAGAGGATTAGCGCGGCCAAAAACGGAAGCTGTCAAGCAGCAAGTTTGGCCGCTATAACTCCGGCTGCGGCTTCGTCTTCGGCTGCGGCTTCGACTTCAGCTCCGGCTGCTCATGTTCTGCTGACCAGGGCCAAGTGTTGACATACAAATGGATTATAGACCGGACCTGCAACAAAAATATTTGAATATTATGCTGCTGCCGCTGTGGCTAAGCCGTTTATTGATTGCAATCGAACAGGCCGAGGACAGGCCGAGCAGGCAACGGAGCGTTCAGCTTCCTGGCCGTGTATTAGTTAAGCCAGTAGCATGGCCGGGCCTAAGCCGAGCAGCGAGCAGCGAGCATCCAGCAACCAGCGCACCGAGCAGTGTCAAGTGTCCCCGTTGGCTGGGCCAAAAGGGTCGATTGCACCTAAAGTAGGTGTTGTTATGTTTTTAGCTGTCATAAATATTGTAAAAACTTGGTAAATATTTAAACAGCGTGCACAATAAAGGCAAATGACAGAGGCTTGTTCGGCTTCTTCCTGGCTCCGAGTCGGACAGCGACTCGGGTTCGGGCTCCGGCTCGGGCTCGGTTGAGTCGTCGTCGTCGTTGCGACTCTTGCGCTCTATTGTCCTCGACCAGGCCATAACGGTGGTTGCTTTGTGGCCAGCAAACAGCAAGTGTGCGAGGGAGAGGGACAGCTAGAGAGAGGGAGAGAGAGTGGGAGAGCTGCAGTTGTCTACCTGCACGAGCGTAGAGTGTTTGTTTTACTTACTTTTGAAATTTGAATATGTCGAGAATCGGCAATCGGACTAGAGGCAACGTGGACGGCGACGGGGACGGGGCTAAAGATTAACAACATTTAATAACCCATCATTTCTCGGCCCGTACCATTCGGTGCCTTTGTGGCCAGCATTTTTAGCCATAATGCAGATAACTGCATTTTTGTTTCTTCTGCCCGAGCCTTTGTTCCCTTCGCTCTCTCAGTCTGCCTGTCTCTGTGTGTGTTTGCCATGTTCTTGGCAATTTTTTGCCATTGTCCTTTTTTATTTTACAATTTTATTATTATATTCTTCGGCCCGTTCTTCCTCTTGTTCTGTTCTTTCTTTTTTTATTGCCATCCTGCAGCTAGTTCCCAGAAGCGAGCACTGCAAAATTAAGATCGTTGCGCCGAGATGCGGCTGCGTGTGTGACATTCTCAGCTAGCCCAGCGCCCTGGATGCCCCTGCCCCTGCCCCTGCCCCTGCCCCTGCCTCTGCCACTAGTGGCAAATCAATTAGAGCTCGTTTTTTTTTTTTTGTTGATATCGAAATTGACTCCCTAATTGTATCACACATCAGAGTTTGTTATTTTTATAGAATTTATTTAAATGTTTTTTATTTTTCTTTACTTTTCTGGAAAAGCTAAATTAAATTAAATTTGTTGTTTACAATTTAAATGTAATTAGCTCTGTTGAAGTGAGTCTTTCTATGGGCACAGCAAATGCTCTATAATTTCAATACTGCAGCTTAAGCTCAAATATAGTAGACTCTTTCATAGTTTTGGCCAAAAGGGGGTCAAGGCATAGCTGTTTTTGCCTACTGTTTTACGGCTAGAAAGAAATGCAGGGCTTAATTTAAATAATATATTAAATAATTTGTCAATAATATAATAAATAATATATAAATAATATATATATATATATATGTATATAATATTATATATGAAGAATAAATTACTGTAGACTTCCGCTCCTCTTGCTTGCCTCTTGAGCATCGAGCGGCCGGTAGCGTCCGATAGTTCAAACTAAACAGAAATTGATTATTATTTTATGTATATTTATATATATAATTGAATAATTTATATATATTTAATATGTATTATATTATTTATATATTATTATTATAAAACATTTCGGGCACAGATCATAAATCATCCAAAGCCTTGAGCCCAACTCTCACAGCAAAGCTATCGAAACTGCGCAGCTATCTTTATCTTTATCTTTATCTTTATCTTTATCTTTATCTTTATCTTTATCTTTATCTTTATCTTTATCTTTATCTTTATCTTTATCTTTATCTTTATCTTTATCTTTATTTTTATCTTTATCTTTATCTTTATCTTTATCTTTATCTTTATCTTTATCTTTATCTTTATCTTTATCTTTATCTTTATCTTTATCTTTATCTTTATCTTTATCTTTATCTTTTTCCATCTTTGTCATTTTTACTTTGATCTCAATACTTACTTCAGTGAGAGCAGCTAGAGCCAAGCTCAGAGTTTGATATGCTCTCATTTCCATATCTTGATTTTGATATAGGGTCTAGCCGGTCTTAAGCTTGATTGCAGCCGATTATTCTCCTGAGTTTGGCTCTTGGATTTGGCCAGCAAGACTGAAAATTTGTTAAGCAATTCTCGCATCGTAGCTTTTAGTCGAGCTGAGAGTGATATTGCCTTGCCTTCCGTCAACAAGTCGAGCCTAAGTGCGTTCTTCAAGCAATCTAAACAAATGGATTTCAGAAGTCGCTTGCCATTTCAATTGGCTCGATTTGTTTATAAACAATTGATTTTATTTCGATTTCTGATACTCGTTTTTACTGACCCATAATTGAAGTGCTAAATATATGTGTGGAGCGAAGCGACGAGCGAGGGCGACCAACAGCCCTCTCAGAGGAGCTCCGTAAAGGCAGCTCTTTATTTACAGGGTAAATACGCTGCCAAATGTCGGGATAGGCTTAAGGTGGGGGGGGGGGACTTTGGCGTCGCGGCCTCCAAGCCACATAGAATGTAAATCATGAAACTTCTCGTCGCTGTCACAGCATATAATTATATAATTTGTGTGCTTTACCTCGCTCTGCTGCTGCCGCTGCCGCTGCCGCTGCCACTGCCACTGCCACTGTCGCTGCCACCGTTGCCACTGTCTTCCTCTTGCGCTTCCTCTTCTTTTTCTGCGCCGACTTGTTTTTATTAACACACATTTTTATGGTCATTTATGTAATTTCATAGAGTGCGGCAACATAAATCCCCAAGCGAGTTCTCATTTAACAGTCGCGGCTCTGGGATTGGGCTTGGGCTGACGCTGCTCGCAAAGGGGGCGTGCGGCTACGGGGGGTAGCTGTCTCTCTCTCTCTCTCTTTCTGTCTCTCGCTCTCTTGCACTGGTGCGTCTGGGCAGGCCTAACAAATTTTTGCGTATGGGGCTTAATAAACATGTCGTTGAACTGTCGCCAACAGCACTTTTGTGAGGTTTATGGCGCAGACGCGCCTGCCTAGTAGCCAGTTATTGTTGCTGTTGCTGTTGCTGTTGCTCTTGCTGTTGCCGCAGTGGGCTTTTAAGCACCTCAAAACACTTTTTAATTGTTCAAAATAGTTTTTTCTTACATCTTTTTTTTTTTTTTTTGTGTGTTTTTTGCTTTTTCGGTCTTCTGTCGTGCACATTGAACTTGAGCCAAGCAGCGAAAATAAAAGCAAAACCCAGCGCAGCACAAAAATTGTAATTACCATGAGTAATATTTTATTACACTTTGACACTGAAGGAAAAACTTCACAAGAACAAACGGCTGAAAAACAAAAACCCCAAAATGAAAAAAGTCAAGAAATGAGAGCTAGAGAGAGAGAGAGAGAGAGAGAGAAAAAACAGAAGCAAAAGAAGCGACGACGTGCAAAGAAAAGCCAGCTAAGGTGATACAACGACGACGACAACGACTTTGCTATGCTCTCTAAAGAGCTTGAATCAAAGCTGATGTAATGGGAGAGGGGGCGAGAGGGGAGAGACGGGTGACAGAGAGACATCTGTCTGTGTGTGCAATTCATTTATCTGTATGAGTGCAGCATCTGAGCATCTGAGCATGGGCAACTGTCGAGTGAGAAATCACTCAATATAAATTGCAACAAATTCGTAAATCTCGCAGGGAAAATACGAGAAAAACAGGTGCATGCTCGACTAGCAGATACCCTGCAACACGCATATTTCTATGAGCTACATCCCATGACAATGCATAGCCATTGTGTGTCAGTCCGCGCTACCCTTCGCCCACCGGCGCACAGGGTATTGTCGGGCAGGCAACTAACTTAAGTAGCGGTAGCAACAGGCTACTAACATGTTTATGCTACTTTTATGAGGTGGCAATAAAATCGAACCAAGTACGAAAATAAAAAGGAGAAAAGGCAAAGGCACTCGGGTGAGATGCGCTTGCTCGCTTGCGCCTGCGGGCGCTCGCCTCGCCTCGCCGCGCCTCTGCCCAGCTGCGGCTGTCTCTGTCGCACCATTGCTGGCCAGGCACCGGCAGGCCAGGATAGCCGCCGCACACACAATGACTTCATCGATTTATAGCGGTCACGAGTGACGACGACGACGACGACGACGATGACGACTTGGGCCCCGGGCCAGCGGGTTCTGTTGCCAATACACACATACATACACATTTATATATGTATATTGGCATCAGCCGATGGCATTTGCCTTAGTTTTTGGTTTTCGGCTCGGCTTCGGTTATGCGCGACTTGCGCTGCGTTTTTATGATGATATTGTTTTGCATTTTGCATTGCATTGGACTTTTTGTTTTCGCACTCGCACTCGCACTCGCACTAGCACTCGCATTCGCGTCGAGTGCGTGCGCTGCGTGGATTAGGCCATGTCTAGGACCGCACTCGGCTCGAAATGCGTATTCCTGGAAGCCATGGCCACGGCCACAGCAGCAGCACAACTCGCGCGACAAGCGACGCGCTCTGCGGTCGCATCCTCGGCTGCATTTTATGGTCTGTCGTCATAATCACTGGCGCAGCATCAACATCTGCATCAGCATCAGCATCAGCATCTGCCTCTCCAGCTCGAGCTCCAGCTCCAGCTCCAGCTCTAGCTGGCTCCGGCTGCACCAATGACACACTCAACAGCGGCGTCAGCGTACCTTGATTTATGCTCCCCGTGCCAATTGGGTCTCAGCTCTCACCCCTCCGCCTCCCAGGCCATATATTTCATATTTACTCAGCTATTAAAGCATTCAATCAACTATCCAATTGCACATTTATGGGAGCTTCTATCAAATGCCATTGAAATAATGAGCGTCAAGTTGTTTTATGGCTGCCAACGGCTACATATTCTCTTATCTGTGGGTCTTTGCTTGATAACGCTGCAAATTGATATTAGCAAAAGCAAAAGCAGACCATTTATTGCTCTGTTTACTATTATTTAAGAACAGTGTGTTATAAATTTAATTTACTTTCTTATGTATTTTTTACTACGAATTTGTTTAAGCATTTAAGTTTTATAAGAATATTAAAAAAAAAAAAAAACACACACAAAAGACAAATTAGAAAATATGGAGGAAGATTTCATTTTCAACAGATTCAGTAGAGCATATAAAAATATATTTATAAATATTGTGTATAAACATGATACATGATAAACATATGATACATAAACATTTTGCTTATATTATTTTAGCAAAAAGTTAAGTGATTTCAATATAAATTTGAAAATTTGTGCTAGATATAAAAAAAATATGTATTAAAAATGATTAAATATTATTATATTAAATATTATTATACTAAATATTATTATATTATTATATAATGTTATTATTGTAATTTCTTAAGTAATCTTTAAATAAAACCAAAGTATTTCAAGCAAATATTCCAATAAATATATCTTTCCATCTATAGTTTTTAAATGAATTTAAAGTTTTTTATTAAAATTATAAATAAATCTATATTTTTTAATTTAATTTAAGTGAGTAATTTATAATATTTTAATACTATTATTTAATAAAGCACAAAATATTAAAACTATTTTATTATCGTTTAATTAGAAGGAATTCGTTTTTTTTTGTTAGAATTTGGCAACGAAATAAGATTTTGGGGAGATTAAAAAAATAAATTGTATAATATTTTCTTATCTATTTTTAATATACAAATTTTTTATTTTTATTTATTTTTAATTACCCAAATTTTATTATATAATTTTATTTGTATAATTATTAATAATATCAAAACTATTTGCTTATATTTTAAGTATTTTGCATTTAAATTTTTTTTTTCTCTTTTCAATTATTAATTTTATAATTAGTTTATGCTCAATTAATTTAATAAGTTAAAAAAAAAAGAACGAAATGAGTTTTTTTTTCCATAACAATAACAATTTTACATCGCAAATAATTTGACTTGTTTGTCATGTCAAATATTTGGGGCTGAATGTAAAATATTTGTACAAAGTAGGCTCAATAGTTGTTTAACGATTATTTGGCTGGCTTTGGAATTTTCGAATTGTTTTTACGAAGCAAGAAGCACCGTTAAGACTTCCGTTATGTTGTTGCATGTGTGTGGTGTGCGTGTGTGCGAGAGTGTGTGTAGTCTTTTTTCTTTGTTGCTGCTGCTGATGTCAATTGAGCAAAACAAATATCAGGAAATGTCATCATTTTGTAAGGCAGAGCTAAGAATTGAAAAGGACAAGCCGAGGGAAATTGAATTGAACAAATTGAATGCCAGAGATAAAGAGAGTAGAGAGAGAGAGAGAGAGGGAGAGCGAAATAGAGCGGCAAGGAGAGCAAGAGACGACAGTCGCAGGACACCAGGGCGAGCCACACATGGCGCAAGTGTTTGCCGTGCGAGCTGCCTGCTATGACACTCACCGTCGCAGTCGCAGTCGCAGTCGCTGCCACACAAAATGTCAATGCGCAGCTGCGCCGCAGTCGACATCGAGACGTGCCGTGCCGTGCCGAGCCGCGCCGCGCCGCTCCGTGTCGTATCCGCACAGCATCTTTCCCTCAATTTTTCCCTCAAAGTGTTGTTGTTGTTGTTGTTGCTGTTGCTTTTGACTCGTTTGTTGTATCAGCGTCTTTTCTACTCTTGTCTTGTTTGCATTGTTCTCGCTCAACAGATTTGATCAGTTTTTAATGAACTTCATTCATGTTTGAATGACTTTGATCAGTTCCGCTCTGGCCTCGCCTCGCCTTGCCCTGTCCCTCACCCTCGCCCTCGCCCTCGCCCTCGCCATCAATCTCCTCGTTGGGCTCTGGCAAACAATAGCAAATACACAAACCTTTTAAACGCGTGCGGCGATTGTCGCTTCTTGCTGCTTCTTCTTCTGCATCTGCATCTGCATCTGCTTGCTGGTGTTGTGACAGTGACAAGAAGATGCATGTGTGTGCGTGCGTGCGTGGGTGTGTCGTGGCTATTGTCGCCGTCAGCAAGTTAGAAAGTCGCGCTGGCGCACGCGGCGTATGTGCAATGCCGACAACATTCCGCTCCGCTCAGGCCAGGCTAATCCCGCATAGCGTCTAAGCCGCTTTTGCCCAACAACAACAACAGCAACAACTCAAAACTCGAAAACGTCAACCGCCAAGCGCATCAGCAGCATCATCATGATCATCATCATGCGTCAAGTTCAACGAGGCGTACAAAATACTTCTACCAAGTGCCGACGCTGAGGCCCAAAAGAACAACCAACGACCAACAACGACAACGGCAACGGCAACGGCAACAATGAGCGGCAACAGTGCCACTTTTGGTTTCGATTGTGGCACGGCCAGAAAGAGACAGCGACAGCCGCGACGGCAACAGCTGAGAGCGGCGAGCGTGAGAATGCCTGCGCCAGAGCGAGACCGAGCGGCAGGTGGTGGCACACAGCATTGATTGAGGGTCCTTGAAAGGGTACAAATAATCAGAAAATTGTATTAAATGTCCCACATAATGAAATGAAATGAACAAAAAAAAAGAAAAAAAAAAAAATAAATAAAACCAAATCAAGTAAAATATGTGTAACAGCCCGCCCCGAGCTCGAGCTAGAGATTCCCGATCTATGCTCCATGATCCGTGATATAGCAATTGTTATTGTTGCATGTCAGAATCCGCAGCTGGGGCTGGCATATAGATTCTGTTAAGACTGCTGCTGCTGCTGCGTCGAGCGTGATGATGATGATTATCGTTATTGAGGCACTCTTGCTTTGATCTCTGGCAACACACACACACATACACACACTCGCACACACACACATGCAAGTACAAGCACTTGGCTTGCACCCAGCCCATGGATCATGGATCCCCATGCAGCTAGCCATGGGCGCAGCAAGTGCAGTCGCCGCCAAAGTTGACGCATTGTGTCATTGTCAAGTGTTGCGCCGTGTGTGCGTGTGTGTGTGTGTGTGTGTGAGGAATCTGCCTCTGCTCTATTTGTATTTATTTGATTTGTGATTAATGCTGGAGTGCGTGGCAGACTGTGAGACTTTAACAGCGTGCGGAACCCAACTAGGTGTGCGTGTGTGTGTGTGTGTGGCAGACAACACACACAAAAAATGTGTAGCTCTTTACAGGGTATGCAGCAAAATGTTTCGCTCTTATCAATATAATTAATAGAGCTGCAGATAATGACAGTTGAGCAACGACAACGACATCGACAACGACAACGATGCCCCATTGCGCATACGCCGCGTGAGACGATTGGCTGGCCAACATTGTAATTTGGCCAATTCGCAGTGGTCAATATAGTTGGCAAACACCTGGCGCAGTGGGAGCTATCCAGCGACCTGACCTGAGCGCTATGCGAGTTCAAGCTGCCTGCCTGGCTGCCTGTTTGGTCACTTGGCTCGGCTCGGCTCTGCTCGGCTGGGTGGTCCTAGACATGACACTTTAGACATTTTGTCGTTGCCTTGCAAATTGAGCTGAGAGCTGAGAGCCGAGGGCCGAGGGCCGAGGGCCGAGAGCCGAGTGCTGAGACACAGGGGCGGCGGGGGCGTGCCGCGCACAGCTGGCGAGCGACGTCGTCTGCCGCGTCTGCCTCGCTTGTGTAAATATTTCCTCATTTTATTTGTGGCACACAAAAGAAGGAAAGCAAATGTGCAGGCGGCCTGGTCATATTGTTTTAACACATTAGCAGCGCAATGCAACAAATAATTTCCATAAAATGCTGCTACGCTACGACGCTGAGACGCTGAGACGTTGTCGTGCCGGTAAATGGAGCGACGACAACGGCAACGGCAACGGCAACGGCAACGACGACGGCAACGCTAACTGCGCTGCCAATAGACTTCAAGTCAATTTCAATGCATGAAAGAGATATGTCACAGGAAGAAAATATTAGTCTTTGTCATTAGGCAAAACAAAACAACACAAAACAAAGCAAAACAAAACGCCAACAAGCCTCAAAAAGAAAAAAAAAAAGAAAAAAAAAAAAAAAACCAATCCATGTGTGGCTGGGCCGCAGCTTTGGATGCCGCGCATCGGGGCGGCCGCTGTGGCCCCGTCGTCCACAGGGCCCAGAGCCTGTCTCTCTGTGTGCGTGCGCGTGTCTGTGTGTGTGTGTGTGTGAGTGTTTGCCTGATGTTTGCCCACCAACAAAGTTAACACTGGAAATGTCCAAGTGCTGTCGTTGCCACATTCACATGATTTAAGCAGCAACAACAACTCGAGACAAAATGTTTCCCATCATAAAACAGAAAAAAACCAAAAAAAAAAAAAAAAAAAAAAAACCTTCGTCTTCGTCTTCATCTTCCTAAAGAGTCCAAAAGTCCACAGCGAAGAAAAAAGAAAAGCAACGAAAAACGAAAAATAAAAAAAAAAAAAAAAATAAAAATAAAAAACTAAACCGACTTTAGACAAAGCAAACGAAATTAAAAACGGTTCAAATGCTTTGCTTGTGTAAGCAATTGGCTTGTACACGCCCCCCTACCCTTGTCCCCTCTCGCTACACAGCGCCTCGTCTGGCTAGGTCTCATGTGTGGAGCGCGTTGCGGAAATGCCAGCAAGCCGTGGAGCGAGTCTTTCGGCAACACTTTTAGCTGCGCTCCCAGATCAGCAGCTGCTTAGGATCATTGCCTCGTCTCAGCTCGTCGAGTTGAGCTGAGCTCCAATAAAAACAATTGCGAATTTATTGGGATTTTTTTATTATTTTTTTGTACACTGCCTGCGCGTGGGCGTTGGGCTGCTCGAGCGAGCAGCACGTGTGCGTGCATCAACTGATGCTAATTGCCATTGTTGGAGCCCGCTCGCTGCATGCAAATGGACTCATTAGCCAAGAGGCTCTTGGCAGCTGGTGGGCGTGGCAGCGTGGGAATCACTGGCAACACCGGCCGCCGGTGCTAAATGCACTTGTTCTGACCATTTGGGAATTGCATATTTCATTTCATTTACTTTTGGGACTTACCTTATATATATATGAGATGTGAATACGAAATTGAAATGATTTTTCTAAGTTTATTCCCATTAATATATATATTCAATCCATAAATTTGATTGCTGTGAATCGTAGCGCAAATTCAGTTGAGAAATTATATAAGTCTTGGAAAATCTTTATTTAGATTATTTATCAATTTATAAAAATATTTTGTTGTTAGACGAGTAGAATGGGTAAATTTATATACCTGGTAGATATAGCTCGGCTGAAAAATTATCTGAGTGAGTTAATTAAAACTTTAAGATCTAAAGATCATATAACTAAAATCGATAATATTTAGTCAGCTTTTGCTTTCGATATGTCATTGAATCTGTAGGAATTGATATGGAAATTAAGTTTTTAATATATTTATAAATTTCAATTATTCCATAATTGAAGCAGAAAATGTTTGTATAACATATATAATTTCTTCTGGTATAACTAAATCAGACACAATTGGTAAAATCGTAGTTTTAATTTAGATTTTCTAAGAACTTCTAAGATCGCTTTTATATATATATATATATATATATATATATATATATATATATATATATTATTATGAGCATTATCAATAATATTAAGTATTGTGGATTTAGTCATGCTATTTTGCTTTTTTTTTTCTTTGATGGAATGTCCGGAAGGGCAGATGACAAATATTTCCGGAAACGCGTCGAATGTTATCAAACCTATTTCATCGCAACTTGGCTATAAATCAATGCAATTTTTTTGTTATGACGTTATACATTTGCGTATTTCGAAATGTTTGGCTTGCCATTATTTTTGGACTTTTGAATTTTTTCACATAAACCAAGCGATACGCGTGCCTCTTATCGATACGCGTGCGTAACGGGAATGCTTAAGCTGTAAACGTCATCGGCTTTTGGACACTTACTTTGCCCAATGAAAATATTTCTCATGTTTTATACCCTAAATCCATTGAAAATGCAATTTCAGGGTATAATGTTATTGTGAAAATGTATGTAACAGTCAGAAGGAGGCGTGCCACACCCCAAAAGTATATATATTCTTGATCAGCTCGACGAGCTGAGTCGATATAGCCATGTCCATCTGTCCGTCCGTACGTCTGTTCGTCTGACCGTCTGTTCGCAGCGATCTCGCAAACGTCAAAAGCTAGAAATTTCAGTAGAATGTGAAATGCAGCTTGAAACTTTTTGTTACATAAAAGTATTTATATTTGCATGATATAATAACTTTATACATGTATATATGTACATAGTCATATACATATAACACATGATTTATAATTGAAAAAATATATATTAGGTAAGAAATGTCTTTGAAGAGAAAAGTTCTTAATATGCTTAAAATCTTTCAATTCATAGAAATGCAAAAAAATAATAATTAATATTGGAAAAATGTATTATTAAAATATAGCAAAGTCAGTGCTTCATATCATGTCCAATTGTGTCCAATATTTTATTATAATGAAAATAATTTAATAATTTAATTTAATTATAATAATAAAAATAGTTTGATTTAAAAACTTTCTTTATTATAGAATTAATTCTTAATCAGATAAAAAAATAAAGTTTTATTTATTTGCCACTTATTAAGTAATGGCAATGCGTTTGCTAGCTTATTTGTGACACTCGCAGTTAATTATTATGATAATTTCCACAGCTCTGAGTTGTTTTGGTATAGCCATTTCGGTTGCCTGTAGACTGTTGCGGCCTGAAGGCCACTGCTTGTTTTTCAGGCCTTTATTTGCTTTAGTTTTGTTTAATTTTTTGTTCTCTTACATCTTTATTTTATTTTTTTCTTCTGTCACAAATATCTTGGGCACGTTTTTGAAGTGCCTGCGAGGCGCCCCTAACCAACATATACAAAAACAACAACAACTTTAAGCTTACTGCCAGTTAATTTTTCGGAGAAAAACGCCAGAGTTTCTCGCAATTTTATGATCAATTCATTGAATTTTTCGTTGGCTTTTTTGTTGTTTTTGTTTTTACGCTGCAAAAAGAAGGAGAGAAATCATCAGCACACACGGCCACGGCAACAACAACAGCGAGTAAACATATTGTTGCTGATTATTAGCTGTGCGAGCTGTAACAACAGCAATAACAAACAGATAAAAGTGCTCTAGTCTGAAGTGTTTTTAAAACTATTGTTTGAACTTATACTTATACTTATACTTATACTTATACTTATACTTATACTTATACTTATACTTATACTTATACTTATACTTATACTTATACTTATACTTATACTTATACTTATACTTATACTTATACTTATACTTATACTTATACTTATACTTATACTTATACTTATACTTATACTTATACTTATACTTATACTTATACTTATACTTATACTTATACTTATACTTATACTTATACTTATACTTATACTTATACTTATACTTATACTTATACTTATACTTATACTTATACTTATACTTATACTTATACTTATACTTATACTTATACTTATACTTATACTTATACTTATACTTATACTTATACTTATACTTATACTTATACTTATACTTATACTTATACTTATACTTATACTTATACTTATACTTATACTTATACTTATACTTATACTTATACTTATACTTATACTTATACTTATACTTATACTTATACTTATACTTATACTTATACTTATACTTATACTTATACTTATACTTATACTTATACTTATACTTATACTTATACTTATACTTATACTTATACTTATACTTATACTTATACTTATACTTATACTTATACTTATACTTATACTTATACTTATACTTATACTTATACTTATACTTATACTTATACTTATACTTATACTTATACTTATACTTATACTTATACTTATACTTATACTTATACTTATACTTATACTTATACTTATACTTATACTTATACTTATACTTATACTTATACTTATACTTATACTTATACTTATACTTATACTTATACTTATACTTATACTTATACTTATACTTATACTTATACTTATACTTATACTTATACTTATACTTATACTTATACTTATACTTATACTTATACTTATACTTATACTTATACTTATACTTATACTTATACTTATACTTATACTTATACTTATACTTATACTTATACTTATACTTATACTTATACTTATACTTATACTTATACTTATACTTATACTTATACTTATACTTATACTTATACTTATACTTATACTTATACTTATACTTATACTTATACTTATACTTATACTTATACTTATACTTATACTTATACTTATACTTATACTTATACTTATACTTATACTTATACTTATACTTATACTTATACTTATACTTATACTTATACTTATACTTATACTTATACTTATACTTATACTTATACTTATACTTATACTTATACTTATACTTATACTTATACTTATACTTATACTTATACTTATACTTATACTTATACTTATACTTATACTTATACTTATACTTATACTTATACTTATACTTATACTTATACTTATACTTATACTTATACTTATACTTATACTTATACTTATACTTATACTTATACTTATACTTATACTTATACTTATACTTATACTTATACTTATACTTATACTTATACTTATACTTATACTTATACTTATACTTATACTTATACTTATACTTATACTTATACTTATACTTATACTTATACTTATACTTATACTTATACTTATACTTATACTTATACTTATACTTATACTTATACTTATACTTATACTTATACTTATACTTATACTTATACTTATACTTATACTTATACTTATACTTATACTTATACTTATACTTATACTTATACTTATACTTATACTTATACTTATACTTATACTTATACTTATACTTATACTTATACTTATACTTATACTTATACTTATACTTATACTTATACTTATACTTATACTTATACTTATACTTATACTTATACTTATACTTATACTTATACTTATACTTATACTTATACTTATACTTATACTTATACTTATACTTATACTTATACTTATACTTATACTTATACTTATACTTATACTTATACTTATACTTATACTTATACTTATACTTTTGCATACACCCGCAGTGCTTATCGCTGACGTCATATACCGTTGATGGGTGAATATCAGGCGGAGCTGAAGTGCCTGCACCACCTCTGCTGTGCCGCAAAGCAAATACATAAATAAAATAAAGCTATAAATAAATAAAAATTAATGTTAGTGAAAGATGCTTAACATTTCCATTGAGTCAGCAGCCGGAGAAGCAGCAGCAGCAGCAGCAGCTGCCGTAGCAGCAGCGACCAGGCGACGATCTTCAAACCGCGACTGGGCCGAGACTTGGAACTTGTGACTTGGGCTTGGCAACTACGAGACGAGAACAACGGCTGCAGTCATATGCCTGCGGCGACTTTTTGTGCACAGTGTTACAAAAACCTTTTTTCGCTTACAAATTTGCTAATGAAGTTGAATTTCTTTGTAAAATTTGCATAAATTCTGTGACACATGTGACAAATTTCTTAACACTAAAGTAAGTCTGCACAGGGATATGGAGCGATTAATCACGTAACCAGCTGGAGAATATTTTACCTAATATATATAGCCTTTATTAATTTTGGAATTCTTTTTGATTTAATGGCGATCGATTGTGGATGGTCCTTGATCAGATCGATCATTGTAACCACTGTACGTTGCGCCTGCGTCGTGGAGTCAGAGCTGCAAGAGAGGCGGCCTGGTGTCAGCTCCGTCATCCTGTTGATTTGTGTTAAGGAAGCAAGTGCTTATGTCCATGGGAGTGTGAGTGTTGGTGTGTGTTATGAATGACGGCGGACCTACTTAGCCAGGGCGCTGCTGATGCTGCTGATGATGATCGGGGGGTTCTTGATGATCATGATGGTGCCGCAGCGCTTAGATGGATGGCCACGAAAATTTATCATCATGCGAGCCAGAAGACAAAGTAGCAGCCAACCGACCCAAGCGGACAGCCAGCCAAAAAAAGCAAAAACAAAAAACAAAAAAAAAAACCACACAAAACAAAAACAAAAAAAAAAAAAACGTTCATGGCGCATGCGCAAGGATCTCAAAGAGCTGAGCCCAGCCTCAGTCGTGGTCCACAATTAAAATGTGTGCGCTGAGGAGATGCGGATGCTTCACTATTTGGGGTCTGCGGCTCAGTTGCAGTTGCCGCATAAGCGGCCGTTGCGGCTCGTTTCGAGTGTTGAAAAGTAAGGAAGCTTTAACAAATTACCGCCCAGTTACCGGCACAACGAGATGTTTATAAAAGTTGTAAAAATTTGCCAAGCCAACACCAGCACAAGCACCAGCCAGTCAGCCAGCCAGCCAGCCAGCCAGCCATGGCCCAAAACTACAGACATACATCTCCATGTCGGCTGCAGTGCCTAGCGGCACAACTCGGGCGCACGGAGCTGGGAGATGGCAAATGGGATGGAGGCCAGCGGGCAGCGGGCGTGGGGCGGGGCGCAACGGAGACTACAGAGACGGACGGCGGCTGGCATTAAAGGAGTTTGCAGGCTCTGCACTTGGCGCAGGCGCATCGCAGTGCCAGACAATGCCAGCCACTGGCCACGACTCAGACTCTGAGACTGCGGCTGAGCTTGAGCTCGGCCTGGATCGGCCAGCATTGCGCTTGGCTTGCCTTATAAAGTGAGCGCTGAGCGTCGAGCAAAGTTACTCATGTCATGACAGCAAACGAGCAAGCAGCAAACTTATGACTGAGTAATTGCTGGTGATATTTATGCGACGAAGCGTCCGAGGATGTGACGGTGCAGCAGCAGCAGCAGCAGCAGCAGAAGCAGCAGCATCAACAGCAGCAGCAGCAGCAGCAGAAGCAGAAGCAGCGGCGGCGGTGACGGAAACTGCTGCAGCAGTATCTTTTGCAGTGCTTTCTGCTTATTATCGCTTGCCCCACACTGCCATTGACATGGCATATTGATTGGCCCTATCCCAAGAGCAGCAGCTATCAAATGCCCAAAACTGACTCCCATTACTGTCTGATGCTTGATCACCTATTCAGTTAAAGATATATAATTAAAGTGAGAAATTGGATCTGATGATTATTTAGCGATCTGCTTAGTCTTCTCATCTTTGTTAATTGAATTGAATTATTTTAAAGATATTTATTTATATTTATATATTTAATATCTAAAATTTAATACATGACCCATAATGTTTATGTATGCAATTTTAATTCATATTTTTTATATATTTATATATTATATTGTGCTCTTGCTTCTGATCTGTCCAGGTTGTCGCTCTTATTGAGCGGTTTTATCTACATCGCTGTGGATTTGTTAAGCTCCGGATTTTGCTGCTGAGAGGCAATCATAAATGTATATATATATTTTTTGAAAGTAAATGCTAATTATATGTTCCAAGTTCCAGATTAAAAGACACGTCAAGCTATAGCTAATTATCGGTTTGAATTCAATTTTTCATGAATATGCTTATATGGTATAATTCATGTCAAAGCGATCGGCTGGGGACAGCTGAATTGAAAGATACTCAAGATATTGCTTCAACGTACTCATGTCGGAAATTTTGCATGCTTATCAATGAGATATAAATATGGTGTATAACAGTATAACAGTTTATAACAGTGTATAACAATGTATAACAGTATATAAGACTATGTAAGTGCTTAACAGCACAACAGCACAACAGTATACCCATATAACCGTATAACAGTACAAAAGTATAAACGTATAACAGAACAGCTGTATAACCGTATAACACAAAATATGTATAACAGTATATGATATTTATTTGCAATGTATAAAGCTTAGAGCTGCAGTAGTCTTTTACAGTATATGACAATATATAACAGTATATACCGAGTATAACAATATACGACAGTCTAAATTATATTTAGGATGCATATAATATAAAATTATTTAGCAAAGTATTATACACACTATATTTATATCAGTATCTTAGAGTGCACAGTAGTATATAGAAGTTACGACAGATTATTACAGCATATAACAGTTTATATTAGTATATCCGCATTATAAAGTAGATTTTTGGTAATTTCGTGAGTTTCCTATGAGTTCAATTGTTGCAATTAATTATGCTGAAGTACAACCAAATTTGTTCCATAATATTTGAGAGATTATTTATATTACAGTTAAATTTAAATATTTCATTTTTATTAGTTATAAAAAGTATAAGGAATATAAAAAATATATTTTACAGATGTGAGCAAATATCTATGTAAAGTGAACATGTATCTGTATTAGATCTGGTGTAGGTGATCTGGAGATTCGTTGGGCCTGATAAAATATATTGAGCTCGGCATATGCTCGCAGCGTTGTGGAGCACACACACACGCACAACGGTTTTCATACATGCGTGTGCGTGTGCGTGCTGTTCGTTTGTTTTAGTGCTAGTTGTTGTTGTTGCTGTTGTTGTAGCTGCTGCTGCTCGCATAACATCACATACTACAAAACAGTGTGTTTGCTGTCTTTTGGAATGTAAATCATTCGCTAAGTACGCTTGATTTAGGCGACCATCACACTACATTCTTCGACCGAGTCATGCACCGAGACTGAGTTTCGCATGGAGATGGCGATGGCGATGGCGATGGAGATGGAGATGGAGATGGTGATGGTGATGGTGATGGAGTTGGAGTCGGAGCTGTGGAGTTGTAGAGTTGTGGAGTTGGAGTTGGAGTTGGAGTTGTGGAGTCTTGGCCAGTAACTGGCATACTGACAGATGGCTACGCTCGTATGGCTGGCCGCTCGGCTGGCCGTCTGAATATGTTTGGATGTTACAATGCAGATACATGAGTACTTTCGAAGCAGGCGACGGTGACGGCAATGATGACGATGTTGACGAGACTGTGGCCTGACGACGAAAGCAATACGCCATACATAACTCATCGCACATAATGAGACTGCAATAATTCACTTGCTCTGCATGCTCGTGATCCTCGCGGCGGCGGCCAGTGCATATAAAGACACAAGCCAGCCGAGGCACTGTTATAACAACAACAACAACAACAACAACCACAACAACAACAAGCTGGCCAAGCCAAGACCAACGTCAAGACCAAGAGCGAAACCGCAGCACTTGGATTCTCCACGATCGTCCGCAGTTGGAAATCTTCATGCACTCCTAGTTTTCTGTAATTAAGTGTAATGAGCGTAATTGCTAATGTGTGTGGAGCGCACGCTGCCACAGAGATCTTCAGCTTTGCTGGCTGCCTACTGGATGCTGCTGCCAGCATCCGAGTGCCTACTGCATGCTGTGTATGTGTGTATCTGTGTGTGTGTGTGTGTGTGTGTGCGATTGCGTTAGCGATTTACTTATAGCCTCGTTCACTTTGCGGTCTGCGTCTGCTAGCTGGAGTTGGTCTTGATCTTGGCGTGGCTTGGCTTGGCTTGGCTTGGTCTGGACTGGCTTTGGCTTTGGCTTTCGGTATTGGTATTGGTATTGCCATTGGTATCGGCTCGACTTCGTTTAATTTCGCTTGGCCCGGCCCGGCCTGGTCTGGCCTGGTCTGGCTCGCCATGGCTTGCCGTGCCGTGGCTTCGTGTGCACAACAAGTGAAATTAAAATGTATGACAAAGTGCGTGCAATAATTCGTGCAAGTTTAATGAGTCTCCGCAATGTGGACATTTGTCGTCGTCTAATTGTACTAGATATGGATATTTTAATTGAATGAGAACGATGTCTTATTAGATGCGGGCAATTAGTCTATTTGTGCCTTCTCCGCAGACCACGTTCACATTCGACGCACACTCTCCACACTTGGTCTGGGCCTCTTCACTTGGCTGCCCATAATATTTGTTTACCAAATTGCGACTCAACGGCCGGGCCTATGGCCAACTCCAGCATCTACCAGCACTAGGTAGTACTCATATCCATATACCATCTATAAAATAAGTACTAATAACAATCATTTCTATTTTCTAAATTTATTTTATAAAATTCATTTTATTTTGCTTTCTTTGTCAGTTTTTCGGCTGATTTATCAATCAATCTAGCTAAGAATAAATTGACATCAAGTTAAATAAATTATTTTTATTGTTTTGCGTTTTTTTGAATTTTATTTTACTTTATATTAAAATTATAATATTAAAATTATTTTTATAAATATAATTTATTATTTATTTATTACAAAATAATAAAGATTTTGTTATTATAATACATATTAATATTATGATATATTATTTTAATTATTGATATTATTATTATGATTAGTATTATTAATTTTAGTATTGTTCATTTATTGCTCATTATTAATATTTTTATTATATAATGACGCCAGAAAAGTGCTGTCGATTGCTATCACTCGCTGTAAAGAAAACAAGTGCAAAGAGCTCTGCAAAGATGTTAACCAAGATCCTTGGGGGCTTGGCTAGTCATGAAAAAGTGGAGAAACTGCGGAGCTGCACCAAACGTGGATGGATGGATCACAGAGTGAGAACTGAGTGTTTCCAAAGCACAACCATTAAGCGTGTAACTGTAGAGCTTCATGCCTCAGCCCCGAGTTTAACTGAAGAGAAGCTTAAGATCGCAATGATGAACAATAAAAGGGCTTCGGGACCAAAAAAAAATATTAGTACGGCCTACTTTTCTTATATTTCTTCTTCGTATGTATATTACATGCCATCAGAAGTGTGAAAAGAACAGAGAACAGAGCAAAGCCTAGCACAGGACAATTAATTAATGAAGAACTAATGAAACATAGGCTGAAGGTAATAATATTAAAGTTGCTTTTGTTCATTTATGTATAATATTTAAACTTATTAATCAATTTATGCTGTCTTTGAAGCAAATCAAAAAATTTAATTTTTTATTAAATAATTTTTTCATACAATACATTTATTTTAAATATCAATGGAGCCAAGCGCCGAGCACACATTTGCTTTGTTGTTATTTTTTTAGAATATATAATTTAAATTCAGTTGACAAAGTTTGTTTTAACTATTTATAATTTTATAGCAGGCTAAAAATATAATAATAATTATATTTTTGATACTAGAATAAATAAAAATTATTTACATTATTTACATATTAATATTATATTACTATATATATATATATATATATTACTATATAATTAACTTAACTTATTTTTTTCATCATAATTAAGTACCTGAAGTCTTAATATAGCTATAAAAATCATAAAAAAAGATAATGTAATTAAATTAAGCTTTAAACTTATGACTTTTATGATAAAAGAAAATGAGTATTAATAATTAAATGTAATTAATGCGAGACAAATGTCATTTACGTCTTGTCAAATTTAACCTTTTCTGGGTGCAATGTAATCATTTGTAGGTGATTAAGGAGTCGACTTGTGGCGTTTGTCATCCTTGCATTTGCCACTTGCCACTGGCCTCTTGCCACTTAATGCCCATTTAGGGATCGGGGCTAGCTCGGCTTGAGCAGCGAGCGATAGTTTATTGAACTGACAGGACTCGCGTCCGGCAGCGGCTGGCGGGCCGGGCGAGGGGCAGGCTAACAAGCTAACAAGATCATTGGATAACACCACATTCCACATTCCACATTGGCTCGCCAGCGACTCGCTTTGTTCCCGATTGACCCAATGCAAATGTGAAATATTTTGTTTTCATTGCAATTGTTTGTCAAGTTCTTCGCACGTTCCCAGCGAGACGAGGCGAGGCGAGGCGAGGCCTGGCCAGAAAGGATTGAGTCAATGTTTGTGCAGCCACTTGTGAGGCACGTTCTGTATCGCTAAGTCGATCCGCTGCGATCCTCTAAGTCGACCCATTGACTGATCGCCTCAATGGGTTTGTTTGAGCGATTGGCTGGCTGTTTGCTCACTGCATGTGTGTGTGTGTGTGCATTGGGTCGATGCTGAGTTGTGATAAGGCGGCTCACGAAAGGATGTCGAGGGCGCGCGTTCATCAATTCTCATATACCGATTTCCTGTGCGCATCTTAAATATGACACAAACACACAAAACATAAATATCAATACACGAATCCCAGATGCAAAGTTCGGATTTGGTTCACAGGCCGGGAGCCGGGAGCCGGGGCAGCCAGGCAGCTCTTGATCGGGTCGTCGCTGCCCAGACGCTGGCGCCAACCTGGCCATTAATTATAACAATTCCTTGCATTGTCACACACACACACACACACACGCACACGCACACACACATGCATACAACACGTACAAATCGAAAATTTATAGGCGCTCGCTCGGGTCGGGCATTCTTCACCTGGGTGGTGGGCAATTTATTTCACCTTTTGAAGCGCTTGAGCTGCACACGGCAATTGCACAACAACAGCTAACTGACAAAAGCAAAACAAAACACTAGCAACAACAACAACAACAACAACAACAACAACACCAACAGCAACATCAATTCGCTGTCGCTGCCACTGCCGCAAAAGGTCAAGGGTATGTTTCGGTCAGGCCCGGTCGCATTCATTGACAATTAAAAACATTTTGCTGGCATTGATCACTTTATTGTCCAGTTGTCGAACAGGACACTCTCAGCTGTCGCTTAGCTCTTGCTCACTCTCTCACACTCTCACTCTCTCGCTCTCAGCTGCATTAAATACAATTGTCGTGTTATGGAATTTGAAGTGGGCGCGTCACCTTTGATCTTTGGCTGAGTCCACTCGAAATTCTTTCATAATTTTTGTCACTTTATGTTGCTAGGACAATGCAGCCAGGGGCTGTGCCAGCACCAGCGGCTGTGGCAGGGGCAGCATTTACTATTGTCTTGCCACCTTTTACCCTTATTAAGCGGAAAACCTGGACACAATAACCAATACGCCTCGACTGATTCGCATTGTTAGCTCTGCATAATTTATATGGGCCACGGCGACAAACTGGCGGCCCAGTCGCCATGCACACACACACACACACACACACACACACACACACACACACATACATACATATACACAGACAGACAGACTCTAGCTAAAAGGCGTGCAAATTTCACATCAGCCCAAAAGTTAATGCGAAATCAGCCAAAAATTTAAGTAATTGAGAGAAATTTGTAATCTTTTTATAATTTTTTCTGTGAATTAAGGAAGGAATAAAGATCAGGGCGAATTTAATTAGATATTTTTTAAATGAGGTCAGAAATAAATAAATAATTAAGAAACTTGAATTTCAAATGAAATGTGACAAATGTTGGAGCTGCCAGACTAACAGTGCCTGATCTGTCAGTAAAAGACTGTGGATATTTTATAACTGGAAATACTTTAGCCAAGTCAATTCGGCGGTTGTTATGAATATATATAATATATTACGAATACATAAAAAAGTCTGCTTCCAAGTTTCTAGAACACAAATCTCAATCGAAATCTCATCTCTGCTTCGGTTTGAGTCTCTGGAATATTTACTTCAGACATAGATTTAGATATATATAATAATATGATATATAATATATATAATAAGTTTATATATACCCACATCCATAGCCGTGCTCAGAGAGTGTTTGCTTACCTCGTCTGGATTGATCGAGAATTCTTTCTACATTTCGGACAAGAGTAAAACTAAATCTTACAGTTTCGAGTCTAGAGACTGCAAGTTAAGTTAATTTACTAATTGAATTATTAATTTAAATAATTAATTTGAATTTGGCGCACAAGGAAGCGCAAATCCAGAAGCTGCTGCGAGCGCTGAAGGCGAGCACCTTGTCTTAGATTTAGGACGGCGTCAGCATATTGTGTGCGCTCTCACTCAGCCTCAGCTCAATTGGCAGCGTTCTAGATATACCTATATATATATATGTAAATATATATCTATACAGATGTGTTTTGCATGCTGAATCTTTGATTTGATTGCCCCACAGCTGCGGCGATGAGTTTGATTCCGTGAAAGAGGAAACTGCTGAGGGCGCATCTAAATTGAGAGATTTCTTCACCTATTCCCATAGCGTCCGATGAGTGCCAAAAGCTGATCCAGCGCTTTGTTGTCGTGAGATTGTTAAAAGAAAAATAATAAAATTCGCAAGCGAAACATAAAACAATAACGTTTTGTAATTCATTGCCATCAGGCAAAATGAAAAAAAAAAAAAAAAAAAAATTGTATCAATGAAAAAAAATAAAATTCGACGAGATTTTCTTTACTTTTCGTGGCAATGCAGTCGGTGCGGGGGCTCCGTTGGCCGTTGGGCTGCATTGGGGCCTTGTCTCTTTGGGTTAAGCCCTGTATTACCTTGTTGGCTTAGTCGCGCATTTAAGGCCCATAAATGTAACGCCATTATCTATAAATCTGCAGCGGAAAACATAACTCAAAAATAACAAAACAAGCTAACACACAAAACATAAACGAAATAAGATATTTTTAATTAATTGTCACTGGCAAGAAACAAAAAATCCAACTACACCGTTTTATGAGAAGCTGCACGTGACCGACGGCAAAAACAGCAACAGCAGGAAAAGAAACAAAACACAAAAAAAAAAAAAACCAAAAACAAAAAAAAAATAAAAGAAGAAAAAAATATATAAACTAAAAAAGAGACCAAATAAACATTTAGATTAAATCTGTCTCAGTCGCTGTTCCAGGCCCAGGGCGCAAGTTCATTGAGGAACACACATGTTTGACACACACACACATACTGTCACACACACACACACACGTGCACAGCTGTAACTGAAATGGGCCCAACACAAAGAGTGAAGCCAACGATTTAGACATTTCTCATAGAAAGACATAATTTTCAATTTAATAAAGGCCATCGCATAAATACGCTCGTAAAAACCTATCAAAACTTAAGATAGATGAGCGCTACGTGCACTTGCTGGAAAGTCCATTAAAAACAGAAAAAAAAGAAAAAAAAAAAAACGGCGCTACGACCAGCCAAAGGGTTGCTAGCCTTAGCCGGCGGGCCCAAGCGGGTGCAATTGCCGCTGCACCGTGCAGTGGGAGGGAGACAGTGCACACACACACGCGCACACACACACACACCTATAAAAAGAGTTTTTTTTTTTTTTTTTTTGGTGAATGGTGCGCCGACGCATAGTTGCATGTCTCTCTGCACGGCGGCAAGAGGCTGCATCGGGGTCACAATAAAATCAAAAATGATAAGCATCTTTAGTGTCCCAAGGGGCACTGAGATGATCGCCCCGTGGTTTGGCATGCCATGCACTGGTCTGGCCAGTTCTGGCGTGGTCTCGCTGCTGCTGCATATTAAATTGTTGAATCAGTCACTGAGAATTCAAGAGAGACAAATCGGAGCACGTACACAGCGTCCGAAATTAATGACAATTGCTGATTGTGTGAGATAAACGGACGAGGCGCAGGGCAATTGGTGGAAACCGCGACAAACTCACACGCACACAAACTCGCACACACGCACACGCACAGAAGAAAGAAAAGAAGCTGAAAGACATTAGTAACACACAAAAGGAAGCCCCGAACACATCGAAAACCTCAGATTTTGACCATGGACCCCGAACCAAGTCCAAGTCCAGGGTGTGCGTAGATTCATCTGCTCCGATAAGAGCAAAGGAATCAAAAAGAAAACCAAAAATATGCCGAACCAACACCAACAACAAAATTGTCGCTGAGTTGATGTCGTAAAAAGGTTGAGAAGGAACCCAACAATAATAAGAGCAACAACAACAACAACAAGCAGATCAGCGCAGTGCGTCTGTGGCATTATTATATGGCTCATAAAATATTTGTACAAGTCTATAAATGCCGCGTAATTTACTTCTGGCTTCAATTAAAAGGAAACTCCAGCAATTCGAAATTAAATTGTTGCGGCTTTTCATACCTAAATATAATACCCTGTGCATGTGCGCGCCTAAAGGTTGTGTTTGTTTTCAAGCCAAGCTAAATGGAATTATGCATTGCAGTCGTCACTATTATAATACTTATTTTTATAAATCTTTATATTATTTTTATTTTTTAAATATATACAATTTTTTAATTTTTAGTAATTTTGTTAATTATTATTTTTATTCATTTTTCGTACTTTTTTATTTTCAAAAATGTTAAATATTTATATATATATATATATATATATATATTTTTTTTTTTATTTTTTTTATTTCCATAATTTTAATTTATATTTTCCTGTAAATAATTATTTTATTAAAACATTTTTTTTTGTTTAAACTTTGTTTTTATTATACCCTGATCCCATTGAAAATGGGAAATAAGGGTATAATGTTTTTTTTTATATTATTTTAGTTTAATTTTAATTTACATATATTTTCATTCCATTAGGACTTAAATATATTTTTTTTAGATTGCTTTACTTTTAATATTACAATCTTTTTATTTTATTTCATTATATATCATTAGATACATTATTAAAAAATGTTATTTATAATATAATTTAATACGTTGCATATATTTTTTGATATTGTTAAGTATATATTTATTATTTTATTCAATTTTATTTTATTTCATTTATATACAAAATATTTTCATTAATTTTCTTAATTGTACTTTGATTTTTTTATACATATATATTTCTGTCATTATTTGTTTCATTTTTGTGAACACTGCTTTATTTTGATTTATTTTGTTTTTGCCATATTTCATAATTTTAGTTTTATTTTAATGAATATTTTGATATATATTTTATTAATATTTTGATACAGTTTTCTTACAATGTTTATTTTTATTTTTTATATTATTATTTAGATATTTTAATTTAATTGTATTTATGTGCTCCTCTTATTATACTTATATCATAATATTTGTCGTCGCGCAGGGTATGTCTTAGGCATCGTTTGATTTACTTTGTCTCTTAGTCTCTCAAGCCACTTTTGAGCAAACGCCGCGTATGCGCAATGCAGCTGCTGTGGGAACGAAGCGTACGACTCTGTGAGTAATGAAAAAATCGTATATAAAAATGTAGAATGAAAACTGCATGTCGGATATTTTATGACAAATAAATACTAAAAAAAAAATATACAAATCCGGAAAGCAAGAAATTTAATGTATGATAGATCGTTCGCCGTATGCGTAAGGATAACTCGAACAAGGACTCACCTATTGACCTAGACCCTCTGCTGTCTCATGCAGATTAACGCAGGGCATAGAAAATAATAATCTAAATTTACAATTTGCAATAACTAAAAGAAAATAAAAAACTCGCAAGATTTGAACTTTAGCTTACATTTTATTGTACAATGAAAGTAGAGTAGTAAATTGGCAACCGAATTTATTGTCGGAAAGACAGGTTAAGTAGTATAACAGGCAAAAGGATTATAAATTAAATATGTATGAGACAGTGTGTGTGTGTGTGTGTGTGTGTGTGTGTACTAACTATTTATGTTTATGTTTGGCGAGATTCTTGATTAACCCTATAAGACTACATATGCAATATTGGGATGGGACTGGCCAACCCAACTATCAGCTATTATCACAGCATTGTAATACAAGGCAAAAGTCGTGGTAACATTGGGAATACTTTGGACTTAGAGCTAAGCGAATGTTTCATTTAGAATACGTGAGGAATGTTTTGCAAATAAATAATACGGTGAGCTCTTATGCTAGACGAACAAAAAAAAATAGATACTGAAGTGTGGATATATAAATAGCATGCATATATATATATATATATATATATATATATGTGTGTGTGTATGTGTATGTATATAATAATGATGGATAATAAATACTTAAGCTAATTAGGATTCGGGTTCGGTTCGGTTCGGTTCGGTTCGGATTCGGATTCGAATGTCATAGCCGTTGTCTTTGAGAATGAGTTTCAGCTGATGAAGCTCATTGGATGGTTCGAATGAGTCAGCTCACTGGGAACTCGAAATTGAACTATAACTGGTATGTGGTAAGTGATAACTGGTTACTAAATCTTAGGAAGAGATGGCCCGCCTCAGTCGCGCCTTCGCCGGCGGACTGGCCGTGCAGGGCTTCTTGCGCTGCTTGGCCAGCAGCTTTGTCATGTGCTTCAGGTACTCTATGTACTGGTACTTGAGGAACCGCAGGTCGAGGCTATTCGGCTCACTGGGCTTCTCGGCGGGCTGGTTGTGCGCGGCCAGCACGGCCTGTCGGTGTAGCTCCACCAGGGGTGTCTTGAGCTTCTCCAGCCGCTTCTCCATCAGCGCACGTGGCACCGTCTCGATGTGGCTCAGCGTCAGTGTCTCGTGCTGCCGACGCTTGGGCCGCGGCGGATTGAGACGGCTGGTGGCATTGATGGTCTCCTCAATGATGCAGAGTACGAGGCGGGCGCTGGTGCGAAAGCGCATCAGTTCGGCCGACCGCACGCTCTGCTTCTGTAAATTCTCGTAGTCCCAGTGCAGCTGGGCGTGCCGCAGATAGCTGAATGCGGCCACATAGAACTGCAGATCTCCGTGCGCGCGCCGCAGTGATATCTGGAAGAAAACAGACGGAAAGCACAGAGATTTTCATTAGTGGAAGGAAAACGCTGAGGAGCCGGTTTGAAAGCGTATTGCAGTTAGCGGTCTCAAATGGATGCGGTGCGGCTGGCAGCCTGGCACAGATCGATCTGATATCCGTTTTGATAAGCAACGGGGCGGTGTAATAACAATTGTGCGGCCTCACGGACCGACGGCTCCATGGCCCCACGGCCCCACGGCCTCACGGCCTCACGGCCAACCGGTTCGTTCTGCCTGAGAACCGGTTGCCAACCGTTAAACAGCCGCCCTCGGCCACGCCCCGGCTGTGCTGTGCACAAGTTGACTGAACTCTCGAAGCTGATTAATAATGAAAATCAATCATACGGCACGTTGCCTGAAAGTGAAAAGCGACCGATTCGCCCCAACACAAATTCGCCCAAATAAAAATTCGCCTATTCGCCGCGCGACGTTCTCCACTTGTTGCTATTTCTCCCATCCCCCTTGCTCGCGCTCACTCTCTTGTTAACTGTACTTTCGGTTTCGCAACGCATTTCGCGTCCACGTGCTAGTGACGTCGACTCGCCTCGCCTCGCGTCGCGTCGCATCGTCGTCGCTCGTTCGCATCGTCGTTTGTCGTAGTCGTAGTCGCCGTCGCCGTCGGCGTCGTCGTCGGCGTCGTCGGCGTCGGCCTCGCTCGTTATTTTGTTGTCGGTCGTCATCGTTCCGTTCGCTTATCGGCGTATGTTTCATTCATGCCGCTCTGCTGGGGGAATCCACGGCTCGCTCATTCGCATGATTCACGCTTCGTGCGCGTGTGTGTGTGTGCGTCTCTCATTTACAATATATGAGCGCTTAGATTGTGCTCGGCGCACCCCTGTGCCGGCCCTGCAACGCTCAAGCGCTGGAAATATGTGCGAAATGTTTTCCGTGACGTCAAAAGGCCGCGTGAGCTGCAAGTTCTTGGGAAAAGTGTGCGCCTGAACTTCAATTGCTGTTTGCCGTCGTTGTTGCCGTTATTTGCGCAAACTACACTCATGCCACACACACATACGACATGCTCTCCCAGTATCCATAGGGTATTTTATAAATAGCCACGATTAGTTGTCACACACACACACACACACACACAGACAGAGTGCTCCACACCCACATTTCCTGCGTCGTCATTGATATTACAAGAATCGCATCAACATCAACAACACTTCATCGTCGCACGACTGCTAGAGTAGTTCACAATAAACATCATTATAATCGGCTAGCAAGTCACATCATTTGCGCAGCTCTAGCCAAAACCCTAACGATTTCACTTTGCCAGCAAATTTATTTTTATACCCTGAATCCATTGAAAATGGAAATTTCAGGGTATAATGTTTTTGTGCAAATGTATGTAACAGGCAGAAGGAGGCGTGCCACACCCCATAAAGTATATATATTCTTGATCAGCTCGACGAGCTGAGTTGAACTAGCCCTGTCCGTCTGTCCGTCCGTCCGTCCGTCCGTCCGTCCGTCCGTCCGTCCGTCCGTCCGTCCGTCCGTCCGTCCGTGTAAACACCTGGATTTCTGCAACCACAAAAGCTAGAGACTTCAAATAAAAAGCAAAATGCTCGATAATACCATACGCTGTACGAGTTTATTTTTTTTTTTCGATAACTCGTCCCATTTATTTTTTATCGATAACTATCGAAAATATCGCTTTGTTTTTGAGGTCTGGCGTGCACACCGTTAAAGATAGAATCGTGCACTAAGTTGTGTTTGATTGCTATATTGAATCCGCACATTTCGTCATTTTTGGATTTTTGATGCCACGCCCCTTTCGCCCACAATTCAACAAAAACGATAACTCACGTATATCAAATACTAGAGACTTGAAATTTGGCAAATAGGTACATATGAATGTCATAATCATTTCACGAAAATTTCATTAAGAACGTATGTCGAGGAAAAAAGTTATTAAACAATAAAGTTTCCATAGCACAGCCTCTGCTGCAGCCGCAAAACTGTGCAGTGAGCATATTACGTGCATGCATATGTTTGTGTGTGTGTGTGTGTGCATGTGTTGGTTACTATTAATGAATAAATGAAGCTCTTAATGATTGGTATTACAGCTCAATGGATTCAGGGTATCTCTTAGTCGAGCAGTCTCGACTAGAGTTTAGTTACTTGTTTTCTCTTCTTCTCTCTTTCTTGACGGCTTTTTTTTTGGGTTTTTTCCTATGCCCGGCTCCAGTGACGTCAATAAGAAATTCAGCGAAAGCCGCTCATTGTTATGCCAATTATTATTAAACACACACACACGCACGCACACAGGGACAGTATTGCTGGTTAATTTGCTTGATGATGATGTTAGCCGTCTAAGTATAGAACATAACACGGCGGCAGCATCACCTGGGAATTAGCCAAACAACTGTGGCTAAGCTCTGGTCAGACGATGGCAAAGTCAGTCATAAAAGGAGGCAGTAGGAGAGAGAGAGAGAGAGAGGGAGAGAGGGAGAGAGAGTAACACTATCTCCCCCCCTCTCTCAAATGCCTTCTTTAGGCTTAGCTCTAAAGTCAAGTCACAGGTCAAGTCAAGTACATTCTGGCTCACAGCCGCAATTAGCTGAGCTCTAAACTGAATGCTCCACATAAGAGCATAAAAACAATAATCAAATCTTTTCCTAATTCATTTTGTGACTACGTTAATCAAAAGCCGCGCAATAATATCGAAAACTCTACTGCAAATATCTGGAACGCGTGCAGAGGTCTTTGGCAACAAGTGCAATTTCGATATATTTATATAAATGATATGTATATATATATATATATTTTTTTATTTCTTTATATATATGTGCTTATATGTATATGTATGTATGCCCATATATTTGGCTCACATTCGGCTTTCGTTTTAGTCTTTAGATGCCGCTAGATAAACTCTGTTTGTTAACGTCATTTGCCTGGAGTAGATTACGTTCGAGTCAACTTCCCATTCCCAACAATCTGAGATAATATATATATATATATATACTATACTATATACTATATACATATATAGTATATAGTTCTTACGCTGCCCTGGCTGACATTCACTCAAGCAAATATTATTCACAAAGCGAAAGCCATTATCAAAGTTGATAGAACTTTCAAGTCCATAGAGCTTATTCGCTTTTACTATATCTATATATGTGTATGTGTATGTGTACACATGGACATATATGAGATCTCGCTGTGCTCTAATTCTAATCTACAACCTTTATAGTGGGAAGACACAGCCGCTTTGAGCGAGCATGCGGCAGTCAGCAACGGTTGCTTCTTAAGTTCTTACATGCTTTTTGTAAAATATATATATATATATAAATTTATTGTACATACATACATACATATATTTGTTTTTTATTAATTCGCGTGATTCGCTATGTGTATTTGGCTTTTAGCGCATCATTAGTTTTTACGAGTGGATCGAATGGAAATCGGCATTCGATAGCGAAAGACAAGAGAGCCGAGAGTAGCTATAATATATATATATATATATATATATATATATATATATATATATATATATATGTGGATATTTGATCTGCATAATTTGCCATCGATCACGTTTCGATCAGCTGCTCGGCCCAGAGTGTTCATATGCATATGGGGACGGCGCGTGGCGCTGTTGTTTTGTTTATTTGCCTCGATTGGAGCTGTGTGTTTTGTTTTCCCAACAAATTAGCCGACATATGAAATGAAATCGCCAAACAGCTCAATATATGCATATATATATATATATATATATAATTATATTCATATACATAAATAATTAATATTCCTATGTTTGTGCATTCTTTGTTCTAATGAAACGTGCTTTAGCTGACATTGAGTAGAGTCGCGTGCGCCCCCTGGCCGCAGCGCGTATACGTAATCGGGCTATGGTTTACTTGTGAAGCGGCCCTCGCTGGCAGGCCGCACGATGACCGCACTCATATGACTGACTCGCGGTCCGTTGTGACTTGTGA
This sequence comes from Drosophila mettleri, assembly GCA_035047625.1. Lineage (NCBI taxonomy): Eukaryota > Metazoa > Arthropoda > Insecta > Diptera > Drosophilidae > Drosophila > Drosophila mettleri. The sequence continues at coordinate 14,537,084 of JAWNPI010000109.1, forward strand.
CGGCTTTTTATATTATTTACTTTTCACCTACGCAATGACGAACCGGCGAAATGCTGCCTCTCACGTGACCCACTGCCAAAGCACTTGGCTTTTGGCTCTTGGCTCTTGCCGCTTGGCATTCCGCTCTTCGCTCTAATCAAACTGATTGCTTTACGCTTGCAAATCGCCCAAGAAAACGCAGTTAGTTGGCTCACCTGCTGTGCGCTGGCATTCAGCCTGGGCAGAAATTTGTAGTGGCTGCTGTGCAGCTTATACCGCCTGTGCTGAGTGATGTCGATCGCCTGATTTGTGGCCGTGTCCTGTGCCTTCACCGAGTGCACCGGCTGCCGCCGCCTGTTGTCATTACGCACTTGGCGCAGCTCGCTCCCCATTTTGTTCTGCAATGTGCGCAGCAGCTGCAATCAATACACAAATTCATCTATTAATATCATGCGATTAATAATAATTCTAAATCTATTCAAGAGTTGATAGAACTTTCTAGTCGATAGAGCTTATGCGCTTTTATAGCTGTATATATGTGATATATTCATATGTATGTATTTATGTGTATACGTATACATGTGTATATGTACATATATGTAGCCTATATATTTCTTTATATATTTATATATTATGTTCTGAGAACTACTTTTATAACTAATAATAACACTGGCCTACAAAATTTACTCAAATGGTTTCGTTTATTTTTTGTACACTGACTCAATTTTTCTTTTTTTACTAAATAAATCTTTAAAAATAATTAAATATTTTTTTATGTTTGAAATTATTGTTAAATATGTTTAAATTATATTTTTTATTAAAATATTATGGTAAAAAGCAATTTTTTTAACCTTTTTTGGCATTTTGTTTTCTTAACTGAAATAACAAAAGCGATTAACGATTTTTTTAAATTTAAAATCATTTTTTGATTTAGTAATTTTATTTTTTTTTCCAGTTCAATTTCTTTTGGCAATTGTAATTATAATTTTCATGTTATTATGACAGTTTTTTAGGTGAAATCATTTGATTTTCATTCATTTCAAATTAAATTAAATAAGAAAAAATATAAATATAATAAATATTGAATAAAAAAAAAAAAATGTTTTTGTCATTTCTAATTTAGCTGATAAAACCCTAAGCTGACTTCTCAATACCCTGTGCACCTGTGTAGTTGAACTAAAAGTATATATATATATATATATATATATATATATATATATATATATATATATATATATATATATATATATTTATTTATTTATATATATATATTCAGCCGCGCTTTGTCAAATAGTTGTAATTGCTTTTGTTTAGGTGGCAAACTTTTCCGGCGTATAAACTGGGCCAGTTGAAATGCCTCATAAAGATTACGATTGACGGGCGAATGTGAATGTCGAGGTTGCAGTGGAAGTCGATGTTGTTGATGGGTTGGGGGGATTGGGGACAGTTGCTTGACAGACGTACCTTTTTGCGCTGGGCACAGCGATTGTGGGGCGGGACCAGGGCACTGGGCAGCTCGTCGGGACCTGTCCAGTTGCCGCCGCAGCCGTTGCTCCAGTCCAGCATGGAGTTATTGAGCTCACGGTGGAAGCGCACCTTGAAGCTGATGCTGTCGTGTCGCTTCTGCAGCCGCGTGCGATTCGCTCGCCGGGCAACTGTTGCTGTTGGCGGTGCTGGTGGTGCTGGTGGTGCTGGTGTTGCTGATGCTGCTGTTGGTATTGCTGGTGCGGCCATGGCCAGTCCGGCACCGTCGCCAGCAGTGCCGGGACGAACCAGCTCCTGCAGCTGGCCCATGAGCAGGGCGAGTATCAGCAGCGATCTCCAGCTGCGTGTGGTCTGTGTGGGCTGTGGAGGACGTCCTCGGGCGCTGTGCTGCCGTTGCGGCTTCGCCGTCGTCGTCGTCTCTCTTCGTTTCCTTGTGTTGGCCGTTTTGCTGTTGTTGTTGCTGTTGCTGTTGCTGCTGCTGCTGGCTAGAAGCTGAGCAACAGTTGTCGTCTGTCAAAGTGAACAAAACAATGCAGTTGGTTTATCAAGGGGATTCCCGTTAAAGTTAAGTGTTAAGCGTTGTCGCCGCTGCCGCTGCCGCTGCCGCTGCTACTTATGTTGTTGTTGTTGTTGTTTGTTTGTTTTGTTTTGTTTTGTTTTGTGTTTTATTGCGTGTATCGGGTTAAGAAATGATTTGGCCAAAACGTGCTTGGCCTGTTGTTATCGTTTGTGTTTGTGTATGTGTGTGTGTGTGTGTGTGTGTGTGTGTATGTTTCGGCTGACATAATTATTTAAAATAAAAGTTTTAATTTGGCTGAATCATCAGGCCCAAGCGAATCTCGTCAACACACATATAGACAGACACAGAGTCAGAGACAGAGACAGAGACACTCGCACACACTCATACACTGACAGTGGCCGGAACACTGCGCTACAAAGTCAACGAACTTACCCCGCTGGCTTCTTGCGCACTTTTGTGAAATTCATTGGAGTTGGCTTTTTGTGGCCGAAGTCAACGTTGCTATTGGCATCGGCCGTTTGTCTCTTATGTCTCTTGTCTTTTAACCCTGCTTCTCTTTTTCGTTCGCACTACAACTCACTCTCTCGCTCTCTCGCTCACTCTTTCCCACTCTCTCGCTCGCTGGCATTGCCGTGGTCCGGACCTTGTCCATGCCAAAATGCCGGCGTTGTTGCTGACGCATCGTCGCGCACGCTCCGACTTGTTGCGGTTGCCAAACAAAATAGCCCCAGCCCCAACCCCTGCACCCTCCGCGCCAGCCCGCTACCCAAACGCCCACTGGCTGCCATGCGCCCCGCCCCGAACGTGTAAATTAATTTCACATGTTTGAATTGAACTTGTTTTTTTTTTCTTTTTTTTTTTTTGGTAACTGCCGCCGATTGTCGCAGCTCGAGTCGAGCTCAGCTGCCCAGGCCCGGCATGCCAAAAGCTCAACTAGCGCCAATTTAGCTCCCGCTGTACTCTCCACTTGCTCCAGCTCCAAAGGGTAGCCCAGAGCCGTCTATCAACGCATTATTGCACTATTAAATATAATAATAATAAATTCATTACGATTTCCGCGGAAAGACGGCTTACTCCAGCTCTGATTACATGAACTTCGAGTGAGCTGCCGTTCCGACTAACTGCAAGGGAGCACCAACCACAGTTGGGAATCACGTAGGTCAAGGAGCCCCAATGCCCCAATGCCCCAATTCTCCACCCAGCTGCAACGCTACTCTATGATATTAATGTTCATAAAGGGACTTCGTACTGCTGCTCTTAAATGGTTCTTCTAGAACAACTGTTTCTTCCTATAAACATATATTTATATATACGGATTGTTGACTGGTTAGTCGTGCCCTATGTGTCACTTATCAATGGGCGGAACACGCACCGTCAGGTGGGCTTGCTTAAAAAAAAAAAAAAACTGCACAGCCAAAAACAATGGCAACAACAACAAAATATCAAAGTGGCTGCTCGATAAGCAATTGAGGGGCTACATTTCGTGCAAGGTGTACATGTGCGTGTGTGCGTGTGTGTGTGTGTGTGTGTGTGTGTGTGTGTGTGAAGCATTGTGTTACATTTCAAATTTCAGTGAAATTAATACGCACCATTTACACATAAATTTCCAATGAGTCCTGTGCGCGTTGCGCTGGAAAAACCCTTGCGATGTCAAATATATATATGTTTTTATATATAATTTTGTTTTTTATGTACTTCAATTTAGTTCAACCAATGAGAGTTAGAGAGAGCGCGAGCGAGCGCTTGTCAAACAACGCGAGATTAAATGCACTTCGAGAATAATTAAATAATCACAAGAGTCAATAAACGAACAAAACAAAAACACAATAAAAAAAAAAAAAAACTTTGATTCACGTTAAAAAAAAAATAACCAATAATAATTGTTTATATATTTTGCGAATTAGTATCTTGCAGATATATTATTGGAAAAACGTCGACGCGCTGCGTTTGACTGCCTGTTTTGAATTGATTTTAGTGCTTGACGATCGAATTCTCTGTGTATGATATTTGCGAGCTTTCGCGGCAGAGAGCGGGCGCAGCAACAGCTGAGGCACAGTCAGTGGCTCAAGCAGAGGCGGCGACAGCGACAGCGACAGCGACAGCGACAGAGGCAGAACAGCAGCAGCGAGCAGTGAGCAGCGAGCGAACCTAACTCTTCAGTTAGTATAAGCGTACTAATGAGGAGTATAACGAGGTGGCCCCCTCTGGCCGAGAAGTTGTGCTTGCCAGTGTCTGTGTGAGTCAGTGTTCGTGTTCGTCTGTGTGAGTGGGGCGTGCAGATTCGCGACTGCCTCTGCATGAGTGTGTGTTTGTGTGAGTGAGTTTGAGTGAGTCGAGAATCTAATTGCGCGCTTGTGTGTGTGTGTGTGTGTGTGCGACGCAGACGAAAAAACAATAAATGATAATCGAGTTGTTCTACATAATGTTAATACAGTTAGATGACAGTAAAGTAGCAGAATTAAGCAGATGACGCCGCCTCCTAACGCAGCGCTGGCCTTGCCAATCACAACTACCAATGGCTCTCCCAACAGCTGTTCCACACAAAAGCACACACACACACACACACGCACAGATAAAAACGCTCAAGCCTGACAAGCGTCGGCCGAACAGCCGGCGACAATTGCCGAACAGCTGAGCAAACGCGATGAATAACTGTGCGCGTCCCCTACACGTGGTAGATCTGGAATGGGCATATCAATAGTGTAATGAGCTTGGCAACATGCAAACGCTCAAATGAATTATTTTCTCTCATTTACAATTGCCACAGCAACAATAATTATTATTTAGCATATTTGTATCAAACTCGCTCACTTATTAATATACCTTGAAACAATTAATAAATTCAATTTGAATTATGCGAACGTAGCGCAGTGCTGAAGTCGTTAGGAGCGCTGCTTTCTGACGTCGCCTCGTATGAGGCTCTCTTTCGCTGGCGCTCTCTTGCGCTCTTTGCTATGCTGGTTGTGTTCGGCGCGTTGATGGTGGTGGGCCAGCTGGCGCTCTCAGCTTGATCAGCTGTTCCGCCGCTCCGAGAGAGTGAAGTTTCGTAGCGTCTCACAATTCATATTTATTTAACTATCTGCTCTCTTCGCTTTGCGTCTTCTTTGCTATTTCGCAAAAGAAACAAAATAATGATTTCTACTGTTTTGCCGGAACAACAACAGTTCTGAAACACAAAAAAAAAGTATGATATAAGCATTTGTTAGCATTATTTCTTTCATCAATGAGGTAGGCTTCTTATCAGGTCAGTCGAGTAGAGTCCGAGTCGTGCTGTACTTTTAGCCACACCGTTATTTGAATGTTTGAAATATATCACTTCCGATTGTTAGTGCAAGCCGTGTGTTAATCATCGCAAATGATCGTCGTTGCCTTTGCTAGCTACTTAGTTGGGTCACACGCAGAGAGAGAGAGAGAGAGAGAGAGAGAGACAGAGATAGAGAGATAGAGAGAGAGTGAGAGAGAGAGAGAGATATAGAGAGAGTGCCAGTAGTGCGAGTGGGATTAAGCGGTATGCCGACGTCACGAACCTCGAACACAATTTCAGTTATTTCCGTTCAATTTCGCAAGAAAATTACTCATACGTAGTGGTGCCGGCCGTGCAGCCGGCTAGTCAAGCTTGTTCTCACACTTCCATAGGTACACACACACACACACACGCACACACTGAGTGTTGGCGTTTGAGTTTCATTCATAAATTTTTTCACGCTGCCGCGACTAAGCGCGCTGTCCGAGCGAGAGAGGGAGAGAAACAGTCTGCGCGCGCGTTTACTGTCGCAAATTGTAAGCTAAATTTCACCATGCCCAAAAAATGATCAATCTGAAAAATATTGAGCGCCTCTTACTCATGGAGACGTCGCCGATTGAGGCGACTCCATGGCCTGGTATTTAGCGCTTGCATGATTGGGCCAATCTATTTTTAAACTATTGTGTCGAGTCGCGGGCGTGAAGTTTCCATTTGGTAATCTCGACTGTTTGAGTTTCTAATTATGTTATGTTCCCAAGCGGCAACACAAGCGTATTGGTTTTGTGCGATGTCCGTCCGTCCGTCCGTCCGTCCGTCCATCCGTCCCTTCGTCTGTCTGCTTGTCCGTATGAGCACAAACCTTTTCGGCGCTAGAGACTTGAACTTTGGAATATATTTACGTGTATACTTTAGTCTGATAAAGTGTCAAGCTTATTCTAATACGCCCACTAAAGGCGTGGCAATTAAGGACATGCTAAATCCATGTCAGAAATGCTTAAAGAGAGTAGCATATTGAAAAATAGGTTATTATTGACTAGATCAAAAAGATTTAACGGATTTATCTACGTCCAGCATGGGCGAGGCAAACCGCAAAACTCTATATCTTCTGAACTATCAAGGCTACGAAAAAAAGTCTTTCACTTTTGAGTTTCTGTTGAGCTCCTCTTTTGATATATCAAATTTTTTTTATGAACAGAGTATCACGCGATCGATTGTGCCCGGCTGCGACACTCTTACTTGTTTTCTTGTTACCTTTGGGGTCAGCAATTGCTTGTCGGCTCATCGTCATTGATACGAGTTGTGCCTTGTAGCTTGGATTTCCCATCAAATTTCACGCGAGCTGATCGCAGTACGAGCCAAATACTTTATTACCTAATATGTGACGTGTCTATGTGTAATGGCTGCTTCATGACGCGTCTGCCGCATGAGTAATATTGAAAGGCGTGACAAACCAAATCGGTAAAAATAAAATCGACATGACCTAAAACATAATTAGTGTTGCTCTTTGAAATACTGACGACGACTAACGCAAAAATGCACCTACGAATGATATAACAGAACTATAATTGCGAGAGCACTGAGTCAAGTCAAAGCAATTAGGTTGATAAGGGAAATGGAAAGAACTCATTCCCATCGCATAGATCATAGATTGCCGGCGATCAATCAGTGGGAGGAGTCGTCGCTGTTGGACAGCTCAGGGCATGACTGGAAGCTTTTGCCGTTCATGTCTGACGGCACTCGAATAGTAGTCGAATAATCTTAATTCATTTGCCAATAGCACAGAATGCAGCGTTTAGCGTCGAGCGATCTGAGTCATCGAACTCAGTTCACAATTTATTTTATTTTATTTTTTTTGTCATTCTCAGTTCAAGCATTGGCTCTAAATGCAAAATTTAGTTGAGTTAAGCTACTTTTATTTTGTTTTTTTTTTTTTTAATTTCATTCAAAATGAAATCAAAGCGAACTCGGTACAAAGTTCAGTGCGGGTTGCGCTAGGCGTATACGCAACGCGCCTCAATATTGATTTATGCAAAAGAGCGAAGAGGAGGAAGGTGGAAGGTGGGAATCGAGCGAAAACATGAAAACATGCAAACAGTATTTAGAGTGTTATACGTGTTATACGTGTTATACATGCCGCATGCAGCAAGGATGCTGGCAACCCGGGCTTGGGCTGATGCCCCATTAATGGTCGGTAATTTGGTGAGCGCTGCGCGTTTGGTTTTCATGTTTGCCGACGCGCGAAATTTAAAAGTTTCACACATAACAAAGTGCGAAGGATGCAGATCGCCAGAGCCAAACTTAATTAGCGCCCATTGCAAAAATATTTACGGCAAAACAAAATAACACCCATTAAGCAGAGGGAGAAAACAAAAAAAAAAAAACGAACAGAGCAGAGCAGCGGAAGAAGCAGGGGACGAGGACGAGGGTGAGCAGGAGGACCAAGCAGAAGGAAAGGAAAACAAAAGGAGCGCAGCGCAGCGCAGCGCAAACGCGTGATGATCACTGGGTAACGCCCCTGACAAAGCCCCAAAAGAGTGGAGACGCACACACGGCAGACCACGTTCAGGCAGGCAGGCCGGCCGGCAGGGCAGCCAAAAAGAACAGAAAAACAAGTAAGAAAACTCTAGTCGGCGCGCCCGACTAGGGGATACCCTAATCCCACCCCCCCTTAGTTTTCTAATATAGTCCATAACTCGTATGTACAACCATAGCACGCGACTTAAATCTATGCCAATGGTACTAAGAATTTCGATCAAAGAGGAATTATGCAAACAAATTCGACACACAGATTATGCCAGCACACTTTTGCAAGCTCACAAGAATTGTTCCGTTACTATTAAAGAAGAAGAATCGAAAACATATTCGCACAGCGACACACAGCGCCAGCGACTGTGTCACACAGCGACGAGCGGCAATTGGAAGTAGGTAGCAAAAACAATTCGAACACAATTCGACCCAAACTCAAAGGCAATTGCGGTTCTTAGAAAATTTGTTCGCGAGCATTTGCATGTATGTGTGCACATGTATACAAATTGAACATGTATAAGCGCCACCTGGTCTGTGTGCGCTTTGCAGTTCAATCGCTGTTGATCTGGCCAAACATTTTGTTTAATAACTTTTGTGTTTATCAACGGATTTTGATGAAACTTTCGCCATATGACTTAAATAATTGATGTAGTTTTTAAAATGACCAAACACCATATATATTGCATCTGAAAATAATTTTCAAAATTGTGGGGAAATTTGGGGCCAGTATCCAAATGTAACGAAATTGGTAAAAATACACATAAAGCTACATGCGAAATTTGGAGTCTCTAGCTCTTAAGATAAAAAAGATAAAAAATCATAACTGATTTTTCATATGGTTTTAAATCGATAACAAATATTCAGGAATAGTTATCGATTTTCTGAAATAAACTCGATATGCGCGTCCAATATACGCGCCTAAAAAAAAAAAATTCAAGTCTCTAGCTCTTATAGGTTCTGAGATCGACGCGTTCATACATACGGACGGACGGACGGACGGACAGACAGACGGACAGGGCTCAATCAACTTGTCTTGTCGTCCTGATCAAGAATATATATACTTTTGGGGGTGTGGCACGCCTCCTTCTGCCTGTTACATACTTTTAACAAAAACATTATACCCTTTTTTCCCATTTTCAATGGGATCAGGGTATAATAATATAAAACACATGCAAGCACAGTATGAGCATCAAAGGCCGCAACGGGAGCGCGATTCAGCCTGGCCATGGGAGGTACAAACGCCTCAGTCTTAGTCTTAGCCAGAGTCAGAGTCAGAGTCAGAGTCGGTCTGCGTCTCAGGCTGGCTCATTGTCCGATCCGGCCGCGGCCGCAGCCGTCATTATAAGCCGTCACCTTGTTGTGTAGACATTGGCCATGGCCACCGCGCAGAGCCCACAGACAGAGAGCCGCATCCAGCAACAGACGATGCAAACTGCTAATCCGGTTCGAGCTTGAGCTCGAGCTCGAGCTCGGGCACCGGGCTCGGGCTCGGGCTCGGCGGCAATCGCTGAAGTGAAATCAACTCGTTAAATCGTTACCAAAACTGATCCCATTTAGCGGCGCAACGCAACGCGGCGCCAGCCAGCCAGGCCCAACGGATGCGCTACACTGCAGAGCCGGCAGAACTCGAATTGGATTATTAAAGATCCAATTTATATATGTATATATATATATATATATATATATATATATATTTCTGTAGATAAATACGTTGAGTTGAGCTTGTAGCGTGACAAAAGGTTCGGCTTGGAGGTTTGGCAGCTTGCGAATGGGCATTCGCGTCATCGGCGTCATCAGCACCAACACCAAGCAGCAGAAAGCAGCTAACAGCAACAGCAACAGCAACAGCAACAACAGCAACAACAGCAACACCTTCATCATTATCAGTGGCGGCGGCGTCTTCGATTTGGTGCTGCGTCGCCTGAGGGCGCGCAGCAGTTGGCGCTGCTGCTGCTGCTGCTGCTGCTGCTCTCTCATCGGGGCTCGGGCCCGCCAATTGCGTTGCCATGGAAGTAGGTGGTTATGATGATATACTTTGGCTGTTTGGCTTAGCTGTTGAAAGCGACCTTAAGCGGCTTCCGCTGCGGCAGCAGCACCAGCACCAGCAACAGCAACAGCAGCAGCAGCAGCAGCAGCAGCTCGTTCAGTCGGCAATATTGTTGCATGGTTATTGTTTCTACCAAAGACTGGGGCGCAGACGACGGCAAAGGATATGCCAGTCTTTGTCTTGGCCGGCGACGTCCATGTTATTAACTTATTTTCAACCAATAAAACGGCAATGAAGCGAACGAGCCGAACCGTTCGACGTTCCACTGCTGGCCAACGGAGGCACCAAATGCGGTTCCCACAGTTATTATTTTCATAGGCTGAACTATTTGGTGTGGAAGTAATGCGATGACGGCGACGGCCGTGGACGATGGCTAACATTGGCGCCTCGCCCGGCATTGGTGTTGATTGGCCCAGGCAAAGTGTCAAATGACAATGCCAAAGACAGAGACAAGCACAGCGAACAACATCATTTGTGGGACGGGACGAGAGCGAGACGCCAGAGACGGCAGAGACGTCTGCGGGGCAGTGAGCTGGGGGTATAAAGGAAGCGTTGCAAGTGCTGTAAAAATTGTTGATGGCGCCCGGGTTGATGTCACTGATTAATTGCGTGGCCATTAATCTTCTACAGCAATTGAGCAGCGGCCGAAGAAGAAGCAGCCAGCAGCCAGCAGACAGCAGACAGCAGCCAGCTTTGACATGCAGCACTGAGACACTTCGTTTGGAGACCACACAAAGCGGGCGCGGTAATTGCAATAAAACACAGAAGATGAAAAAAAGACAAAAGACAAGAGACATAAGACAGCATAGCATACCCGAAACCAGATTGATAATTATGTAGAATGATAGTTCCTTTTTTGTCGTTATCCTCAGCCTCGGTGTCAGCCTCAGCCTGAGTCTTAGCCTCAGCGTCAGCCTCAGCCTCAGCCTCAGCCTCAGCCTCAGCCTCAGCCTCAGCCTCAGCCTCAGCCTTAGCCTCATTCCCAAGTCGCGCGCTTCTCTTACGACTTACACGTAAACCGAGTCCAATTCACTCCGTGATGTTTTTGTTTTGAAGTGTCCAATTTCACAACATTTAATTCAAGATTTGACGGCAACAGGTTCGGAGATTCTCGAATTGAGCGACAGGTACAATTCCAATTCAATCTTCTTCTTCTTCGGCTTCGGCTTCGGCTTCTCTTTTTCGTTTTTTTTTTTTTTTGTTTTTTTCTCATTTTTCATTTCATCTCATTTCGTTCCCTCTCTCTTTCATTTAACTGACATTTTACGTATGTATTTACCTTTTTCCTGGCCGGCCAGCGTCTTTGCGAGGTTTTTGTATTTTGTTTTTTTACAAGACCTCCCGCACATGTAAAACATGCCGATTCATAATTCTGCATTTTGTCTTTGAGGAGGCAATACGAGTGGAGTAGAGAGTCGATGATGAGCAGTCGTCGCACACCTCACACAAAGGTTGAACGCTTGAATGACAGCGGCCGAGCGTAAAAATGAAAAAAAAAAGTACAAAAAAAAAAAAATGATAATAATAAGAAAATACTAAACTGAACTGCCTCACGAGATAAATATCGGCGACGAAGCTTCGGCGGCGGCAACGGCAGCGGCAGCGGCAGCGGCAGCGGCAGCTGCCTAAACGACCACCCGATCGGAGCCCGGCTGTGGAACTTACAGGCGTTGTGCCCGCTCCACGCTGCCAGCCAGCCAGCCAGCCAGCCAGCCAGCTGGAATGACAGATTGGACCACCATTTGCACATGTGACGAGGATGCGCCACGTAGCCCCAAGCCGACCGCTCGAGCATAGTAGCAGCCGTCGATGCTGCGAATGATGCGACGATTCTCGTGTCGCAGCCGCCGACGTTCGAGACAATGAAATACAAATCGACGACCAGACAAAAGAGCTGGGCCGGACGTGTGCAAGACGAACCGGTCAGCAGACGGGCATTAGCGAAAGATAAATGATAGAGTATAGGCCGGGCCGGGCCGGGTCGGGCCGCTTCGCAAGCAACTCCACTCTCGCCTGGTGCCCAGCCAACGCTGAGCTAATATTAACAATTCAAATTACAGGTGTGCATGCATATCGTATTCTCTATTATTATGGCTACCTAATATCATTATCATTATCATTATTATTAGTGTGATCAGTAAAAATATATCCATTATTATCTTTGCAATCAAATCGCTCTTGTTGTTATCATTACAATTATCACTATCACTGTCATTGCCATTGTTATTGTCTTTATCTGTGCCATTTTCATTTTCACTGTCATTATCATTATCAATAATATTCTTATTCATATTATATCATTATCATTGTCAATGTTATTCTTATTGTAATTATCGTTGTCATTGTCATTGACAATATCATTTTATTTGTCTTTGCTTTTGTCATTGTCATTGTCATTGTCATTATCACTGTCATTGTCATTGCCATTTTCATTACCATTGTTATTCTCATTGCTCGTATTTATAGAAAATAATATTGCTTAGAGCAATTTTTGTCCCTTATCATTAAAATAAATATTACGAGCCTCGACTAAGCCATTGCCACATTTATAGCTGTTGTTAGTTGATTGATTATCTGATTGATATTAACTGCTCAATATATATTACCCTCCTCATCAGCTCATTGTTGCAAATAGAATTCAATTTGAAATTCAATAATTTTAAGCCCTCAACTCATTGACTGACTCTGACCATAAATGAACAAAGGACTTGTAATGTGTGAATAGAAATGCATCTCTAACATTGTCCTAATCATATTTATAATCATATATAACTATATAACATTGCCCGAGCCGTGCCAATGCCCAGTTTCGATTCCAATTTATTCAATGCGATTCGATTTTGATTCCATCACATTGCGCCGGGGGAGACAAATGAAGCAGCAGCAGAAAAGCAGAAATACGATAATAGAGTGCTCATTTGTCTTGTGTGCCGCACAGAGGCAGTGGCAGTTGCGTGGGCTGGGGGACGGAGAACGGAGAACGGAGAACGGGCGGGCAATTGAGTGAACGAGATGCGCTCGGTGGCAGGTATAATATATTGCATAGGATCGAGCTACATGCGTTTTCATGCCCACATTGACGGGGCCCGGGGCAGTAATCTTTATGACAGCTCCTCGGATTTGTAAGCTGTCCCTCTCCCTCTCCCTCTCTCTTTCTCTCTCTCTCTCTCTCTCTCTCTCTCTCGAATATCGAATATCCTGGCACTCTGCTATTGTCGTTACCCAGCTCACTTATGCAATGAGCCGCTCTCAGTTGCATTCCGCAAGGCAAAATGAATACCATGGAACAATTGCTGTCGATTGTCTGTTGTCGGTTGCTTGGCCATGTTGCTGCTGTTGGCATAATTATAGACACATCAGCTGTTTGGGCCACAGTTGCAGCTAAAGTTTAGAGTCAGCCGCTGTGGCAGTTGATTTGGTTTTCCTCAATCTCAATTGTTTTGTAATGGCAGCCAGCAGCGGCCGCAACAGCAACTGCCACGTCGATAGAAGCCACGCACACGCTCACACACATATATATATATAGTATATCCATATATATATATATATATATAGAAATATATGTGCATAGGGGCAGACTGAGATACACAAGATACAAATTGATAAGCAAGACTCGTACGAAGTATTGACAATGCGTCGGTCTGACTGTCTGACTGTCTGACTAACTGACTCTCTGACTAACTGGCTCGCAACGACAACGACGATATCACTTGCCGCTCATTCGATGGCAAATTAATATAATTATCATTGCACGAACCGGAATTACACGAACAACAACAATTGTAAAAGTCGAACTGCAACAGCGACTGCGACGGCGACTGCGGCTGCGGCTGCGGCTCCTTCCTCAATGGAATGGCGAACGGCGAACGGCGAATGAAAACAAACAAATAAACAATCAAAGAAACAGCGAACCCATAATTAACGCCACAAACGCAAATATTAAGCCACCGTCGCAGTAGCAGTCGCCGTTGCAGTTGCCGCTGCAGTCGTCGTCGCCGTCGCCGTCGCCGTCGCAGTCGCAGTCGCAGTCGCAGTCACGTTATCGATAGCCGCAATCTGCTGCCTGCCTGGCTGGCTGCCTGCCTGCTTGTTTGCTATTGCTATGCAGCTCTAAGGTGCGCATTGCATAAACATATTACGCACACACACAAACACACACTCAGAGATAATTTAAGCTGCGCCCAAGTGCAGCAAGTGGCGCTAGTTGAGATGAGCCTCAGATATGCGCTGGCAGTAGTTGAGCGAAGAAAAACTCAGAGCTGAGATCTGAAAACTTAATTGCTTTATATTAACATCATCCTAATCATATTGTTACAGTTCAAAAATGCATTCATTCAATAATGCATTTGGGAAGCTCAATGAATAATTCATTAGAGTTAGTCATTGGCGCATTGAATTTTTTATTTAACAATTTATATTCTCTTATATTAGCAATTAAGTTTAACAATTAGATTGAGTAAAAATTTATTATAAATGAAATCTTGAGCTATTGCCTGAGACAATCAATTTTTCAGAGAGCTAATCTTAAATGTAAGTAAAAATTGATGAGCTCGAAGCTATTCTCAATTAAATATTAAATAGCTTATACATTTAAGCTTTCTATTAATACTTACAACTTTTATTTATTATATTTTATAATTTAATTTAGTATAGGATACAATAGAGCACCAAAATCAATCACTTTAAGTCAAAGCTTAAATAAAGTTTAATATACTTTTATTATTTAAGTATCAAAACTTTCTCGAACTTTGTTTTTCTCTATCTATCTCTATTCTTATTTATCCGTCTCAATCTGGCTCTGTATATCTCTATTGATCTATATGATCTATCTATCATCCGTTAATCCACCCATTTCTATCCGTCTCTACTGGTCAATATTTGTCTGTATATATTTCCACCCATCTCAATCTGTCTCCATATAACTCTATTATTCTTTCTCCATCTTCAGTCGTCTCTTCTCATCTCTATGCATATATATACGTGTTTATACGTCTCTATTTTTCTCAATTTTCTTTATAGGTCTGTATCTATCTCTATCCGTCTTTACCACCCATCTCTATCTATCTGTTTATCCGTTTATAAGTGTGCCCTATATCACTCTATTGATCTCTATTCATCTCCTCTCATCTCTATACATATTTATCGATCTATCTATCATTTATATACATCGTTATTATTCTTTATTCATCATCATTTAACTCATGGGGCCATCTATAAAATTCTCACCTGTAATTTGTTGTTAGTTCTTCGATATTTTTTCGTTTAGGAAGTCATGCATACTCGACTATAGAATAATCACTTGTTAACCCAAAAGATGAAGAATTAATGTTGAATGAGAATATATGATTAACTTTTCAACTATAGCGTATAGTAATACTATACTATATATCTATAATTAAAATTGGGGAAATATGTAGAACAGTTCATAAAAATGATGCTTTCAATACAATGATCTTAACTCAATTTAAGTATAATATTATCAGACTTTAATAATATTTTCATTCGGATTCCTGCTAGTCTCCTAAAATTTGTAAGAGTTTCAGTTAAATCATTACTAGAGCATCAGAGACTGGCCGGCCAGATATCCGACGTTAGCTGCTATTGTCAGGCATTGGCTTAATTGAGCTGGCCAGAGAGTCGGATCGGGGTACAGTTGCGACTACTTTTGATGGACGTTGCGGCCGAATGGCATTTGCGAAATATTTAGCGCTGATTGAGTTGCAATTGCTGTCAGGTTTTTGGCAACTGTTTCGGGTATTGCACTTTGACAAGTGGCTTGTTAACAACTGCAATTAAGTGTAATTAGCACACCTCCGACGGTGGCACAATTTAATTAGTGTGTTGCCTAGAGTTTGAGAAGCTGACATTTGATTGCTAGAAATATGCGAGCTGGCCACAGTCGTAGCAGCGGCGGCAGCAGCAGCAACATCAGACGGGGGGTATACGAAGAACGGAGACTGAAAAGTTAACGTAGTAACAATTGCAGCAACTGCAGCTTCTTACTGTAGAAATCGTGACTTTGGCTCGCCGATCCGATAAAGCTGGCAAAAAGCGCAAAGCACATAAGAGAAAAATTTACCCACCAGCAGGATATTTAAGATTGCCCCAAAAGACCACAAATGTGCGGACGCAAAAGGCGAAGGCGCAGACGCAGGCGCAGACGCAGACGCAGGCGCAGGCGCAGGCGCGGACTCAGATGCAAACCCAACGATGGCAACTCTCTGCGACGCTGGTGACGATGATGATGATGATGAGGCACAAAACGTTCGCTGGGACAGTCTGCCGTCCGTCTGTCTATCGGTCTGTCTGGCTAGCTGGCTGGTAAAGCTCGCAGTTGATTAAGCGACCGCTTCGGCGGCGGCCCAGCAAACAGATTTGCATATTTCATTGAGCAGTTCAATCAAATGGAGGACACCAAAGCCGGGCCTGAAACAAAACGTGGACAACAGAGTCGCGCCAAAAGTATTTTTGCCTCCTCTTTGCTGCATGGCGACGAGATGCAAGCGCTGCGATTAAGTCCGAAATAACTCATTCATACGCAGCCGTGAAGCTTGGCAGGATATGGCACCGTCACCAACGCAGCCAGCCAGCCAGTCAGCCAGCCAACCAGCCAGCCAGCCATCCATTGGCAACATACGACTGCGACTCCCTGCGACACCCTCTTGCGCCTTTCGCTCTCATTGCATCCCTCTCTCGCGCCCTGGCTCGCTCTCACTCGCGCGAGCTCGCCCTCTCGCTCACTCTTGCTGCCGCTGCCTAATCTGTGGAATGTCATCACTGCTAGCAGCACCTCAGAACAATGGCCATGACCAAATGCAAGTGGAGCCACAGCCACAGCCACAGCCACAGCCGCAGCCACAGCCAGAGCCCAAGACCGCGACCAGAGACCCACAAGAGACCAGAGTCGCAATTGACAGTCCAAGATGGCGAGATCAGCAGCCATCGCCAGCCAAGATGGCGATGCGCAGGGCATTTGCATTAAAGCTCGCCCACTCGCCAAAACTAAGCACAGGAAAAAAAATAATAAATAAAAAAAACGAACAAAAAAACTGTTGCCGTTTCACTCAGCGGCGCTTTCTCTCTCTCGCTCTCTCCCTCTCTCTCTCTCCGTTCGAGTCGCCTTCTCTATGGCGAGGGCTCTGTATGCCTTTCGTCCAGCCTGTTCCAGCACACTCAGTGCGCTCAGCCAATGAAGCGTACTTAATGCGGGCGGACACTAAGCCACGTGTGAAATTCAATCGCCGGCTCATCTCGGATCGGCTCGGCTTGTCTCACTCGCACCGTCATCACCACACAGGCTCGAATGTCGTCCGCCTGGACACCTCGTTAGGAGCTCTGATGACGCTGACGCCGATGCCAGCGTCAGCGTTGACGTCGCCATCGCCGTCGCCGCTGTTGGCCGACCGGTGTGGGGTCCCCTTGGCCCAGGCGCGCTCGATTCGGTTTCGGTTTTCATATTTTGAGGTTCACCGATGTGTTAACAGGCGGCGGCTGTCGCATATTAGGCGGCCCATGACCAGATCTTCAGCTACCCCTCTCCACACAGCCGAACTCATTCCCATACCCCAAGTCTCTGCGCCCGCGCCCGCGCCCGCACCCCCAGCCCCAGCCCCGCGCCACAGCCATGGTCATGAGCTGACGAATTTTTGCGGACAACAGGCAGCAGGCAGCAGCCACGGCCAGCCTGAAGACACAGCGATAGCAAGTGTCACGTCAAGCACATAAATTAAATGCACAACAACAATAACAAGGTAAAAGAAGAGCAGCTCAGCTAATACTCCGCAAGCCGAATGCGGCTTACCCTTACCCAGCCGAAATTGCATTTCGATTCAACCGAAATAAATTGTATTTAATTGCTTCCCTTTCTTTTTAATAATTTTTATAAAAATAATTAATATTATTAAATTAACATAAATTACTAATAATTATTATATAATAATTAATATTATTAAATTAATATAAATTAATAATAATTTGTGTATAATAATAAATATTATTAAATTAACATAAATTAATAATAATTATTATATAATAATAAATATTATTAAATTAATAATAAATATTATATAATTAGCGTATTTTTAAAAGCATTATGAAATTAAAGATCGATTTGAATTTATACATACAATATCTTATGAATTTGAAATAAAATGACAAAAATTTTAAATTATAAAAATAAATAAATTCATAAGATAAATAAATGCCTAAATTATAAAAATAAAAATATTTAAATACATCATGTAATATAAATTAATATATGGCTAAATAAAATAAAATGCAAATATTTTTTAAATTCCATTACAATAAATCAAGTTAAATACAAAAATTCAGGTTATATTAATTATTATTGTATATGTAATAAAAATAATTTTCAAAAATATTTATATGCAATTTACTTAAAAGTCCATTATGGAAACTTAAAATTGTTTACAATATATTATACAATATTTTAATATTTGTGTTTATCAAAGCTTTATTTATTTGTTATTAATGTATCAAAATATTAAATAAAATATTTTGCAAGTATTTCAAAAAATTATAAATCAATAAAAAAGTAAAATTTTAAATAAAAATAAATATTAGATACATGCAATATTTATTTATTTAATTTTTAAATATCTTAAATCAATTATTATTCATTAATTTCTGTAAACAATTAATTTCAGGCAATTAATTTTACTTAGTTCGTGTTAAGATATTTATGGCTTAATAATAATTCATTATATTTTCTATGGAGTGCTGATTGCAATTATAAGACAAGTGCGCGATGAGCGTTTATTGATAAGTCGGGATGCTCAAGCAGTGAGAGGGCATCCGAAAAGAGGAGCAGCGAAAAGAACATGAATAAGCAGCCGATCGCAACGAGCACAAGACAAGATAAGCAGATAATTTTCTAGGCAGCAGCAAACGGTGCGGCGGCCACAGGCAGCGGGACGCACAAAGGGACGTTGCATGGGATGCCTCCAAATTGGACCACAGACGCTGTACCCGGTACCCTTAGCAGCGACATGATGTTTTACTAACCAGCGAGCAGCGAGCAGCGAAGGGCAAACGGGCAACGGGCAACGGGCGACGGGCAACGGGCGACAGACAATGGACAGCGGACAGCCGATGACTGAAGAGAGGCTGCTAATAATTTGTGTACGCGACGCCGCCACAACCACCGGTACCAGCGGGCCGGAATCCAGTCTAAGGCTTGTGGTGGTGGCTGGCTTAGGGGCAGCAGCGGCAGCATTGGCAGCATTCGCATTGGCATTGGCACTGGCATTGGCTGGCTGGGCCCATTGTCGTCCTTCGTTTCATGCTAAACGTGTTGTTGCCAAATTGTGAACAAGATTCATTCATGTTTCAACACATTGAGCAACACGAGGCACAGCCAGAGACTCCGACACATAGGCTGAGGATGCTCTCTGCAATCCGTGGCGGTGTCGTTGTCATGGCCATCAGACATCAGCCGTCAGCTTCACCGTCACCGTCACCATCGTCGTTGTCGTCGTCGTCGTCGTCGGCGTGTGAACAGACAATGATGCTGCTGCCCGCACGTTCTGCCCTCTGTTCGCCGCTCTCATTTAAATGTGTTGTCTGCACTCGGAATTTATTATGGCTGCGGACTATGCGGCGTATGATTAATAAAATTAATATGAATCCGCACAGATAATAATTAGGTAATTCGAAACGCCGGCGCACAAAGGATAAAATCGCTTTTATCGCATTGACAAGGGACTGCCAACTGATAGACCATAGGACATACGTATTCGATTATCCTGCCGGGCAAGTCTCGAGACATTCCCAGAGCTCAATCAGTTGAGTCATCTGTGTGCTTCGTAAAGCTCAATAGCTCAATTATTATTGAAAATGAATAAAAAATATGACAAAATCCTTTTTCCTAGCATTAAAGATAATTATTGAAGTGGTGATTGGTAAAATTTAATAATATTAATTGAATTTGCTTTACTTTCTAAGATAACATACATAAAATTGAAAAATGTGAACGTAATTTTAAAATGCTTTCATGCATGCTTAAAATTGATTAAACTAATTAAAACTAGCATCTATTCATATTGCACTAGAATCTCGCAGCTACAAATAAATGATTGACTTACAGAGATGTGAATGAATCAAAATAAATTTTATTTTTTATGACACAAAATCATTTATATGCAAATATATTCTGAGTCTAATAACAGTAAAGCGATATTTTAATTTGAAATTTAAAAAATAATACTTAAAACAAATTGTAAGTCTTACAATAAATATCCGAATTTGTATATGAAGCTAACAACTTTTTTTTGCATATATTTTCTAGTTCGCAAAATTTTTCTTAAGGAGAAACAAACTAGAAATCTTGCAAATTTTCTTGAAAAAGAAACAACAGCAATTATATCAAACTTTTTACTAGTTTTTTGACTATAAAATAAGCGCATATTATATTAGTTAAAATCAATAGATATTAAATTTACTATATTGAAATAATATATATTTTTTTTATTGGCATATATTATATTGTATTCAAATAATATTGGAAATATATAAAAAATGATATGCGTTTTTTTTCTTTTCTGCCGAACTTATGTATGCTCTATGTTAATATTTCTTATGCACTTGCTAATGGACTCTTTGAAATCAAATGTGATTAAAATATGTATTTATAATCGATAGAGTTCAATCAATATGGGTTTTTAGCATTAATTCTATTTATGTGGGCGCAAAATGTGATATGAAGAACTTGGCACTGGGGTAAGCGGAAATGCCCGACATTCCAGTCGCATACCAAGCCAGCGGCCAACAATAAGACCAACAATAAAACTAATAATAAAAAAAAAAAACAACACACACTTACACACACAGACACATGGACATTGCCTGCGTTCATTTATTGTGATTCTGAAGATGTTTCTTATTATGAAATTAGAGTGAACGGCGAACGGCAAGCACATAGAGATTGTAGGGACTGAAGGGACAGACAGAGGCCCGAAACAACGACAATGTGAGCGGCGTCGGAGACAGCGACACTTGGCCAGGAGCTCAATGAATGAAACCGAAATGAGAAATGAATGATATCATGCGCATTGTTAGCTCATACGACAGACACGGCTGAGGCCTGCGGGTCCCAGCAAACGAGATCAAATGCGATAGCGCCACGAAACGAGGCAGCAGCCACCAGCCAACAGCCACCAGCCAACAGCCAACAGCCTGCAGCCTCTTGCCTTCTGTCCTCTGCCCTTCTGGCTGCCAGAGCGATTGCTTTTGCAGCAACGTGTTGCTCATTTAGCTGGCAGCCAGTGCGGCCATAATTCAACGCTTTTGATAACTGCGTTAGGCACCGGCAAACGGCGATCGGCAACCGGCAACCGGCGACCGCCGACCGGCAACCGGCACCCGGTACCGACAGCAGCCCAGGATCGGCGCGCGTCAGCACTTGGATCTGTGCAAGGGCGAATTGAGCTCTGCGATTCTCTAACCCCTCTACGCCACGCACAGTGCCTCAAAACTGCCAAGCATTATGCATCAGAGCTCTCTCAGACATGGGCTCAAATCTGTCCACAGAAGGCTAAACAGACTATAACATTAGCCTCTCTCTTTCTCTCGCCCTCTCGAATGCGATTTTGCTCAGCAAAAGTTTCTTAGTTTTAGAAGATCTAAATTTAATCTCAAACTCTCTCTACTTAGTGGCTTACTTTTTCTCAGTATCTCTGCTTGTACCTCTCTCTATCTTACTTTAACTCTCTCACTCACCATCTCAATTGTTCTTTCTAACTCCTTCTCTGACTATTTATTTCGCACTATCTCACTTTTACTCACTTACTCTCTGTTTGGATATCTCTCTATCTCTCTACCTCAATCTCTGCCTTTCTCTCTCTCTATTTATCCCTCTCTTCATCTCTCACTCTATCTCACTTTCTCAGTCATACTATATGTCTATCTCGATCTTATTTTAGTCTCTTTATCTCTTTATATCGCTTTGTTTCTATGTCACTCTCTTTTCTCTCTCTCTCTTCCTCTCTCTTTTTTAGTGACGTGGGAGAGTCGTATCTGATAATTTAATTAAAATGTCTGGGGTGGGTGTTTATAGCTTGTTTTTGTGTTGATTAGTAATAAACAAGAAATTAATCATCCCGATTCGCCGCTGCTGATAAAAGCTATAAAGAATATAATAATAATGCCAAAAATATATTGTACAATTTTCTAAAAATATGTATTTTTACTTTATATGGCATTAATATTAAAGTATTGTAAATTAAATAAAAATAAAATAAAACATTTATTTATATATAAATTAAATAATTTTATATTGTCTTTTTGTTGAATTTCCGATGGCACTTAATTGTCTTTAATTATTTTTTTAAATTTTATGTATTAAAATAAAAATACAACTAATAATTTTTTATAATACGAATTTTTATAATATTTTTTTTTTTTAATATATAAAAAACTAATTTAGTATCATTATTGTCATTAAATGAAATGTCAAGTTAAAGAAAGCTCGCTATGATAGTAATAATAATTGTAGTAAATATAAATAAATGATTAAAATTGTATATATTTATTTGATTTACATATATTTATGATTTAATATTGATTTCGATTCAATTGTGTTGTTTGGGTACCACTGTAACGCTGTATCGTCTATGGCTGGCACGGCGTTCGCCCCGCTTTTGTTGTACAAAATGTTTTTTTTTTTTTTTTTGTTTTTGGTTGTTTTTTGGTGTTTGCCTGGCGATTTGTTGTGTTTGATTTGCTGCCTCGTCGCCGTCTGCCGCGTCGTCAAGTTGTTGCCGCTCTTTTGGACGTTCTCCGTATGTATGGACACACATATTCCTATATATGTATATATATATAAATATATATATATATATATGTATACCTGCGCATTCCTGCGTGCCGCGCGCATTGCATTGTTCGCTTTTTGGTTCATTCAAATCCTTTCGGTAAAATTCTTTTGTTTGGTGTCAAGTTTAACAAATATTTGAACGGCCGGCACAGGCAACGGCGTCTCTTGTTTGTCCCCATGTTTCTTGCGTGTTGCGCTCCTTGTCATCTTGTTATAGTTGTTGTTGTTGTTGTTGCTGCTGTTGCTGTTGCTGTTGTCGCGGTACATGCTTTGTGTGACATGGGGGCGTATGAGTAATCAGCGCTGCCTGCAATTAGTTGGCCTTAGACAAGCTCCCAGCTGACCAGGCTAGACAGCGATTAGCATTACTTGATTTGCCAACTGATGCTGCCATTGTTGTTCCCCTCTGTTCTGCCTCTGCCTCTGCCTCTGCCCCTGCCTCTGCATCTTCTACTACTACTACAAGTGGCTTGCTTGGCTGCCTGACTGCTTGGCTGCCCCATTGTTGAGCTCTTATCGCGCCGCGCGCTTTTGTTGTGCGAAATATTTTGCACCCCGCAGCGCATCGCACAAAATGCCACAAGAATTGCATCCAACATTATGGAATATGGCTCCACTGGGCCAAGCCGAGCCAAGCCAAGCCAACGCCAACTGCTGTGCAGATCTCTGGTCAACGTTTTGGGGCTCGAGTTCAACTAGCTGTGACAACAATAACTGCGGCCGTTGCTGCTGCTGCTGCTGCAAGAGACAGACAAAAAAAAATCATTTAAATAATAAAAAATAGTAAAAGATATAAAAATTGCAACCGTAATTGTTTATTTATTATGACAATGTTTTGTGACTCGATGTTGCTGTCGCTTGTTGTTATTGTTACTAAATGCTAAACAGCCACAAAGAGTATAAATATTTTGCGCTGTATAAAAATGCTCAAAAGCAATAAAATGATCACAATTTGACTTTCTTATTTTATACACTGGCTCATAAACTGAAGAGCGTATATTTGTTGTAGAGCATTGTTACCCAGTTTGTACTTCCCTTTCTATAAATTCAAACAATTTACTATCGTCCCTTAAAGTGTGCATATATCTTAGATATGGCCGGTGGGTATATATATATATATATATATATATATATATATATATATATATATATATATATATATATTTACTTGCGAATTAAGGTCCTTAAGCCTTACTCGACCAAACCCGCAAATAATATTTAGTTAAGCTAATATTATCTTATTATTATCTTATTTGGTATCTAAGGTGTCTGAGTTGCTGTTTAAGTTTTTGAAATGTAATACTTAAAAATAAAATTTGTATTTTTTTATTAATAAATTATTATTATAATATAATTGTTTTATTATTATTATTATTATTATTATTATTATTATTATTATTATTATTATTATTATTATTATTATTATTATTATTATAATTATTTAAAATTGATATATCGCTTATTTTTTAAGCAAAGGTAGAATCTTAATTTATATTAACAAAGTACATTTAGATATATTTTAAATGGTTTACATATTGCAAAATAATCATTATTTTTTTATTGACAATACTTCCTAAAGAATTTAAGTATTAGTAATAAAGCAAAATTAAATAAAGTTTTAGTTACATTAAATTTCTAAAGCAATAAAATATAAGTTGAGAATCAAGTCTTAAAATTAATTGTTAATTTGTTGATAACATTATTGTAGTTGCATTAAATACAAATAAACAAATAATATATAAAAATAAATATACAATTTACTTAACTTTCAAATCTATTCTCCGCTTTTCTTTTGTACTACAAACTCGGTTTCTTTTTAAATTAAATTACAAAATATATATAAAAATGCAGTTTATATATTGATTGATATAGACAGTTCTTACACATTTTTATCATTTATATTATTTATTTATATATACTTGCTTTTATTTTAAATTCTTTTTATTAATGGGGGCGCAATAAATTTTTATAATATTAATTAAACATAGTGTTAATAAGTATTTTATATATATTTTAATCATTTATATTATTTATTTATATTGACTTGATTTAATTTTTAAAATGCAATTTTTAATAGTTAATGGGAGCGCAATAAATTTATATAATATTAATAAAATATAATTTAAATAAGTTAACTATAATATTATAGGACTCATATATTACAAATATATTGAGACCTTACTATATTAATAAAATCTGTTTTAGCTAGTTCCAATATACATCCTAGAGCTCGGCAATCTGAGAGCATTGGGGATTCGGCGCGGCGCACTGTGACATTAAGAGACTTTTGCTTACTTTCAGTTTTTATTGCCGGAGTTGTAGAACTTGCAGTGTCTCGGGCAGATAAACATCGGGCGCTCATACGCATAGTCACCGTGGATGGCTCTTCTGACACTTCAATGGGGGCTCCAAGGCTCGAGGCTTGAGACCTCGGTTGCTGCGGCTGCGGCTGCTGCTGGTTGTTAGTGACGGAGGAGTTCGCCGTTGCAGTTGCCTCATGCTGTGGCGCTATGCAGCGATTATGGCAACGGATTAACTTCCTCTTTTGGTTGCTGCTGCGGTACTACTCACCGTTGTTGTTGTTGTGCTGACAATGGTGTCACTGGCTGTTGTTGTTGTTATTATTATTGCTGTCGCTGCAACCGCTGCAGTTGGCACCACCCGCTGCCACTTTGTGCCGTGGCCCTTTGTTGACTGCTGCTGATGATACCGATTGCCGCATAAAGCGCACCACATTATCCACATGACACACATAGTTAATAATAATACTCACTATGTGGACGACTATAAGCCCCTTGCTCGCCCCGCCTCAAAATTTGCGTCGCTCGTGCTTATCGCACACTTTCGCTTTCATTAGCTCGGCCATTTGGGCAGTGATAACAAAACTAATGAAAGCAAAACACTCATTAACCATTCGTTGGCCGTTTATGCCTAGAAGTATACGACTAAACGACCTGCCAATGTCTAACTAACTGCTGTCAGCCTTGAAGGCAGCTCAGATCTCGGTTTATTTATTTATTATTTAATATCTGCTGTTCAATTATGTATCAAACTTTTCAGCCTTCACTTCTTGGTCTATCTGGAGTGCATCTGCAGCTGTGTTGCTGCTGTTGCATCACTAGATTTCCATTTGGGGCTAAATCTTGGTTATCGATGGAGGCGAGACCTAAGTGCTGCTCCAAATATGCACTGCTGTTTATTCTTATTTATTTACATATCACAAGGAATCCTGGACTTCAATTTATGGCCAGAGTATGTTTAATCTATCATAAGACATGTAATCTACTGATTTTAATTTTCACATTATTTGAATTTTAAAATAAATATAAATAGCTAGGTCTAAATTTGTTGATATTTTTCATTAAAAATATATACAATAATATAATTAGCATAAGCATCAGCTATGGCTTCGCAGAAGAGTTATTCATATTCACTCTTTTAATATATAATAATTACAATGCTATTAAAAACATTTAGCTCAAATTTTGCTTGAAATTGACTAACAGCGTGACTGAGTTTAATTATTATTAAAGCTAAATTATGATTTTCTTAGAGCTCCGGATAAGTGTTTAGCAAAACAATCTTAGCTTTAGGTCCTTCAAAGCAAATGAAATTAAAATATTTCATTGTGTATTTTCCTTTAAATATTTCAATTTGAATTTGGTGTTCAGGCCTCACGACTAAAATTTCATTTCAAAAAGTGTGTGCTGATTGATATAAATTGAAATTTTGCAAGAACATAAATAATAATATAAAATAATAATATATATTAAAATTAAGCTAAAAAATATATGTATATTTATTAGTTGGCACAGCTTAAGCACGTACTCTCCAGTCAGACATGGCTAGAATAAACAAGACTCAGGATGTGCACTATCTAAAAGTTCTTATTAAATACTTATAATATATATATTTTAAATATGAAGTTTAATCACATTTAAGTCTAAGTCAGCCCAAATTAAAATTTATATTTCATTTATTTAATATATTTAATTTAATTAAAATGTAAGTATGAAAATTGAATTATATATACGAAATATGAACCTTTGCTTAGAAATAAAAACATAAAATTTATGTAAGTTGTAGTGGAAATATCCTCTGTGAATAACATAATTTAGAAAAAAATTTAGATATAAAATTTAGTCACATCAAAGCAAATATTTTAAATATGAAATTTAATCAAAGTCAAGCACACTTTAAATGTAAATTAAATTTATTTATTTAATAATATATATATATATATATAAATATTTTTGTATATTTATATATATATACAATTTGTCGACCTTTATATGTATGTATAATATAAATGTGCATTTAATTTCTTGAAATAGACAATTGAATAAAAATATAAATGAACTGCGAACTGAGCAGTGTTTGGGTATTTGTGAATGACAGCTGTTAACTGAGTCAAATTGTAATATTCAATTGTGCTTGGATCGTTTGATGTTGTGCGGGATTCGATTTCACAGATCACAAGTCATAGTTGAGCGTGTGTAAAAGTCACGATTTACGGCAACATGGATGAGATGTTGCCAGCGACACTTGATCCTTTTGTGGGCTGTGTCTCTATCGCTATCTTTGTCTGGCCGGGCATCTTCATCTTCATGTGTTCCTTTTTTTTTTTTTTGGCCGCAATTTATCACATGCCACTTGTAGCCGGATTTTGATCTAATAAAAACTGTCAAAACGTTTGCAGGACGCTGGGAAAATATTTACACGGCTCACAAAGGGCCAACACACACAAACAAGCAACAGCCAGCAGCCACTGAGTGAGTGAGAGTGAGAGAAAAAGCGAGAGAGAGGGATAGAGACAGAGACAGTGGGAGAGTGAGAGAGTAGGCATAGACACTTAGGGACAGGGTAAAACAGTTAGAATTAGACAATAGCAACAGGATCAAGGATGCTGCAGAGCCGCACAGCGGCAGGTCGTTCGAGACTTGGGCGGTATGACACATCAGGAATTTAGACATTAAAGGATCTCTCAAAATGCCTTGCCAATGGCTGTGGCGGTGGCAGTGGCAGTGGCCAGGGACTGGGCCGGTTTGGGTGTTCACCACAGGCTGGTCGCCTTCGGCTATGTATTGAAAAGATGAAAGTGAATTTCATTGCCGTGTAAAAAAGAAGGCCAAAGAATGCAGCATCGGTCAATTGAAATGAAATGAAATGAAATGAGCGACCGCTGGGAAATCGAAACTGGCTAAGACACACACAGAGACACAGACACACACACACACACACGCGTACGGCGCACAAGGCGCTCGACTTGGCTCTGATTCAGATTCTGACTCTCAAACTCAAAGTTAGACTCTGGCTCTCTAGTTCTGGGCGGCCCCTGCACGTTTAGCTATTTTTATGGAGTTCCATGGAATTATCGCTCACTCCGTTGCGCTCTCTCGATCTCCCAAACGTTTCTATTAACACATTGTTGGACGGGGCAACAGTTCCTATGTATCTCATATAGATAAATGTATATATATATATATTTATAATTCTCTTAGTTTATTTGTATTGTAGTTTCTGTTTGTTTTATGCTTTGCCGACAACATTGCCGCTGGGAAAAGTGAAACGCTGTCAACGCCGACGCCAAAATATGTCCCGATAGATTTTTCCGAAAAAAAAGAAAGAAAAATACACACACACTTACACACACACACGCATTTCTTTTGCCATAGCTCAGGGGATGTGCGATGATTCGTAACTATTTCCTGTGCCCATATTTCAACGTCAATGACTCGCTGGACTCGCATTGCATAAGCTGGGGCATCGACTGAGCGCGAGAAGTGGCAAAAAAGCTGACTCTAAAGCGCTGCGGAGCGCGGAGACTTGACCTTGTCGTCGGCTCATATTCAAAAGAGATTAGCCAAAAGGTTTTGCCAACATTCTTTTGGCAACGTTATTGCAAGCATTTCAGATGTTAAATATGTGATTTATGGGCGTTATGTGATTAGATGCCATCATCTACTTAAATACAGCTGCCCCAAGATACATACACACACACACACACACACATTTGACGCCCTTGTGCAACGCCAGCTGCCAGTCGAATGGGAACAGGCAGAAAAGAGCTAAGCTCTTGGCAAATGTTTTAACTTATTTATAAGTTACTCTGCACATTTATATACATATATCTATATCTGCCAATCAATTCATATATATCTTTATATAATTATATATTTATTAATATATATATACACATACATACATATGTATGCCTACTGATCCTAAGTCGCCTTGCCTGCCAAACCCTCGAACTGATTGATTAATGAAGTTCGCTTATTAACCAACTTTTAGAATCACAACTAACTTGGCTCAATCACTGCACAAATGTGTGTTTCAAATATAAACAAGTAACTAAACTCTAGTCGAGACTGCTCGACTAAGAGATACCCTGAATCCATTGAGCTGTAATACCAATCATAAAAAGTTTCATTTATTCATTAATAGAAAACAACACATGCACACACACACACACACAAACATATGCATGCACGTAATATGCTCACTGCGCAGTTTTGCGGCTGCAGCAGAGGCTGTGCTATGGAAACTTTATTGTTTAATAACTTTTTTTCTCGATCTACGTTCTTAATGAAATTTTCGGGGAATGATTATGACATCCAAATGTACCTATTTGCCAAATTTCAAGTCTCTAGTATTTGATATACGTGAGTTATCGTTTTTGTTAAATTGTGGGCGAAAGGGGCGTGGCATCAAAAATCCAAAAATGACAAAACGTGCGGATTCAATATAGCAATCAAACACAACTTAGTGCACGATTCTATCTTTAACGGTGTGCACGCCAGACCTCAAAAACAAAGCGATATTTTCGATAGTTATCGATAAAAAAGAAATGGGATGAGTTATCGAAAAAAAAAAAAAAACTCGTACAGCGTATGGTATTATCGAGCATTTTGCTTTTTATTTGAAGTCTCTAGCTTTTGTGGTTGCAGAAATCCAGGTGTTTACACGGACGGACGGACGGACGGACGGACGGACGGACGGACGGACGGACGGACGGACGGTCGGACGGACGGACGGACGGACGGACGGACGGACGGACAGACGGACAGGGCTAGTTCAACTCAGCTCGTCGAGCTGATCAAGAATATATATACTTTATGGGGTGTGGCACGCCTCCTTCTGCCTGTTACATACATTTGCACAAAAACATTATACCCTGAAATTTCCATTTTCAATGGATTCAGGGTATAATAAGTAAAAATTCTGCAGTCGGGCGTTACCAACTGCATGATACTCATTCATAGTCTACGCGCTGTGGAAGTTAATTATTTTTCCGATTTCAACCAAGAGGTATATATATCATTTTTGGCGAATCAATAAAGATTGTCAATGGAAACTTATACACGTTCAAACTGTAGCAAAAAAATATTTTTTTCTCAATTCATCTAGCACATATTATATAAGATCCGTCCTGAGAAACTTTAACGTTACTAAACGTAAGTTTTATATTTTGGAGCTGAGGAATTAGACGTAATTTTTAATATGTCAAGACACAAGTGGGTCTATAAGTTTGGGACTTTGATAGAGGAGGAGAGGATAGAGGCGATCAAATACTTAGTTTTCCGTTTTTATCGCTCTAATGCCCCGTTATGAGTGTGAATTTATCTTGCAGACTTGTTTTTTAGAATCGCACTGTAATAATATGTTCTAAATTTCAAGTGTCTAGCTTCAGTAGCGGCTAAATGATTTGATAGATGGCCTGGCGGATGAACAACAGACAAATTGAATAACGGACGGACAGCAAGTCGAGCTTTGCACTAAACTAATGCATTTCATTAACTTTGTCAATGAGTATGAAAATAGGAATTTGCTTAAAATTTCTTATAAAGAATATTAAAGACTCCCCAACAGAAAGTCTATGTGAAATGACGTGCATAAAATAAATTGTAGATGATGATTAAAGTAGCTGAAAATTGAATCAAGCTCGTCATGGGAGCTGCAACCGCAGATAGAGTCGTCCCAGTGGCGGCTGGCAAATGAGGAGCCGCAGCACGTAAATTCGAATTTAATGGCATAATATGCTTAATTTGAGCTTATATTATAGTCAAACTCCTAGACAGGCAGTGTCAACAATGTGCGCGGCGAGTCGGTGCAGGGGTGCGTGGGCGTGGTCTTGTTTGAGGCCAACTTAACAAGCTGTGCAGGCAGGCAAGAGCAGCGGACAGGGCTCTGCGCTCTTTGCGCTTTTGTTATTGTTATGAATAAGTTAATAATACGGCGGAAGGCGGCCTTTGTCGTGCCTCGACTGATCTACCTCGCCCGCAGCGCAGGCAGCGCAGGCAACGCTGGCAACGCTTATTAAATGATTGAAGCCTTTTGTGGCGAGCCGTGAGTCTTTTTTTGGCCAGCCATAAAAAGGTGGAAACTTTTCACAACGTCGAAGGCGACCACCATCAATAACTGACCACAACGAGCTGCACACCGGGACGAACAGACAGACTGAGGGACAGAGGAACAGGGAGACAGGGAGACCGACAGTCGACCCGGCAACAATATTTATGATTTGTTAAGCAAGCGGCAGTCAAACGTGCGAAAGGATAATCACAAGCGCCTGTTGGAACGCCCCCTCAGCCACCAACCAACAAGGCGATTGCAGTCGCACAGCCAAGAAACTGGCTTCACTCCACTCCAGTCCACACCACACCACACCACACCACTGTTGCCGTCGCCGCCGTCGCCGCCGTCGCGCCTCCTCCCAGCGCTGGCATCAGTTCCAGTTCCATCAACATGGCTAGCGTCGTGTGTGAGACATTTCCAAATTGAGTCAATGACTTTTATTTTTATGGCTTTCTGCCGCTGGCCCCCCCTCCCCGCCAGTCCCGGCCAGGCATATGCATATTGCTGCAGATGTGGTGAATCCAGGCCAGCAGGAGTCATGGAGGCATGCCAAATGATGGGAACAGCCGATGATGCTGGTTGCGGGACACTGGAACGGCGCTGCGTTTTATTGCCATGCGAATTGAGCTATTAGCCAAGTGTATAGCTCAGATAATCCACGCAGCAACAGATGAGCTGCGATTAAGCAACAGCAACTGCATCATCATAATCATTTGCCAATGATAGCCTGGAATCGGTTACTATATAGTATTATATATACTGTGTATCGGAGGCATCTATCGGGGGGTCTAGTAATAATTATGTCTGATCATTGAGCGTAAATCCTAAATAGTCATCGTAGATAGATATTAACTTGGCCAGAAGCTGTGACTTGGTCTGTCTATCTCGAGTGGGAAAACAAAGTCAGGCATAACCCACGTTGGGCAATCATCGCGATCGCTGTCGAGGACCACCATCGGCGCAGCACTCAGTTAACTGGCAACTTTATCAAGTGCCACGCCCTCATTATATATGCCACCCAGTGTGGGCGTTAAGAGATAACAGCGGCAGCAACAACAATAGACCAGGCTTAAGCCGTGCGAGTCAATCGACATCAATTAAGCACTTCAGATTTGAGCAAATCATAAAAATGGTCGCCCTTCTTTTAGTTGTTGTTGTTGTTGTTGTTGTTGTAGTTGCTGGTAGCAGCTGTCAAGAAGCAACAAGGCAACAGCTGCCATTGGATATGGGCGCTGGCTCGAGCTGAGGATCCGATTTGTAAGCGGACAATGCCGAGGCCTCTGACAAGGGCTCGAGGGCCAGGCCTTAATTGAGCCTGGACGGCAGCAGGATTAGCAGATGAATAAAATGATTGCGAGAGAGAAAGAGAGAGAGAGAGAGAGAGAGAGAGAGAGAGAGTGAGTGAGTGAGTGAGTGAGAGAGGAATAGAGTGTTAACATGATCGGTGATCTGTGAAATTCCTGGCTGGCAATTCAATAAGCGACTTTATCAATGGCCTAGGTTGACTTTTTGGCGCTTGGCTCTGGCTGTTGCCGTTGCCGTTGCTGTTGCTGTTGCTGTTGCTGTTGCCGTTGCTATTGTATTTTATTGATTGTCAGTTGATTGCTAACGTTAAGGAAGATCGCTCGATTGCAGCTCAGGCGAATTGGCGCTTGGGCATCTGGTGGAATGGGCATTAAAAACGTTAACAAGCTGCGTAGCGCCGTCGGCGGCGTTAATGTCCAAACTGGCAAAGGAACGAACGTGTTTCTTAATGAAACAAAGCTTGAATTTTAAATGAGCATCATAAAGAACAATGAAAATGCAAGGCACACCAGCACCAACAACAACAACAACAGCAACAGCAAAGCAAAGGCGAATCAAAAGCCAAAGTGGTTCACAGCGACAACGATATATATAAAATAAAATAAAATAAAATACAAAAAAAAAAACAACAACAACAACAACAACAACAACAACTCTGAAATGTTAAATAAACAATAAAAACAACAACAAGAACAACAACTGCCCAACTTTGTCTCACCATCTACATACGGACAGCCATACATACCCCATGTCCCTCTTCGCCCCCTCCGCAGCCCAAAAGGAAAAACAAAACCACAACAATGCCGCTTGAGCCATAACAAGGAAACCAAAATTGACAGCAGCACTAAACTTCACACAACAAACTTCAAATACCCTAACCAATAGGAAGAGAATATAGGTATATGCGTGCACGCCCAGTCTGAGGATGCTCAGCTCACATCTATGCTTAAGCAGCTAGCTGAAATGCATTCTCGACTAAAGAGTTCATGTGTATTCATTGTTCAAATACATCTTTCTATATATATACATAAAGATAATCAGCTGTCTATATATATATGTACATATAAATATCTGAAATTTATGTTATTTTGCTTGATCTAAAATAATAGATTAGATAGCTCATAATAAAAAAAATTATAAAATCATAAAATTAATAATAATAATAAAAATAAAATAAATAATAAAACAATTTTTAAAATTACACAAATACATTTATGTCAATGTTATTTAGGTTTTAAAAAAAAGAGTTAAATTCATTTCTTTTATTAGCATAAAACAATTAAATTAAAACCAAATGAAATTAAATAAAGTTAAACTTATAAGGACAAATTACATTCAATTTAATTAAAAGCAAATGAAAAATGTTATTTAATATATCACTTTGAATTGAAATATAATTTAGTTACATTAATTATTGTTTATTCTTATACGGCCCGATCTAGTTTTAACTGGGTACAATATAAAAACTAATTTCGACCTCCATCACAAGTGTTTCCGCTCACACAGCTGCAGCTTCCCTGGTCGATTAAAAAAAATTGTATTTTCATTTAATTATTTCAAAAGAATTGAAAACGATAATTTATTAATTATAAAATGAGTTACATAAGTTTAATATTAAGCATAAATTTCGTTAAAATTAATCTTATGTAAGTTCTCTTTACCCAAATAAAAATTCAAGAAAAAATACAGATCAAATTCGAATACGAATTCGTCTAGAAATCGCAAATATGTTAATAAGATACATATATATTTAAATATGGTTAGGAGCGCATATTGTGTGAGATAGCTATGGATCTCT
Organism: Drosophila mettleri; assembly: GCA_035047625.1. Lineage (NCBI taxonomy): Eukaryota > Metazoa > Arthropoda > Insecta > Diptera > Drosophilidae > Drosophila > Drosophila mettleri. The sequence goes on from JAWNPI010000109.1 coordinate 14,571,178, forward strand.
TAGAAAGTGTATTAAATGATAATAATGTGGCTGGGATGTAAAAGTTGCCGTCGCGGCTTAAAGGATCACAAATGATTTTGCGGTCAAAGATGAAATGAAAGGCGAACAGTAACCGTGCGGGAGCAAGGGGCCAGGAAACGATGATGATGTGGCAAGTTGGGGACGATGGAGGAAGGTGCCTGAAACGTATCGGTGGTTTTTGGTGCTGGCCATAATTGGTGCTCATCTTAATGGCATTAAAATTGCATTATCGCTGTATTTATTGAAACGGTTTGTTTTAACAAGATTAACTCGATGATACCGCCGAGGCGAACCAGCAATCGAGACAGGCCCCAAAATGATTAACAGCCAAAGTTGGCGAGCTTCAACAAGCGGCAAAGCAGAACGAGAGACAAACAAAGGGAGAGAGAGAGAGAGAGAGAAGGAGAGAAGCAAAATAAATAAATAAACAAAAAATCAAAGTGAAAATCACGTTAAATGCGTTGCTTTTGTTGTTGCAGCTTTGATTGGCTTGAGACTTGATGTTGCTGGTGTTGTTGGTCGGGGCGGTCGTAAAAATATTTATAACATAATTCCATATCATTTAATTTAGATGATTAGATTCAATATGCCGGCCATTTACGTATGCACAGCAGCCCAAAGTAGCTAGCAGATACATTTGTATCTGTATCTTTAAGTCATGTCATCCGATATCTGTGTAGCTCCATTTATCAAAGGCGCGACCGTTGGCATTGGCGTTCGCGTTGGCGTTGGCGTTGTCGTTGTCGTTGTCGTTGCTGTTGCCGTTGCCGTCTCCCCTTGCCGTTGCCGTCTCCCCTTGCCGTTGCCATACAAATCAGTAGCGCTTGCTGCTGTTGTGTTTGCTTTGTTGTGTTGGTTTGTGCTGCCTTTATTTATTGAAATTGAAATTGATTAACCCATTGAATGGGCTACGACTATGGCTACTTTACAGCGCCCATTAATATGATTAGACACATGTACTCAAGTCTCCCTATTCATTCCCATGATAGTAATAATTTGCCAGTGTCTCAAGCAAATCAGCTGGCTCCTTCGCTGCGCTATCTAACTCGATTATGACTCATTCACAATCAATGCTTAAGCGAAACGGTATTACCTAATATGGTATTACCTTATATAGCTGTTATCACTTAAGAAAGAGCTTCAATAACGAATGCAAATAACTGTGTTTGATTTCTTTATATTTTCCATTTATTCGCAAAAGATTTATTTTCCCAATTTTCTATTCAATGAGAATGATGTGAATATTCACTTTGATATTGGATTTTCTAACTATAAATTAATATATAATTATTTAATTTTATTCGTTAAATTAAATAGGAACATGGAGAGAGAACAATAAGGCCAATGAGTCATCTCAAAGATAATCTAAGCAAGTATATTTTGTTGTATAAATAAATTATAGAAAGAAGAATATATTTCAATAATATCAGCAGTCGATTGAGGTCTTTTATTTTTTTGTCCAAATTCACGGTGATAAGATAGAAAGCGTTAATGGAAACTTAAAAAATAATTATTAAACACTCTTAAGTGTTATTATTAAATAAGTACAGATATGATAAGGCAATTAAGAACGTTTCAGTCGTACCGTCCGCATGATACTCTGTTCCCGCATTTGCATCTATTAATTAGGTTACCAAAAATGTGAAAAGTATAGGACATTTTCGTTATGCATGGATAATTAATTAAATTCCTATCCTCGATAGTTCAGACCATATAGACTTTTGCGGTTTGTCATGATCTTTATGGGCTTAAATATAAAAACTATGTGTTTTTTGGTGCAGTTTTTCCAAGCGGGCATATATTTCAAGCATAAACATTCTAGGATTTCAACTAATTTAGTATACGCCTTCTTTTCTTGATTTAAAATTTGCTATTTTTTTAATAATTATTATAATTAATATTATTTACTTTGATGCAAGGTTTATTATATAATACTTTATGAAATTTATCTTATAAATTATCTTATTTATATAAAATTAATATAAAGTAATTTATGGTTAGTTTTAAAACTAAATATTTGTTGTAAGTCAATTTTAGTTTGATAGACATACGATATATCGACAAAAAAAAAAAATAGTTTTTTGCAGTCGCATAAATTTCACGAATATTTAAAGAATAAATATATATAATATATTAATGTATATAGCTTATGTTCATCTATGTGAATTGCATCAAATAGCAGCCTTTGACTCAGTAAAGTCAGTAGAATCATATACATATACTATATACATATTGGGAGAGATGCGCATTTTGGTTGCTTTGGTAGCAATTAATACAGATTGGCATCTGTGGCAGATGATCAGATGATGCGTTTGTGCATTCCGAGAAATTGAAAACCGCTAAGCCACTTGGGGCCAGTTGCCTGAGGTAGGCGCTTGCGCTATATTGGATCGAAAATGAAATAAAAGAAAACGCTGAAAAAACTCATCGATGATCCAATCCCAGATCGCCGGCCAAATAACCCTTAGACAAAAAGTGCCGCGCGCCGTTCCAAGAAGCGCGCATAATTATTATTTATGCATACAAATTAAACGGTGCAAAATATTTGCGAAAATCCTCTCAGAGTGCTTATTTATAGCATTGGCGAAGGTAGCTCTTGGCTGTGAAATGTATTTCACCATCATAAGCAAAAATGCCGGCTTAGACGACTCGAACAGGATAAGAGTCGAGGGCTGAGTTTTACTTTCATTTGGCCAAGGAATTGTATATCACAAGTTAGATTAACTCAACTTAAAAAAAATAAATAAAATGTTATCTGCCAGACTCAAACTTGCAATTCGAGTGATTAAAAGCTTAAAAAAATTGCCCATTAAAATATAAATTTATAACGCATATGATTTAGGAAGTTCCTGATCGGCAGCCGCGAATGACGCACAAATTATAATCAGGGGAATTTAATAAATTGCATATCGATAGCCGCATGACGACGATTGCCTCGCGACTTCTCTCGTCATTTGGCATTTGATTGTGATTAAACATTAATACGCGATCATAAATTAAATGGCAAATAACTTAATTAAGCAATAGTCGAGCCCTCGACCGGGGGGTGTGTTCCAGCAGTGTCTCGGTATGATAAGAGCTCCATTTGTATGCGTATTTCATTTGCATCATCAGCTCGTAATTTGGCCCCCGCACTAACTATCTTCTTCGTATCCATAAATATGTCTGTTTATATATACATACATTGCAGTGAGCCGGGATGAGTCAGCCAGTCAGTGATTTAGCCTATATAGCCATAGGTCGGTAGTTGAACCGCCTAGCGACACCGACACCGACGACGACGTCGACCCAGTTCGATTCGCAATAGGCTTTGCCTATTCGATCGTCGCGTGCCTTGCGTCATTGCAGTCAATCAAAGTTCGTAGTTCTATTGAAACTCATGACATTGACATTGTCATTTGCATACTTTTTTTTCCAGAACTCAAGCGGGTTTTTAGCCGGCGAAATCTTTAGGCTTCCAAGTATGCATGCAAATGCCGTTTGAATCATTGTCGAGTGCTTGTGAAATTTCTGGGGTTTTACTTGTTTTACTTGAATTAACTGATGTTTGATAAGATATTACCTAACAATTCAAATTGCAGCTTGCTAAGCATTGCTCAGCTATTTTTCAGAGCATCTGAGCATGAGAAATCAGGGTATAACGGTTTTATGAACATGAATGTAACAGGCGGAAGGAGGCGTGACACACTCCATAAAGTAAATATATATGTATATATATATATATATATGACGTCTGTCCGTCATCTGCTTTACTCTCGTGTATACTTTTTCGATAATTTATTTAATTTCTTTGCTTTCGATAACAATCGATTTGATTTTGAATACTAATTAGCAAACAATGAATTTGAGCTCTGAATATCATATTCATATAGAAGAAAACTTGTTCAACAATTAAGTTCCCATAATAAAGCCTCTGCTGCAGTCTCAACGCTGCCGCTGTAAGCAGCTCACATGCATATGCATGAGTTTATATGGTCACTGCATGCCCAGCACAAACTTATAATGATCGATCTATCAGAAAAGGGTATCTTCTAGTCGCCACGACTGGAGCACTGTTGCACTAGGTTAGGGTTTTCCATAGACATACGAACACGTCAATGTTTTGAGTTTGCTTCTCACTTAGTTGTTTGTGGTGTGTGTCGACTAGTTCGCATCATGTCTTAACATGCCTGAGCTTATCGAAACTCGATTAAAATAATATTGTGAAATAGCATAGGCTCTGATAATAATTAATATTGATAACTTTATGGTCAACTTTCATTTATCAATGCAACAAGCTCTATTTTTGTTTGCTGTCTAACTTGGCCCAATAAACAATATCATGAAATAGCTGTGGGCAGTTCATTAAATATAAATAGATACATACACGTATGGGGGAAGGCTATTTAGGATTTCTGATTACATTTTCGAATAGTAAGAGATTATCTCTTATCGCATTTTCTTTATATACTGTCACGACTCTTAATATGATTATTATTCCATACGTTCTGACATAAATTAGATTTTAGCCTCTTATCGTTTCGTTATCGAGTCCATTTATTATTGGATTCATTCTACTTTTACTTTCTTCAATTATTATTGTTTTTTGCTTGTTGTTTACTTTTAAAAGAAGTAAGACTGTTCAAGGGATTTGTTATATAGAATCCAAGACTTAGATATCATAAGAGTTAATAAATTGAACAACCACTTGAAAGAAATGCTGATATAGTTATAGATAAGAGACAGACAAAACTATAATTCGTGGCCTAATAAAGTCTTCCCTAGATTTTAAGCAATTTTTCATTATTTTTTTTTTTTTAAGTTATAAATGATTGTTGAACGAATGAATAATATAGTAAATGATGTCATAAATTTTAATTTATTTATAATAATTATTTTATTATATTTCATAAACATTTTTATTAGCATTTTTATGAGTTTTCTACAATAATTATCATTACTAAGTAAGCATACTTAGTCAATCGTAAGTCAATTTATCTATTTATCATAAACTTAAAATATATTCAAACAATTTAGATGGGCTTACATTATTTGAGTTGAGCTTACTTTGTTTCCGTTAAGACTTAAATCTTTTATACGCTCGGCTGTCAAGCCAACAATCTTAATTATATGAAAAAAAAGTTTGTATATCTGTGAGACAGCCCATTAGCGGATGCCTGAAGAGGTGTCAAATAATTTCAGATTTTTAGTGTGGCTCCGTCCGTCCGTGCGTCCGTGCGACCGTCCGTCTGTCCATTGAAATCAGTGAGTCAAATTTCTATACCCTGAACTCATTGAAAATGGGAAATCAGGGTATGATGGTTTTATGAACATGTGTGTGACACTCCATTCCCAGAGTCGATCTAGATAAGTCCATCCATATGTACGCCTTGATCTCACTACCTTTAAGATCTAAAGACTATTTCCCAAATGGTACGTGCATTAAAAAAATTTGTAATTTTATTATTAACAATTAAAAACATTGTAGAAATTTAGGTATTTTATTATATCTCGACCATCTTTAGATTTAAAGACTCCAAGATTTGCATGCATATTTTATTCAATTTAATGTTTCTTAAATATTTTGAATTCCCAAAAATATTTAATTGATGTTCAATTTCCCATTTATCTTGAGTTTAGATTTGCAATATTAAAAGATTGAACAATTTTTCCTATAGAATTTGTTAATCATATTTCGAATTTAATGAAAATCCGTTAAGTATCACAAGTTATTAAATAATAAATTTCACGGATATCCGTTAAGTATCACAAGCTATTAAATAACCCATTAATGTAGCCAGCAAAATGTTGAGTATTTTTGTTGTTGTAATTCTAAGATATGTCTATTTTTGAATACAAGTTGTTTTTTTAAGTTACACGATATTATTATTTTACTGACAATGAGTGTATATGAGCACACATGCATTCAAATGACTGTAAAGTTTTATATTCTATTGCATTTAAGACTCACAGCTGCTAATTCATTCATTCGACTTGCTGATTGTCGCTCACATGGCGCTAATAGCAGAAGAAAGCTCTGGCTGTGTGCCTGGGCAATGTTGTTTTTGATCGGTCGATGATATATCGTGGGTAGCTGCTAGTCGGACATCCCCGACTAGAGTTTTCTTGCTTGTTTCATTATGAGTCTCTCAGTTGGACGGCTGCGATCGACCGGCTAATCAATTGAAATTTTATTTCTGGTTATACTTGAGGGCAACTTTGTTGGCAACGAAACTGGCTGTTGATGCTGTTGCTGCTGTTGTTGTTGCTGTTGTTGTGCTACTGTGTTCATTCATGCGTTGAACGCAACTGGCTCTGCTGCTGCTGCCGCTGCTGCTGCTGCTGGGGGCCCCACGTCGCCAATTTGGGGCATTTTGTAGGTCAGGTTGGCAACATTAGTGACGTCATTAAAAGAAACTGAAGCGCGCGTGCAGAGCATCTTCATCTTTGTCTTCTGACTCTACTTTGACTTCGACACGGACTCGGAGCTGGTCATGCTCTTGGATTTTGGCTACATGGACTCTTCCCTCTCTCTCAGTCGCTCTGTCGCTCTGTCGCTCTTTCAGATTGTGCCGTCATCGCCATTGTGAATGACGCATGGAAGCGAATTCATTGATGTTGTTGCTACATATTAGCTCTTGCCTTTGCTTATGCCGGTGATTTTTGCGTAGGTCGTTCAAGCTCTAATTGGGTTATTAGGAAATGATTTGGTGCCGGCGACGACGCGACGTTTGATTTATTTTTGTTTTTTGCCATGGTTTTAATTAGCTGGGCAAGGGCTGCCAGCGAGCTGGCAGGTGATTAGCACGGCTCACGGATCACAGCTCACTGCTCACTGCTCACTGTTCACTGCTTGCTGTTTGCCCTATATTGGTCCACGCCTGTATCTTGCCACCTACATGGAATCTGTGGAGTCAACGCTCAACGCCTTATCTGCTGATTCGGCTGATTCCTTGTAGCATGTTAACTAATTGATTCATATTGATAAGTAATGCTGCAATCTGAGCTACAGTAGCCCCACCTCCGCCGCCTTCGCCACCTCCAGTCGGCCCTTAAACACAACTAGTTTGGCCAACGCCTAGTTGGCCATATTCTCATATATTATGGCCATTGCAACACATTTGGCCTCAGCTGCTGTTCAGCTCTGGCCAGTGTCATTGGCATGTGTCATCGACGAGTCGCCATGTGGGGGGCTCAATTATGCGTGGACACAGACTGTATCCATATCCACATCCACATCCACATCCACATCCACATCCATATCCATATCCATATCCATGCACATACTCGTCATCCCAGCGTTTTTGCATATGCTGACCGAGCGAAGTTCAAAAACCTTTCGGCTTCAAAAATGAATGCAACTAACACTCGTAGTATGTTCGCAACTCAAATCCCAGTCGGAGTCTCAGTCGCAATCGCAGTCGCAGTCGCAGTCGCAGTCCGAGTTGCAGTTGTAGCCCCCAGTCTGCGGCTGTATCAAATTTGTTTAATTGTCTGAACGGCGGCGGCATCTTGCTCGTGCGTTTCTTCTTCTTCATCAACGTCTTTGGGTTCAACTTCAAGTCTTCTGCGTCTTGCGTCTGCCAGACATGGATTCCTCAACATTGTAAGCGCTTTTGCTGCGTTGGCAGCTTGTCAACTTCTGCACCTTCATCTTCTACAGCGGCAACAGCTGCCACTGGCACAGACACAGCCAATGCCACTGCCACTGCCACAGCGACAGCCACAGCCACTAGCTGTTGTTCCAGTTCTTGTGCTCCATTTGTTGTGCAAGTTGTTTGCGCTGTAAATCGATACATTTGCTCTGGCTACTTACAACAGTCCATCCAAAAGACGACCGACATCGACAACAACATCAAAGACTCTTCAGACTCAGTTGCAGCTCTTCTTTTGGCTCACGAATGTGCGGCTGACGTGATTTTTGTGCGGCTTTGACGGTGGCCATTGCATACTTACAGCCAAAGTTGGACCCAACCAGCAGACAGAAGCGCTGCTTTCAACGACCATTTGCGAGGGCAGTACATGAAGTAAGTGCTAAAGTACTATCGCCCCTCTTCACGTTACACAAAAGCAGCCAATAAAATACAACTTATTTAATTAATGTGTAATATTTTAAGTTAATAAAAAAAATTTAAAAACAAAATTAATTATATATTTAAATTTTCTCCAATTAAAACTATAAAAGCTGAATAAAAATATAAATTGTTAAAATATACCAGAAATATTTATATATTTTTGTTTGTATATTATTTTATTTTATTCTATTTTTTTTTAATTTAATTTAAAAACATATTAGCGAATTTTTTTTTAGTGTTTCAATATTTTTTTTTTTTTTGTATAAAGAGTTTTTCTAAAAGATATATTAATATATCAATTTAAAAAAATAAGGTAAGTTTTATACAAAAAATAGTTAATGCATTTTTTGAATATTCATCTAAAATAAAAAAAAGAAGTAAAGAAAAAATGTTTACCGCAAATAATTTTGATAAATTATTATAGCTAAAAGTAAAAACCAATTTTATTTTTTTTTTTTAATTTTTTTGTATTATATAAAAATATATATTTACTTATGTTATATATTATTACAAATATAGTTAACTAAAAAAATTGAAAAAAAAAAATAGTTCAAATCAAATATTTTCAAGATTAAAAAATGAATTAAGAAAATTATTGACATTATATTATGTACAATAAAATAATAATAATAATAATTAGTTGTATAAATAAGTTAAGATTATAAGAATATTTATTTTTAAATACATTTTTTATTTTAATCATTTATCCAAAGTACGCTTATCATTAATTAAAATAAAAATGTATGCCAATAAAATTATATAAAAAAAAAAAAACAATAAAATAATAAAAATAAAAAAAATATGTAAAAAATATTTATAGTATTATAAAATTAAAATAACTAATCTATATATATGTAATAAATATTTATAGTATTATAAAATTAAAATAACTAATCTATATATATTCTGTAATGATTATTTAACTGAATTTGGCTCGATTGGTAATAAGCTGCAGGAAGCTCAGCGCCTTTTGACAGCTTTGCAACCCCCAGAGCCAAACGTTGCCCGTGGCCACGGCCTCGGCCTGCACAACAGTATGTATACCTGTTCTATTTACCCGCTTTGGAAGATCATTAGCCTTCTTAAAGTGGCACATCAAATTACTATATTCTGCAGCTGCAGACGGCTGCACAGAAGTAGTACTTACTTGAAACAAAAAGAAAAAAGAGTGATGAAAATAAATATGAACTCGCCAATGTCCATGGAAATGTCCATGAAAACGGTGAATGCAGCGAGAACGCCAACTGCAACAAAACAATAACAACAACAACAACAACTGTGGGAGCCAGACTTGAACGGCCAGACGGAGCTGAACCGAACCCGAACCTCAACGTAGGCGGCGACGACGACGGCTGTTGCTGCTGCTGCTGCTGCTGCTGCTGAGCCAAACAGTTTCCCTAGAGAAAATCGAACGTCTCTCGGTTGGTCTCTTTGCTCTCGGCTCCAAGTTGCCGCCCAGCAGTCTCCTGCCTCCAGTCTTCACACCCGCGCTCTGATTTCTGGGTCATATTTTGCCCAACTTGAAGTGCCAATTTGAGTGCCACAGTGACATTTGAAGCCGCCGCCGCCGCCGCTGTTGTCGTTGTCGTTGTCGCAGCAGCAAATGCGCAGCAAACAAAAAAAAAAAGGAATGAAAAAAAAGCACAAATGGAAAGAAAAACGCCACAGGCTACAGCACAGGCTGAGGCACAGGCATAGGCAGAGGCACGACATGGTCAGGTTGTTTTAACAGCAAAACGCAGAGACGTAGGTTTATTTTTATGACCAGCCGTTGTTGCCGCATATGTAAATCAACTCGATGCGTATTAACTGTTTGGGGCGCACGCGGCATGGGGCACGCGGCAGCATCGCTTGCCCATATGCCGTATGCCGTATGCCTGCATATATCATCAGTCAGTCAGCCAGTTAGCCAGTTAGCCAGTCGGCCAGTCAGCCACTCAGTACACTGTATACTATTGTATATGGCACAGCGTCTGCGCGTACGTGTACGTGAAGAATCTTGAATTGCAATTTCAATAACGAGACACGAAACACTTTCAAGTCAACGCTGCAATCCGATCCCACTTGCACTTGAAGCTAAGCCCGAAAGTCAAACGCCAAATAGCCGGCAACACAGCAACAACAACAACAATTCTAAACAGCACCAAGAGAAACTGACTCAAAAAACAAATGAAAATATGCCAAGACATCTATGTCAACGACATAGACTTGCCCTCAGTAAATTTAGATATCCAAACTCTCTGCCAAAGATATATTATTAATTGTGACATATATATTCTAAATATTATTTAGCTTAGCTAATTCCTAAAAAGATTTTTATTATATGCGAAAAATAATCAACATAAAAATAATAATAAATTTATTAAATAAGCAATAAAAAATAGTAATAAAAATAAAAATAAAATTATTAATGACTAAAAATAATGATACAAAAATAATATTCAAAATAATAATAATAATAATAAGAAAATAATAATGAATAATAATAATTATAAAAAAATAAAAATGAAAAAATAATAATGAATAAATATAATAATCAAAATATTAATAATACTAATACTAAGAATTAATAAGCTCAATAAATTAACTTAATTACAAAAGTCTTGTTAGAGTGCACATACTTATCTATTTTAGATGTCTATAAACGTTTTCTCATATTTTGATATGATCCATTGCTTAAGAGATCTTGATTAGGCTCTTAGAATAAATTTCAAAATGTAATTAACTGAATATTTATAAAAATTGTTTATTTGTTTGCGAATTTAATAAATAATTAAAATTAAATATGATTTATTAGTTGACTCAATTTTATTATTGCTATCTCTCTTGTTACTTCAGCACAGAGTGATATTATTATTTATTTGCATACGCAATTTTGCGATCAATTCAAAATAAACTTGAAGGAGTAATTGCATTAATTTTATCAATTGACAATTTTATAATTATTTATTTTTCATCTTTATTTATTTATCAGACAATATTTTGTATACGACATATTATATTATTATAATATCGAGTTACTTTTAAAAATCTTACAGCTTACAGTAAAATAGTAAGACGGCGCTTGCGGCTCTATAAGAGCCACATTCAATTAGGCCCATAACAATAATTTCAAAGATGCGTGTTGGCTTTATGAGAGCTATCGTTAGCTGACTTTATTTATATAGCAAATTTTCTCTTGAAACGTGTTTTGATTGTGTGAATGGAGCTATCGGAATAGTTAGGTAGCTGTCATAGCTCTAGTCAGTACTATAAATATATATAAATTTAGTCACGCCTGCTGCATGGACTTTGACTGGGTACAAAAATTAATCTTCAAATGTTGTGACGCCTACAGTCAGCTAGCTGCGGGTGCCAAACATTCTGATATGCTTGAACTTCCATATTTGGCGAGCCACTCTAATATATTTTACAATTGTGAATCGTCACAATACGAATTGAGTGAGGACAGCAGTCAGAGCCACAGCACATGGAAACGGAATGCCTCACCAAGTGCTCTTCACTTGAACTGACCCACACAAACCGTTTGCTGTTTACTCTGCTCTCGTATGTTAATGGGGCATATCAATGGCGGTGAGAGGGGGAGGGTATGCGTGGGTCTTGTGGATATATTTTTGGCAGTGCAGATCATTCAGGATGACGTCTTCGATGGCCTGGCTGGGGGCTGTGCCTTGCTTTCTTTATTTGCGTGGCGACGCCGGCATCGATTAATGGTCGAATATTTAAAACGGAAGTGTTTGTCCGATGTGTAAGATGTTCGCAGTTATGAGAGACGTGCGGCGGACAGGCAGACAGACGGAAAAATTGAAGCAGAGCAAATTCACATGCGATGAGTTGGACTCTAAACTTGGCATTCGGCTCAGAGATCTGAGCGAAAAACGAGTTCATAAAAATCAATGCTTGCATTACTCTTGCGCTCTCGCTCTCTGGCTAACTATGCTTGGGGAGGGAGGCAGCCAAGAGTTAGCATATGTGGACATATTTAGGGTGCATTAGTCAGTGGCGTTGAAGAGCTAACAACAGTTATTAGTTGGGCCCATGATTGCAAGTAAGTAATCGAATTGGTAATTAACTGGTGACTGGCATGTGATAGCTGTGCATTGGCTGATCATTGATTCATCGCTTGGGGATTTGGCCGAGGGGGCAGCTGAACTTATGCGCAAGCCGTTGCAGCGGCAAGCAGTGACTAATGGTGGCGTGGCCTGTAGCTTGCCCCACTGCGATGGCGAAGCCGGCGACGGCGGCGGCTGCTGTCGTCATTGAGCTGAGCTGAGCTGAGCTGAGCCCGGCCAATGGGTGTCAGCGAACATAAAAAGAAGCGCTCTCACACGCGACGGCGCAGCGCGATAAAACGAAGAAAAAGAAGAAGAAGAAGAAGAAGAGGAAGAAGGGGAATCAGAACAGAACGGAAAATAAAGCGAGAGGACCCAAATCGCGCTCGCGCGTTGTCAATTAGTCATAGTCGTCGCCACGCTTACGAGCTGCGCTCGCTCGTCATATGGCCGAGCGTCAGCGATTGCTCAATGCCACCGGCTCGCAGCCAGCGCTTTCTGACGTTGATTGGGCGAGCGACTGATAAGCTTCGATTTCAATAAATCCGACATACAATTATTAATAACATAATCAGACAAATCGTTAAATAACATTAGGCATTTACGATTTGTTGCCATTAAGTGTCAACAATGAGCACACAAATAGCACCAGCAACAGCAACAGCGCCCAAGCGCTGTGAGCTCAGGTGAGGCGAGGTGAGGCGAGGTAGAGCCTGGCCAGGCAAAGCAATAATAATGACAATTAACGCGAATTCGTAATTGACATAGCACCGCCGTCAGCGTCGTCGCCTACGTCACAACAATCGTTGAGTAACGGCATGTGGCCGTTGGCAGCGATAAATATAGCGCCAGGTTGCCCATAAAACTATAAATAGATCATTCCCAAGCTCTTCATTTGCCTATCCGTTCTCTCTGCCATGTTTGTGTCATGACATGTTAGCGGCAATAGCAACCTCGCCGCACCGATGTGATTCCCAGCGTAGTTCAAAGTTCTCGCTAAGACAATCACGTAGCGATAAGAGGCTTAAGTAATCACGGCCAAATTCATTGTACAACATATTTGGCTAATTACACTGTCCAACACAACTTTGTTAACTGGCACTTGAATCAACTTGAGTCATTTGCTCCACAGATCATTTGCTCTATCATCTTATCAGCAATTGGGCCTGAACATGTTAAATCTAGTTATCACTAGATAGGGGCCCAGCTTTAGATATTTATAGAAATGTCAATGCTCCACTGATATTTGCCTGACGACAGTGTGCCCAGATTATGCAGCTGCGACCCCACAACATCCCCAGCTAGCGGCAATATGATTGGGCATGCGAAAAAGTGGCCAAGGTATAAACATTAATTGGGCCGTGACTCAATTTGTTTATAGACACTTGTCGCTTATCAACTGCTTGCCAATAAATCATTAATTAATACATTTCATTTGCACCTTTGCAGCTTGCACTGATTAAAGCAAAAGCCATTCACTGATGCCTACATTGTATGTAGTGTCAAACTCGATTCAAAAACTTAAGCTGGGAAGCATTAGGAGAAACTCCAGAGGCTTTGCCTGTGCGCTGACACACCAATTTCTGTGGACAGTGTACCTTCTGGTACCTCAAAGTTAGCATTTATCTCAGTCTTTATTTACCTTGCATTTAGCACGGATCTATTTTTAGTGTGTCTATGTTTAACTCGGGTAGACATTATAATCAAATTTATTATCATTCCTTCAATATATCAATTTGCGAACAAAAACAAATGCATTAAGAATTTTAAAGCATGTGAATTGCATTTTCTTTATTTATGAATTTTATTATTTCATTTATGAAAAAGCTAAGTTGAACTAGCCCTGTCTGTCTGTCCGTCCATCCGTCCGTCCGTGTAAACACGTGGATTTCGTAAACCACAAAAGCTAGAGGCTTGAAATAAAAAGCAAAATGCTTGATAATACCTAACGCTGTACGAGTTTATTTTTATACCCTGAATCCATTGAAAATGGAAATTTCAGGGTATAATGTTTTTGTGCAAATGTATGTAACAGGCAGAAGGAGGCATTCCACACCCCATAAAGTATATATATTCTTGATCAGCTCGATGAGCTGAGTTGAACTAGCCCTGTACGAGTTTATTTTTACATTTTTTTTTATTTATTTACATTTGAATGCCATAATTTCTCCACGAAAATTTCATTACGAACATAAGTCGAGAAAAAAGTTATTAATCAATAAAGTTTCCATAGTACAGCGTCTTCTGCAGTCGCAAAACCGCGTATTACTCATATTAGGAGCATGTTCGGTTTGCCATAAACCAAGCGAATTGTCGTCTTACAGATACGTGTAATGTGTTTCAAACGTAATCATGAAGACATTTACTTAACCCAATGAAAATATTTCTCATGTCTTATACCCTAAAACCCTTGAAAATTAAATTTCAGGGTATAAGGTTTTTGTGAAAATGTATGTAACAGGCAGAAGGAGGCGTGGCAAACCTCCAAAATTATATATATTCTTGATCAGCTCGATGAGCTGAGTCGATATAGCCATGTACGTCCGTCCGTCCGTCCATATGAACGCGGCGATCTCGCAAACGGCAAAAGCTAGAAACTTGAAATCAAAAGCAAAATGTTCGAAATTACCATACGCAGTACATTTTTTTTCGATAACTCATATCGTTTTCTTATTATCGATAACTATCGAAAATTTGGTTCTGTTTTTGAGGTCTAGCGTGCACACCGTTCAAAATAAAACCGTGCACTAAGTTGTGATTGATTGTTATATTTATATATATATATATATATATATATATATATATATATATATATATATATATATATATATTTTGTCATCTTTGGATTTTGTATGCCACGCCCACAATTCAACAAAAATGACAACTCACGTATATCAAATACTAGAGACTTGAGAATGCCATAATCAAAAAAGTTATTACGTGCATGTTCGTGCATGCATATGTTTGTGTTTGTGTGTGTGTGTGTGTGCATGTGTTGTTTACTATTAATGAATAAATTAAACTTTTAGTGATTGGTATTGCAGCTCAATGGATTCAGTGTATCTCTTAGTCGAGCAGTCTCTATTAGAGTTCTGTTAGCTTTTCGATTCATTATTTTTACTTTGATTCAATTTGGTGTGAATATGAATGACATTTGGAAATTGATAGTCGATTATTATAGCGCATGGTCTTTATGGCCACTGAGGGAGGGGTTGCCGGCGAAAAAGTTCCCCTAGTGTAATAGGTGGGCAATTGGGGTACGTGTATGACTCCATGTGACTGAGTTGGCAGCAAATCAACAAGTAAGATATGAATGAATTCGGGCGATATATAATTGAATGGTGGGGGCCGTGGATGGGCCGGCGGCAGGTGAGGTGAAAGGTGGCTGGATATGTAGCGTGAGTGACAAATCTATGCTTGCTTCGAGGGTCATAAAATAAAATAAGTAAGAGCACTCGAGTCGCTGCTGGCCGATGAGTTGATACCCTGAAAAGCTTTTGAATATGCTCCATAGCTTCTATGCATAGCAGGCTCGAGACGGAAGGACAGAAAGACGGACGAACGGATATAAGGATAGAAAGACATAAAGACTGAACTCGGCTAAGTCGACTGATCCAGAATATGTATATCTATATATATATATAATTTTTTGGGGTCTGCCGCGCCTCTCTCCGCCTGTTACAAACATTGAGCATAATCAATTTACCCCGATGACGTTTTCCATTGGCTTAGAATAACGATTGTGAAGCCGCCGACGTTGGCGACGTCGACGCTGCGACGTCGACGCTGGCGACGTCGACGCTGACGCTGACGCCGACAGCAGCAGTATACGCCAAGCGCCAACACCAACGCCACAGTCAAACGCCAGCGACACAGTCTGCGACTGCCTCATATAAATATCAATTAATTTGCTGGAACCATGAATCAGTCTCATTTAGACGCACGCCAATGATTAACGTCGTCGGCTCGCGAATCCAATTGAACCGAACCGCATCGCATCGCATCGCATCGCATCGCATCGCAACGATACGAGCCCTAAGTCGAGAGGTAGCTCAAGAAAAGCAACCGAAAGCGAAAAGTCAAGTTATCACACCAAGTGCACGGCGATACGCCTCCAGTCAGTATTATAAGACATTAAACCAAGTGATTAGCCAAAAATTACGAAAATGTGCCAAACTAGTAAGTATTGGATGGCTCTGACCAAAGTACTCTCACGCCCCCCTCCCCCTCAATGTAGAGAGTCAGGCCAATAAATTTCCACTGGCTTGGCCAGCAAATTTACGATAGTTCAGTTGTCGCTGTTGAAGTCTTAATCAATTTTAAAACGATGTTCTCAGCGTTCCAAAGAGCAAGTAATAAATAAAAAAACAAAAAAACAGAAAAAGAAACAATAAAATGACCAAAAACTAAAAACAAAGTTGGAATAATAATCAGTGACGAGCTGTGGCTATATCGAACAATTATCTATTAATATTCGCCTAGTTTATAGCACACACGATTGGGAACTTCCCCCAAGACAAAGTTCAAAAAGCAAAATAAAGCAAAGACAAACGTAAACAATTAAAAGCACACAAAGTTAATAAGCATAAAAAAAAAAATTAAGAAGACAAAATTAATTTTTTTCTTATAAAAATAATGTTTAATTTTTTGTGTATCTGGCAGATATTTGTTAGTTACTCTCAGAGCAGTGTGCAAAGATTCTAATCTTTAAGTGAATCGTTGTGCAATTCTTGGCTTTCTCATGAAGCTGAAGCGTAACTTTCTAGTGGACAGGTGGGCTCAGAGCAGCATTGCTGACCAGCAGCACGTGCGCCGTCATTGCCGGCTGCTGCTGCTGCTGCTGCTGCTGCTGCTGCTGTTGTTTTGGCTTCGCCTGTGGTTGTTATCGGATGCGAAGTCGCTGACCTACGTCAACAGCATATTATTGTCGCAGTCGCTGCCGGTGCTGCTGCTGCTGCATGGCGCGGCACGGCGCGGCACGGCACGGCACGAGGGCGCAGCTCTTGAATGAAATTTGTATTGTGTATGAATTATTCATACGACGCGTTGCCCCGCGGCCAGCGATTGGTCAACGATGACGTCGCTGTTGCGCGCGCGACTTGTCTGTCTGGTCAGCGTCTGCTGCTGCGACAGCAGCTTTGTCTCTGACTTTGCCTTTGCCTTTGCCTTTGCCAATATCTCCGGCCACGGCCAAATAAGAAAGCTCTAGTCGGGGCTGCTCGACTGGGCGATGCCCTGTGCCATAATCTACGATTTATTTCAAATGGGAAACAGACAGATAAACAGGGTGAAATCAACTTGATCAAGTATATACATATACATTTTGTTTATAATACATTTTGATCAAACTAATATACCCTGATTTATTAACTTTCGAGGGCCATAAAAATGAAAAACCCAAAATACCCGCGCGATGAGTAATCTACAAATCTCTTGTGAAATTCAAATTCGTCGAAGACAATGCCAAATGCCGTTTAGCAATTTTGATAAACACAGAGAGAGAAAGAGAGAGAGAGAGAGAGTGAGGGAGATGGAGAGAGGTTGAGGGTGAGGGAGCGAGACAATTGCGCTCAATTGAATTGGCCAACAGCGAGTACAAGCCAAGAGTTGTGCTCAGCTCATCTCAGGCTCTCAGCTGGCGGCTGGCGGCTGCCGCTTATCACTCGATGGCGAGAGGCTGCGCGCATTGAGTGTGAATCATTGAGTGAATGCCAGTGCGAGTGCGAGTGCCAGTGCGAGTGCCAGTGCGAGTGCGCAGCTGACCAGTTGTTGAGCAGAGGCCGTTGAGCGCGCACGCCAAATCGAACGCGCCGCGTAGAGAGACAGTTTAACTAAGTTAGTTTATTTGTTTATAGTTTGGGTCTAGTCTAGCTCTCATGTCCAACGGTAAAACCAACAGCTGATTCATTGCATGAAATTTCAATTGTTAATCTTTGCTCTTTCCCGTCCATTGCAGCAAAGCATTGCGAAAGCAAGAGACAAAGCCACAGCCAGAACGCCAGCCGAGAGGAGAGTTGCAGTTGCTGCAGCATCAACAGAATTCACAGCTATACGCTGCTCTTGGCGCTGGCCGCGCTGCTGCTGCCATTGACACACGCCCGCCATTTGCACGATCAGCTGGCGCTTGGCTTTGCCTACGACGATGCTGACAGCTCCAGCTCCAGTTCGAGCTCGGGTGACAGCGCCGCCGTCAGTCTCGATAACAGCAGATCGCTGCCCGCCTGGCACGCGAATCCCTTTTATGGTCTGGTGCAAAGTTTCGGCGATGCCAGTTACGACAGCGACGCCAGCAGCAGCAGCAGCAGCGGCAGCAGCAGCAGCAGCGGCAGCAGCAGCGGCAGCAGCAGCGGCGGCGGCAGCAGCAGCGGCAGCAGCAGCGGCGGCGGCAGCAGCAGCTTCGATGCTGAAAGCGAGAGCAGCTTTGAGCAGATCAAGCAGGCGGCTATGAAAGCCGCTGAGCGCGAGCTGCGACGTCAGCGCATCCGGCATCGACGCAGCCATACGTTCCGCTACTTTGCCCGAGCCCACCAGCAGCCGGATGCGGCGCCCGAGTGGGAGAATCCTTGCGGCGGCGTCTACCAGCCGGATCAGCTGCAGCCCAAGGAATTGGATAGCTCCGCGCGCGCCAACAAACGCAAGGTGAGTTCCCAGCGCCCGCAGCTTAGAGCTGTAAGTGAAAGCCTCCAAACTGGTTCACAATGCTCAATTGTAGTTCACAGTATATATATATATATATATATATATATATATATATATATATATATATATATATATCGATAGATAATGCTAATCAGTGCTCTCTATCTCCCTGTCTCTCTCACTCTTGCAGTATCTGAAGGCGCTGCGCAACAACACGATAACCGAATTGCATGACATACGTGAAGCTGCCAATCTGGATTACGGCGACATCCAGGCCTGGCAGCGCGAGTACAAGTTCCTGCCGAACATGACGCGTCCCATAAGAAAGGTAAGTGCCTAGAATTGAAGAGGCGCATGCAAAATGATCGACGCGCCGTCAACTGGGGACCGGCTCCGCCCTGGGCGGCTTAGACCAGTTTCGACCGTCGACCGTCGACCGTCGACCATCGACTCGCCGAACGGCATTTGCATTTGCCCTTTTTTTCTCGCTCTATTCTTTCTTTGTGCACTCCAATTGACTAACGCTCTCTCTCACTCTCACTCTCACTCTCTCTCTCTCTCTCTCTCTCTCTCTTTCTCTCTGTGTTGAATTTCGACCAATTACAGGTGCACTTGCAGACCTGGTACCGCGACATCCAGACGTTCGTGGGCAGCTTTGCGTATTTGGGCAAGGCTCACTACAAATACCAGAAGGAACACCAGCTGCCACTGGGCGAGACCACCGAGGAGCTGCACAAGCTGCTGCTGAGCGCACGCCGTGTGCTCTGCGAGATCGAGACGACCATCAATGCATCCTATCCGTACAGCAATGCCGCCAAGCTCAGCCAGACCAGCAAGGCCCAAATGCAGGAGCTGCTCAAGTTCTATACGCCCGCCGACGGCAGCAAGGAGGCCGACAAGCGCGACCTCAAGTTCACCAAGCAGCTGTACTATCAGTACTTGGACAACTTGTGGAAGTCGCTGCATCGGGCGCTGGTCAAGCAGCGACGCAACAGCGCCGAGCGTCGCCAGCATGGCTCAGCAGCCGCGGCAGCGGCAGCGGCAGCAGCAGCAGCGCCGGCGTCCGTCGCCAACTCTCGCCAGTCGCTCAGCTTCGAGAGCTACGAGAGCGCCCGACCAGCTGCAGCGTCAGCGTCAGCAGCCAGCGGCTGCACCAACATTGGCAACTGCTAAGCGTACAGCGCCACGAACTCCTCGAATAACATCTGACCTGCATCCAGTATTAGCGCCCAGTGAGTGCTGTGCACAGTTCCTAGATACGATGAATTTGACAAATGCCATTATAGAATTTTACGATTACCCCAAGCCCCACCCAGTCCCAGCCCCAGCCCCAGCCCCACACTTCCCTCTCTTCCTCCTCCTCCTGCTCCTGCTCTGTCCCTAGAGCTTAACTTATGTATTTATTTAATATTTGTGCTCGAACTATTTAGTATTATATTATAGTCTAAAAACAGTTACTTCCGTTGAGCGGGTAGTTATGATTACACACACACACACACAATCACAAGTATTTATTTATTATTCAAGTGAAACAAGACCATTTCCAGTTAATTGCTAAGTCTTAATTTAATATTGTTTCACTAGTACTTGATAAAATAATTTATTTATTTATTTATTGTATTTTTTTTTTCATATATACATATGTATATATATATATATACATATATATATATATATGTATATATATATATATATATACATATATATATATATATATATATATATATATTTATATATACATATATATATATTGCATTTAATTTATACACAAAACTTATTTAATCGTTGTCCAATTGTGAGCAAAGGAAATCAAGAAAAGAAACAAATGAAAAAATGCTTAAATACACTGTGATTTATTTTAAGTAATTAATTACACTTCTTTTTTTTGAATAGTTCTTAGTGAGAAAGCAACAAATGTAAATTATACAAGTATTTATAATATATTTATGCCACAGCCACAAAAATAAAAAACTGAGAAGCAAAAAAACCAAAAAAGTAAAAAAAAATCGCATTAAAAAATATTGCAAGAAAAGGAAAAACTACTTAATATATAAATATAAGTGCACGAATATATATATATATATATATATATATATATATATATATATATATATATATATATATATATATATAGTATATATATCTGTGTATATACATACATCTCCCTCACACATACGTATGCAAAGGCTGCTTGAATGTATTGAGAGCTGTTTTTGAAAATAAAACTTTAAACTGACAAAAGACAAACAATTTCTCGTTTCATTTGACAGACCCTGAAATATCTCTATAAGAACAAAAAAGAAATTTGCAGTCGGGCATTGCCAACTGCATGATTCCTGCTCACTCACGGCCCAGCTTGAAGGTTGTCGATTTGCCACGCCCCCATAGAGGCAAATGTATATCATTTATGCTCAGTCAACAGTTGAGTCGACTCTTCTAAAGCCTGTAGGCTGTAAGCCAGTTAGTCTCGACTCCCCTATCGAGTGTTGACCCACCTACAGAAGGAGTCACTCTCAAATTTGTAAGTTTCATCTAAAAAACTGTTTTTTTTTTTTCGATATGCCACTCCCCCCCACGAAGGGGCGTGCAGTTGGAGGTACATCAAGCGAGGATGTAAAAAATAAGTAAATAAATTCATTGGAACTTATAGAGTTATCGAGCTTTGGCACACTCCAAATGGAATATAGATATATACAATATATATTCCCGATCTTGGCTAGTCAACACGAATCTCTAAAACAAATTTTGTAGTCTTTAGCTATTTTACCAAAAGCTTTGCTAACATAGAAGACTTGCCACACCCCCGCAGTGGGCGCAATGAATAAAACTTAATATCTATATAAGATGAGGGCTCACAGGAATATATCGAATACCCAAAGGGATGTATGAACAGGCTTACGTCTGTAGGACGGACACCAAATAATAATCCTTTTACTTTATGAGAAGATATATATATATTAATGTGAATATTTACTTACACTCTGCAAATAAGAAGCCATGGAGGTGGCAAGGTCAAGCCACTCTGCAGCTTTGCAACGGCATTTGGCTATCCAGGAGCTTTGCTATGGAGCTGTCTTAGGTCAGGCCTGGTCAGGCAAGAAACCCAAATGAAGCTCATCGTTAATCGATACCAAATTCACATTTATATCATATTTTATTTATATATATATATATATACATATATATATATATATATATATGAGTCATGCCTCTGTATCTCTCTTCTGCTCTGCATTCCTTGACAGGTTCTACCGCTCGTTTAGTAATTGAAGCTGGCATCTTTTCCATTCTATAGCCGATTGATAAATCATCAATGTTTTGAGCTTATTCCAAAGTATTACGCATTAGCCACAACATATTTTGTCTCTGAACGAGCTGTTCTCCAAGTGCACAACAAAACCCAATAATTGAAAGACAGCTAAAAAAAAAGCTTTACATTTAGTTGGCATCTCAACTGAATTTGATTTAACTTCAAATTCTTTTTCTATATATATATATAATTTATAGTATAGTATATAAAATATTTTTTATTTAAAATTTTCAATGAAATAATATTAATAGATTTCAGATTTACGAGGCCTACTATTTATCTTTCGGGAATAGCAAATAAGAGCAAACATTTTTGAATAAAAATGGCCTTATCGTATTTCAAGATATTCCCTTTGATGATCACAACATTATTGCATTCGTTCGAGCTATATTCCCATTCCTCTGGAAACACCTCCAAACATGGCTTTTTCTGCAACTTCGGCGTTAAAATGAAATCATTGGGTGACAAGTGAAGACTATAGGGCGAATGAGTCATCAGTTCGATGTTTTGACTGCTTAAAAATATTTCACTTGCTTGCCTAGATTTCTGAGCGTTCGCATTGTCATGGCCGAGAATGATACTTCTTGATTGACTTTGACTTTTTCTCCAAAGACCTCTGGCAAACAAATGGTGGTTTGCCACTCATAATTGACAGTTCTACGTTGCTATAGCGGAACAGTAGCCACATGATCACATTTTTATGCCCTGAATCCATTGAAAATTGAAAATCAGGGTATAATGTTTTTGTGCATGTAACAGGCAGAAGGAGGATTGCCACACCCAATAAAGTATATATATTCTTGATCAGCTCGATGAGCTGAGTTGAATTAGCCCTGTCCGTCCGTCCGTCCGTGTAAACACGTGGATTTCGTAAGCCACCAATAAAAAGCGAATGTCATAATCACTCACCGGATATTTAATGAAGATCGTATGTCAGGAAAAAAAGTTATTAATCAATAAAGTTTCCATAGTACAGCCTCTTCTGCAGCCGCATAACTGCGCAGTAAACATATTACGTGCATGTTCGTGCATGCATATGTTTGTGTGTGTGCATGTGTTGTTTACTATTGATGAATAAATGAAACTCTTAATGATTGGTATTACAGCTCAATGGATTCAGGGTATCTTGTTTGGATTTGGCACATCTTGGAACACTCACACTGCCGATTGCCCTTTAGTTTCCTCCTTATAAGCATATATCTAAGACTCATCAGCTCTCACGATTATATAAACGAATTTCGAAGCACCAAAGTCAAATTTTAGAACCATTTCCTTACTCCAATCGAGAGCCTTTTTTGGGTGCTTGATAATTTTTGAAATGTTTTGTTGCAACCGATTTAGGACGACCTTCATGAAATTCGTCAGCGACTGAGCTACGAACACTATGAAATTCTGCAAAAAAGCGATAAACTGAGGTTTTGGATGGTGCTTTCTCTCCAAACAAAGAACTAAGTTCATCGACACATTTTTGTTGGTATAATCGATGTACAAAGTTGTGAAACATAATTCTAAGCAAATTCTCTCGAAAAATGTTCATTTTTTAGTGAAGTTGATATTTTTAACATACTGTAAAAACCACAAAAACCCATTGTACATAAAAACGTTGTATGTACATATATGCTTAAAAATTATAAATGGCATTTTCAGATTTTACGTAACTACATTAGTATTTCCTATTCCCGAAACACAAGTAGTAGCCCTTGTATTAATTTAATAATTAAACTAAAAAATTGTACAGACTAAATATTATTTTAACTTATTTATTTATAGTAACATTAAAAACATTAAAAATTTTAAAATAAATTATATTAATAGAGGTATATTTTCAAAATTTGCAGACTAAGTGATTTTCTAAAATTATTAATTTAATTATTAAATTATGAAATGTTACAAATTAATTTTTATTATCAATTGGCATTAAACCTAGAAATATATTATTTTTATTTATTTACTTATACATATATATATAGAAAAATTTATATATACATTTTTTTTCATATTTATTATATCTCTAAAAATTTTCCAAATTTTTTTAATTCAGTAATTTTCAAACTATTATTTAATTGCTATTTTTTAATATATTTATTTTTATCAATATTTACTAAATGCATTTTTAATGCTTTAATTCTGGGCATTGCTGGCTTGCGTTTTACAATTTCATTTGGGTTTGTCATAGATTAATGCATCTGCAGTCGAAGTCTCTGTCTGAATAGCGTGAAAAGATGAATCTGATAAACGATTAAGAATTAATAAGCCAGAGAGAACACATCATCATATCCTATTTTGACTAAAAGACGTGACTTGAATAAGTAAAAAAATAAATATTAATAATGATAGTAAGAACAAATACAAATTCAATGAGCTTGAGTCTATCCAAATCCTAGTATATTATATTAGTTAATCCAGAGAATTCCGAGTTGTGAATTCGGCATTAATATATCGGAAAAGAGTTGATAATTTGGATTTAATTGATAGTAAATTGATGATTCAACAAGCGATTATACCTAATATAAATTTCCAATTGCAAACATCACGAGATCGTTGCGGGCAGACCAACCGACCTTCGGACTTATAGACGTGGCTAGATCGTTGTAGCACCTTTATCTTATGGAATATATATAAACCTAATTGGGTTTGCCCCACTTCGCATCACCGCAAAGCACATTTTCAATTGGCTCAATAACAATAAAAAAAGCAATTGAAGTGAAAATGAAATCATAATTGAATAATTGTAAAATGAATTATAAATAAATTAAATCTATGACAAATCATAGATAAGAAACTAAGACTAATTATATTATATGAAAACTTGAAAGAAGTTGACTTCACGAGCCCACACCATGCGCCTAACAGTTGCTATCAGATTTAGTAGCTCGAACCCTGAGCTGCACTGGCAAAGGGTCGATGCGATGGGCTTATTGACCCTGGTAGTCAAGCTACAGTGGGGCGGCTTTTGGACCTGCCTATGACACTTACTTATTTATTGGCATAATTGACGTTGGCAATCCGGCCAAACAGGTATTATATGATGTTACTTCCGGTGGCGATGCGACATGCAGCGATAAGCGAAGAATCTGCGGAATCTTAATGCCAACTGGTCAGGCATTGGTCAAGTGCCGGGCAATGCAACCATATCCGTTTCCACTTCACGTTATCAAACGTTTAAAGGTGGCGCTGAAGCCTCGGTGGCTGCTCATCTTATCGACCATTGTACCGACTACTCATGCATCAGGCATTTGATGCGCAAATAGTGCCGACAACGGCATTAAAATAGTTAGCAATTCTAGTGACGAATGCTTCGACTTGATACTCATACGTCGCGTTGCCCGCCACAATCTAGCGGGGACACACATTCATCTATTTAGTGAGGACATCAACCATGGAAAAGTCTAGCATACTTTTACGTGCGGCAGGCCACACAACAAGCAGTGCACTGCTTGCACTTGCGAACTTTTTATGGCATCTCTTAACATTTGCTAGTTCAGCGAATGGTCCACAGATGGCGCCAACGATGAGCTTTTTGCTATCCACTGTAAATGGGAAATATTTTACTGTAAAATATTTCCCCACCAACAGCAACAGTCCACGCTCTGTTAGTTTCGAAATCATAAATACCTTGTATAATGGGCTGTAATCCGGCTGCCACGCCCACTCACTCATCCACAAAAATGGCATAATGTGTGTTTCTTGATTTCTTGCAGCCCGAATGTCGAGAGTCACATAATTCCATGTCGCAGAGACGTCGAAGCACGCACACACACGAAATAGAAAAACATAATAAATTCAATTAAGAACGCATTGCAAATATTGTCACACCTTTTTGACTAAAGTCAATAGAAAGCGAGTGAAAAGGCTTTTGTCCTGACGGCACAACGGGAGGATACCCTAAGCACTTAGAGCTGTTGTATTTGACTTTATAAGTTTGTTTTATGCATTTATAGCAATACATGCACACACACACACGCACACACACACACACACACACATATATGCACGCGCTCTGCTCAGTTTAGAAGACGGCAGCGCTTGGGCTGCAGCTAAGGCTTTACTATGAAATCTTAATTTTTTTTTTAAATAATTTTTGTTTATTATAAATTAAATACTAGAGCGTGTTCGTAATATATGTGGGTAGGTGGATAATATTCAAAATCCAAAATATACTAAATATGTGTATTAGAGCACAGTGCATGCTTCCAGAAATGGAATGAAAGTGACTTAGCGATGCTTAAAAAACACTCTCATTATTGACTTGTATTGCTAACAAGAAAATAAGTTAATTATAGTAAAGAAAATATATATTTCAAATATTTAACTTCACTTTGATCAACTGCAAACGTACAGCTCTGCTTTATATACCCTGATTTCTCAGGTGTAAAGAGATAATAGACACTACAAAGTTTTTAAAAATTTGCTTTGTTTTGTCGAAATATTCAGGTTTTTGTTGTTGTCGCTGCTGCTGGCTTTTGTGGTTGTTTTCATTACACTGGGATATGGAATTGTCGAATAAATTCGTCAAGCTGCGTGTCATAATTGAAATGACAATAAAAAAAATAAAAAAAAAACAATTTTATTTAACTTGAACAAATATTATTCATTTATTGTTATTTGTCTTTCATTTGTTTATCACAAAGTGTAGTCAATATTCATGAGGAACATACGTATATATATATATATATATATATATATATATATATATATATATATATATATATATATTTATTTATTTATTTATTTATTACACTATTATCAGCTTTTATTTATACACACATAAATATGTAGCTGAACAACTCTTCATGATACCTTACATTGGCCATCGGCCACAGCTAAGGCACAGGCAACTTTGTGACCACTTGATATGATATGATTACCGAACTGATATTTAGACTCTTATTATTTTGTTTATTTATTAACTAAATCGTATCATTATCGCCATAAAAGTCGCGACAAATAAGTTTACTTCGCAAGCTACGCAATTGCTTTGAGCAAACACACTCTGTCGTCGGCTGAGTCTTAAATGCATAAAACTGTGAGAAGTCGTGTGGTTATCTATAAGGCAATTAACTATAATCACTATATAAACTGAAAATATATATATACCAATATTTGTCAATAAATTGATAATTGCCAAAGAGTTTATCAATAATTCAGAGCAGTTCGAGTTGTTTCCAGAAGCAGGCGTGCCATAGCCCAAAAGGTATATATAAAACTATTCTCTATCAAAAGGACGAGCTGAGTTGAATTAACATTCAACTCATTCGTCCGTTTGGCCATTCGTCTCATCGCATGAGACATGCGATCTTGAAAATCTGGAGACTTTACATTTTAAGCGACTTAATCTTAATATTTATTTTTGATAAATCAACTCATTTTTTTATAATCGATGTCGATATCGATATTATCAATAATGACATTGCTTTTGGAGTGCCGCTAAGATAAATAGCTAAGATAGAAACACTCATTTGCAGTTGTGGATTTCTACAATTATTTCTATAATATTTCATATTATTTATTTGGATATTATTGAATTTTTGATACAGCGTTCGCCTGGCGAAACTTATTTTTTTCTTTATTTTAATGTATTATTTTAATACAAAATATTTCAAAGACTAGAGACTTGAGCTTTGGCAAATAGACACATATGATTGCCATAAATTATATTATTTGAAACTTCCATTTGGAGAGGAGCCTTTTCGACAGCCAAGTTCCCTTTGTTAAGTCCATGCTGCAGTCCAAGCGCTGCCGCTGCGTAAGCTGCGCAGCAAGCAGAGTGCGTGTGCGTGTGGGTGTGCTGATGTGCTGCCTGCTATAAATGCATAAAACGAACTCAAAGTGATAGGTACATCAGCTCGATGTGTTCTAGGTATCGCCTAGTCGAACCGTCTGGACTGGAGCCTTTTCAGTTGCTTTGCTTAGTTTTGGCTTTGATGTAGGTAAAGTGCTCTATGCGCCGTCAGTCAGACCGGGCGTGTCGGCCTGCATTAATGCTTCTTCTCTGCTCTGTGCTCTGGCAGCCGTGTGCCTGTGTCTGGCTGCAGTCACATGCTCTTTTCCAAGCTGCTCTGCTCCCAGCTCCACGTCTCCACTTGGACCTCAGCGACAGCTTCTGTCAGATCTTTCGCCCACCTTTGGCAGCTGAGGAGAGGGCACCCCCATCTCCATTTGGCACCTCTGTATCTGGTTTAGCTTATAAATGCTATTTATGCTTCATTAGATTTTAATTGATTTGCAGCCGTCAATGGCTTTGAATTCTGAATTGAATTTCATATTTCGTTGGCGTTGCAGCTAATAAAAACTGAAAGTTGCTCATGTAGCGACTGTGGCAGAACAAGTGGAGCTAATTGATGGTGTGCAGCGGGAGCAACTGGCACGCAGCGAGTTTCCAACTTGGCCAAAATACAGTTGACAGAGTTTTGAGTTTTTGATAATCTGATCAAGGACAAATTGCATATGCGTTGGCGGACCAATTTGCACAGCAAAAGGCGAATCAAAGTCAATGAATGCATGGAAACACAATATATATTTATATAGATAAATATATCCATGTGTGTGTGGTGGAGTGAAGTGTTGTGTTGCGGGATAAGGGACAGAGGCATGTATGGTGCAGTGCCACTGCCCTACATAGCTGTTGGCCCCTATGCCCCAAATGATTATAACTTGGTTATGATGACGACAGTGACTGGCTGCCGGGCTGGCTGGCTGCCGGGCTGCCGGGCTGCCTGGCTGCTGGATATATTACTGACAATGTTGGCGCCATTAAAACTAACGAGCTAGCGGCGTGCCATTTTAATGAATATCAGGTTAATGAATATTTTATAGAAACAGCGGCGAAGCGACTGCAGCAGATTCTGACTGGCAGAGCACAGCCTCGGTCAGCTTTAAGCCAGCTCGCCATGACTCAGACTTAGACGCCAACTCAGACTCCAACTCAGAGTCAGACTCCGGGTCTAACCTCGCATTATCATCACCCAACGCTGCAGTCAATAAAAATTGCATTGCATAGCAAAAGGGGCACGTACTTTAATTTTGCTTACTTCGTGAATGAGCACAATTGAAATGAATAGAAATGTGTGCGTGTGAGTGTGTGTGTGTGTACCCTAGCAAAAGAGCCAAGCTGATGCCAAATCCCACACACACAGACAGATGGCCAGGAGCAGGGGCAGGGGCAGGGGCAGGGGCAGGTCACATTATTTTGACCACGCTACGTGTGTGCCACTGACAAATTGAGCGTGGGCGACGACTTGACGTTGCCCGGCAGCGCAGCAGACCGACAATGAAGCCGCTCACTAAAATATGTGCACAGCGACAACAAGTGCAACACCAGCAGCAGCAGCAGCAGCAGCAGCTGTAAAAGCATCTGCAAGTGACCACGAATGGCGCTCGCCGGCACTCGCTGCGGTGCGGTGCGATGCGGTGCTGAGGCGTATTTACATGCGAATGTGCAAAGCTCACTAAATTATGCACAATAATGCCGCAAGCCGCAAAAGCGACCCTCGCCCACGCCCATGCCCACGCCCACACCCTGCCTTGCATAAGCAGCAATCGGCCGCGCCACAACTGAGCAAACAGCGCTGCACATGAGCAGCAGGAGCCGCAGCAGCTGGAGCACGCCTTATCCTTTGACTCGGCTTGCTGCGACAGTTGCTGGCTAGTTAAACGTAAGGCAAATATTCAATGGAAATGCTCAAAGAAACGCTCAGCTTTCTCAAAGTCATAAGCGTCTCAATATATATATATATATATATACTTTAATATATACAAATTTGCTGAAAGCGCAAGGAAGCCAGTTCAAATGGCTCAAAGCGCCAACTGTGAATGGGAAATATCATTTATCACTGCAGCTGGCTTCAAAGGAATTTAACAACCAACTGTGATAAGCTCAATCTCAGTTTCCCACACAAACACTGGCAGAGACACAGGGTTTATGCAGCTTCCTTCATCTGCCACAACTATGGCAAATTTATTATTGCATAATTTTGGTTTTAGATACACGCAATGAAACTCTCTCCCTACCTCTCTCCCTCTCTCTCTCTCTTGCTCTCTCGCTGGGGCTAATTACGACTGCCAACTGAGCTAAGCTCAAGTTCTGGCTGCCAATGCCTTTGGCCATTTAGACACATAATCGCAAATCTGAAAGCCTCAAAGAAGCAACTCGAGATTGATGATTAGCCAGTAAAATGAACGCAAGCAGCTGCATGCAAATAATATAATTTGAAATATGCAGATGAATTAAATTACCAGCAAGTCAATATACATATGTATATATGTGTGCGTGTATTTATTTATTTATACCTATGTGAACATATTAACTTTCTGGTAATTTAATTCATTTCCATATTTCAAATTATATTATTTGATTGCAACTGTCGATAGCAATTACTTTGCAGCTGACAGGCGAGCGCTCTATACCCTATGCCCACTGAATGGGGAGAAAACGCATGTAAGACGCACGAAAAGTCGTAGCAGACATTACATAATGTCTCTACATATTCTTGATCAGGTCGACGAGCCGAGCTAATATAGTATTCTCCACCTGTTCATCCGGTCCGAACGTCCGAAGCGCCTCGCCTTGCGTTTCACTTTCTGTTTATTCGCTTGAATTTGTTTCCATCCGCGCCGTTCGTCCTTTATTTCGTCCGTTCATCCATCTGGCTGCCTGACAGTCCGGTCTGCCGTCCGCCTACCCTTCTATCTGACTGTCCGTTCATTCGTCTGTCTGTCAATCCGTCCATCTGTCAGTCCGATGGTCCGTCCTTTCACTCGCTCATCTTTTTGTCCGTTCGTCTGTTCTTCCGCATATACTCATGCCATTTCCTTACTTTCTATAAGCTATCCTTAATTAGATTTTTTTTAAGCTTGGTCAAAATTTCACATAAGATTGAAGATTGAAATAATTTCACTGTGGTCTCTTTTGGGGGATATTTTGAGCCTTTCCTCTTACATTTTTAGTTATGTCTTGCAGCAAGTACACACATGAGACAATCCTTATCACGCCCATAAATTTTCATTCTTGAAGGAAACTTTCTCAACAAATAAGCAAAGTTCACAATGTTGACTCTCATGAAATGGAGTGACTGAAATAGCAGCGCTGCGCAGTGCTCAGGGTAACTCTTAGTCCGGCACGCCCAGCTACAACACTCTTGTTCTTACTTTTGCAATTTGCAAGTTGTCAAGAAAACTATAATTAGATAGCTGCAAAAAAATGTAAAACAATTGGCA
This sequence comes from Drosophila mettleri, assembly GCA_035047625.1. NCBI lineage: Eukaryota > Metazoa > Arthropoda > Insecta > Diptera > Drosophilidae > Drosophila > Drosophila mettleri. The sequence continues at coordinate 14,602,470 of JAWNPI010000109.1, forward strand.
AAAAAAAACGTTTCGCAAGCATTAAAAAATTTATATTATAAATTGGCAATCAAAAGTCGCTGATTTACATTTCATTTTTTATATCAAAAATAAATGAACAGAAAATGCAAAATGTATAACTGAGCTGTGTGTGTGCGTGTGTGTGGGAAGATTATATAGACAATGGAAATCTGTGAGTCTCAAAATTAGCATTGACAGGCAGAAGACCATTTGGCGTACCGTCAAGAGCTCCAAGTCCCGAGTCCCGAGTCCCGACTCCAGAGTCCCGAGTCTTAAGAGATACATAATGCATGGACTGCGTAATTGCCATTGGTTAATGGCGTCGTTGCTATCGCATGGCTTACAAATAATTCAATGGACTTTAAGTTGGCCCCTTGATTGGCCATTGATTTGCTGCTTGGGAGTTCTTAACTTTTAGGTTGCCTGCGGCGCACGGCCTTTTGTGGCTGCCTATCCCCAAGGCTTGCGGCGACTCCGCCTGAGCTAAGCAGAAGGTATCACAAGAGACGTGCATGGAGTTGCTCACCCGCTGAGCCGGATCTCTGGCTACACAAAAACTGCGCAGGTGACAGACAGAGCTCAGTTTCTGGCCAAACATCGAGATGGAAATTCAATTAAATCACATGTTTACTCAATCAACCAATAGCCCCAGCCAAACTGTTTGCGTTGCCTTCAACTTCGAAACATCAGCCGAGCGCCCAAACAGCTAAGCTCATCTGCCAAAACAGACTCTCCGACTTCTGTGCTCGTCCAATAGAAATCAAATGAGCTCCACAGAGAAAGTTAATTACAGCGAGATGAAGCTTTTCATATGACACACTTTATTATTTATTGATGTCGCAGCGTTCCAGCTGGCCTCAAAGCTGCAACACCACAATTCATAATGCCAAAATTAAGTTGGACCGCATATATATGGTATTTATAGTATATATATATATATATATATATATATATACTTGATCAACATCTATGGCCAAGTCAAATAGACTTTATCCTCTGTCAACAGAACAGTTAAGTATTTAGCATTTTTTCTTGCCCAGAATCGATACCAAAATTTATATATTCATATATATTTAATAAGTCGCTTAGTTGAAGTTCTTTTCACATCATCGATATCAGTAATCGATAACGAATTCTATGTACTTATCAATATTTATCAATATATATGCAGAAGTATAGTCATATATAGAGAGATAGGCAGATAGAGCAACAATCGAAAGAATAGTAGACACGCAGAAGCATGTGTCAATTCATCGATAATATTTATCGATAACAAATTGTATATATTTTATGATATATATACAATTGTGTATATTTCAATATATATATACTACATGATTACATGAATTTACAGAGCCATGTATATTGAGTGATAAATAGAGCAGCAGTCGAATCGCACATAAAGGAGATCCACTTGCACTTTTTTTCAAATCATCGATAGCACTTATCGATTAGAAATGTTATTAATTTAAGCATATCTATAATAGATAAATTTAGAAAATTTAGTTTCAAAATATATATATATATATTTCTAAAAATCATTAAACTCTCTCATATAATATATACATATATATTTCAGCTCAGCAGTATTATTCATATTACTATTACTCATATTTCTTTTATAGCTTCAAGTCAATACAAAAATAAATTCCTGACACTAGGAAAGTTGATTTGATTAAATCATATATATTTATAAAAAATACTAGACTATAATTACTATACTAGATTAGTATGAACTAGACTATATAATTCTGAATTGAACAATATTTATGCGAGCTTAAGTATTTATTCATTGATTATTTATGTGAATATGTTTGATATAATTTTAAGTTCATACAAATATAAATGACACTAGAACAGTTTATTTACATAAATGATATATATTCATAAAGATCACTAGAATATTACACAAATATATTTGAGCTCAGAGAGCATATTCAGCTGGTGAGCTACTCAGATTTTTGATATAGCTTCAAGTTGATACAAATACAAATTCCTGACACTAGAAAAGTTTATTTATTTAACTTCTTCAGCTTACAGAGCTCATGTTGGATGCGAGCAAGTGGCACTTCTCCACTCGTAGAAATTGTAGAGCTGTCAACACTGCAACGTTGCTCTAATTCAGCTTAACGAAGTTTGTGCTAAATGAGAGCTACAATGCTTGTCCTGCGACTGTATGTGTGAGTACATGTGTACTTAGTCAATTTAGACAATTTGCAGCAGCTGCACTAATCAGACTAAAGTTAGTCTATAATTAGTCTAGATCAAGTTGCTATTGGTGAGTGAAGCAAGCATAGAGAACAAAAGCGCACAGCTAACTGTGAGCTCTTTGTGCATATGAATAATAATATATGTGAATTTTGTATCGATTAAGGAAGAGTTTTATTTGCTTTCCTGAAACTAACTGCAAATCAAGTAGCTGGCAGAGGTCCTGAATTGCCTGATGTCGCTTACTTAGCTCATGGCTCGAACCTGCCGCTTGTTGTCTTATCAGCGTGATTTGATTTTACTCCTTCTTATCTTAACGTGTATAAATATATCAAGTTACTATATGGGCCTCTTTTATGCATGTGAAGTACAGTTTAGGGTATTTCCTAGTCGCGCACTCCTAGTTGTGTCTACTTAAAATGCTACACTTCACTCTAGTTAAGGTAATTTTTATTTCAAAATACGAATCGAAATTCAATTCCCATTCCAAGTTTTGGCACTCGCAGCTTTGTCGCCTTTTCGCAACAATTTATCGATTCAATTTGAAGTCCCATCCCCAATGCCTAGTGGCAATAACAGAATGAACTTTAATTTAAAGCTCAGCTAGAAAGGCAACTTGAGTGAGCGAGCTCTTCAAGGCAGTGCCTGAATCGAAGCATTTCCGATGAATCGCGGACCAACTGCAGCGCCGCCCACGCCTAGGTCGAGCTAAAGCTAAGACGAATAGGTGAAAATCAAAAGTGTTTTTGGGCGAATTTACCTATGCGCGTGGGCGTGGGTGTGGGCATGGGCAAGCAGGTGCTCATTGATTTATGACAGCTTTTTAAGCAAGTCTGCGAATGCTCCTTTGGGCTGTTTTGCTAACCAGTTTGGGGCTTAAATATAAAAATAAGTCATCATGCTTTAGCCAGGCGAAAGCAATAAAATGCCAGTTGCAGCACGTTTTTGGCAGCAGACAGAGAGAGTGAGAGAGAGAGAGACAGAGAGAGCGAAAGAAAAGGATATAAAATGTAGAAATTGGGTCAAGTTGGTGTTTAATGAATGGGGCGTTACAAGGAGCTGCCTCGACGCGAAGCCAGCTGCCTTCGTGTTTATCCCAAATATTGTCTGCCGTCTGAGACAGCTGAAAGAAGGAACTATTTTGGCACAGAGTCTCCTACGAGCTCGTTCGTTTAGTGTGTGTGTGTGTGTGTGTGGGTGTGAGTGTGTGTGGCTTCAATAAAAGTCCATAAAACGGACAAGGCCAGACTTGTAGTTCGCAGCGTATGAGGACGTGGCAGACGCCTGGCTGAAGTCCTGGCACGCACGCAGCTGAGCAAGGGCAACCCAGACATGGCTGACCGAGTAGCGCTGGGCAAAGCCACAAGCCGCAGCAGAGCCAGAGCCAGAGCGCAGGGGTTTTGGGAACTCGCCATAGGACGGCGATGTACCTCGAATGTACGTTGCATTCTGATTAGGCAAACAAAGTTAATTGGATGCGACAGGGTGGCGGATTGAAGGCCAGCCAACCAGCTCAACGAAGGCTAACAGCAACAACAACAACACCTGCAACTATTAGAGAAAGCAAGTTTCGACAAGCTTATGAACACGGAGCCAGCAATCTGGACAGAGCTGTTAGCTGATACCACAAACATACTTACACACACTCACACTCACACTCACACACACACAAACATAGCCAGAGACACCCTCAGCTCAGGCAGGCAGCCTTCAAATCTCTTCAAGGTATATCATGGCATTGACTTTAATAACGTGTGCAGAGCGAACTCAAGCTAAGTTCGAGTTCGAGTCAAGCAAGCGAACATAAGCATATAATTTTATTGTAAATTGATTTTACGCAAGAAAAAATTATGCAAGGGTGAGAAGACGACGAGAGAGAGAGAGGGGGAGTAAAGAGAAAGTGGGAAGGGGAGACGGTGAGAGGAGAGAGTGTGGGGACGATAGGGGTGAGGGCAAGGAGTGAGAAGAGGAGACAGTGAGAGAATGAGGGAGCAAGAGAGGCAATGAATGAGAAGGAGAGAGTAAGAGACACGAGAAAGAGTATGGCAAAGAGTGAAAGTGAAAAAGACGGAACTAGAGGAAGGGCGATAGAGAGAGAGAGAAAGGAGAGAAGGGGCGAGAAGACGACAGTGAGAGAGAGAAAGGTAAAGTGTGAAATAGGGAAGAAGGCAGAGAAGAGAGAAGGAGACAGGCGAAGGAGTGAGACCAAAAAGAAAGAGAGATAAAAGAGAGAAATGGGCCAGACCGAGTGGGAAAATGAGTGTCAGAGAGTGAAAGAGAGAGATTAGAAATATAGATATTTTATTGGAAGAAGCAGAGAAAGAAGAGAGAGAGAGAGAGAGAGAGAGAGAGAGAGAGTTGGAGAGACAGATGAAAGGAGATTGTGTAAGGAAGAGAGTGAAATAGAGGGACTGAAAGTGAAGACAGATAGAAAGAGAGATGCTATTAAATCAGTAGTAACTCAAGTCAAGTCAACTTAAATCAGATCAGATAAATTTAATAAATTATAAAGTGATTACAAACGCATTGAGAATCACATAGAAGAGCCCCAGCTGCCGCTCGCTATGCGCTTCATCTATGGCAACGTGAGCAGGCATTCGTACATTCATTCACATAATTGATCTCAATTGTGACTACACAAATCACAGAGTCGAGTCAATTGAAGATATTGAGATATCAGCTGCCAGCTGATATAGCAATTGCGCTGCTAAACAATGCGTTTTGTGTGCGTTGTCTGCACGGCTTTTGCTCTGGATTTATTTGCATTCTACAAAACTATTCACATTGACATTCAACTAACAATATACTTATCCACTTCAGCTGATACTCGAATGTCTGCTGGGAACAACAGCGAGCAGCAACAGCAACAGCAACAGCAACAACAACAACAACAGCCGCAGTAACAAAGGAAAATCAACTGTTTTTCTTTTCCCTATGCCAGCTAGTCCTCTGCAGACATCTCTTGTGGGCAAACAAATTGCTGTCAACGACGCAGCCCATAAAAGTAAAGTAAAATAAACAATTTTACTAGAATATAAAACACGAAAAACAGCTGCCCATCAGTGTGCGTCTGTGTGTGTGTGTGTGTGTGTGTGTGTGTGTGTGTGGGTGTGTGGGTGTGTGCGTGTGTGTGTGTGGGTGTGTGTGAATATGAAGTGTGACTGTGACTCGCTTAGGGGCTTAATCGATTTCCAACGTGAACAATTAGTTTGAAGGCAAATTGCCCGCATCGCTGAATGGGAAATGGGAAATGGGGAAATGGGGAAATGGGGGTAACGAAGGCCACTCAAATTAAGTGACATGCCGACCAAATACATAATGAATTATTTCTTAAGCAGTTAACCACAGAGGACACTAGCCACTGCAAGTGCCAGAGTGCGTGAGAGAGAGAGAGAGAGAGATAGGAAAAAAAAGAAACGAAAAGAAAACGTCGTAAGAACGCAGGAAAATTGGGTCAATCGAGGGCCTGGCACTGGTTATGGGAATGGAGCCTGAACTGGACGGAAGGGAGACTGCGATTCGTTTGGTCGCCCGTTAAGTAAATCAAAAACATTTGCCAACTGCCAACGGCATGCGGCTGCTGGGACAGGAGAGCTCGGACAGGGGCTGGGGCCACGGGCCCATGCTAAAGCGACAATTATGCTGGCTATTTATCGTCCAGACAACCAAGTGGCAAATAAAAAAATGACAACAGCAACAAGGGCCAGGCTCGAGCGTGTCGCAGTAAAAAAAAAATATTAATAATGACAGGCCACGCCCCCACCAGCCAGCCGCCTTGGGCATGCATAAAAAATGAAGATCATTGACAGGCGGATATATATATTGCTCTCGTTGTTGTTGTTGTTGTTGTTGTCTGCCTACCAATTCGATTCGATGGCGAGCAGCTGTGCCAACATGACGTATGAGCGATGTGCAGCAGCAAACGTTCGAGTAGCTGAGCGAATGGGGCATGGGGCGTGGGGCGTGGGGCGTGGGGAGCGTGAACAATAAAGGTTAAAAGGCTTATAAATAATGATGTTTGCCAAAAGCAAATTGTTCAGCTAAGTTGAGGCAAACAGCAAGCTGGAACACAGCTCTGACACATATTGATAGATATGATTCGTAGCCATGGCCAGCAGCTAAGTAGGCCATTTAGATGGCTCGCAGGCGCAGCGGCATTGAACTCATCGCGGGATATCTGCTAGTCAATCACAGGAGCTAACTTGTTTTTTCGCCCACGCTGTTGACTCGCCGAGTTGCCGGTGCAAAATCAATTACAGCTGTGACCGAAACCAAAAGACGGCGAGAGCAGCGAGAAGCGAGAAGAGAGAAGAGAAGCAGAGGCAGCGGCAGCGGAGTGAAATAGGCGCCAAATTGCTAGGCAGTCTTTGATTGCCGCTCGCTTGTGAATGGCTTCCGACAGGCAACGCGTCGCCTCGGTTGGCGTGTCAATGAACTTTGTAAACAATTTTTAATCACATGTCCTTTTTGGGCCCGAACTCTATTGCCGACTTCCGACTTGCGGCACATTCCGCTCGCTCCACCCACCAGCAGCCCATTGACGCCGATTTCAAATTAAATTGAATAAATCTCAGCCTACGCAGCAGCCGGGGTAATAAAGTTCTGCCAACTATGCGACAGTGGTTGAAAGCCAATTTGAATGTGAACTACTGGGTCGAAAGTGAGCTCTTATATACCCTTCAGCTCTACCTATACCCGGCTGCTACACGCAGCAAAACTCTTTCCTTTCCTTAGCTAGGCATTCCTACGAGTTTCTTTGTCTTCCTTTGCCTTAAGACATATATATGTGATATATATATATATATATATATATATATATATATATATATATACATATATATGTATATTTAATTTATTCCTGTTTAGATTAAGTTGCCCAAAAAGGAATGCTGGAAAAAAAGCATGTAAGAGTGGTCCAGCAGAAATGGCTCGACTTGGATATACCCTGCTGAGCACTTTAAGCCTATCTATTATTATTAATTGTTATTCATTGTAAGTAAAAATAAATAAATAAATTAAAATAAATAAATGAATAAAAGAGATAAAAGAAATAAAGTAAATGAGGTAAATAAAATAACTTAATTAAATAAAATAAATAAGATAAACAAAATCATGATAAAAAATATATAAAATCAAAAATTAAATAAAATATTTAAAAATAAATTATATGAATAAAATAAATAAAATATTAAAAAATATATAAAATTAATATACTATTAAAAAGTAAATAAAATGAATAAAATAAATAAAATGAAAAAAAAAATATATTAAAAAATAAAACAAAATTAATAAGCTAAATAAAATTAATAAAATACATGAAATAAATACATAGTTAATAGAATCGCTGCGCTGACGAACGAACAAATGGATAGGACTAGACCAAGTCAACTGATTCTCAGTATCTATTATATTTTTATATTTATATTTATATTTTATTGAGCTGCAACAGGACATCTTCTGCCAGTTACATACATTTACACTAAATCATCATACCCTGATTTAGCATTTTCAATGTGTTTAGGGTATAACAAAATTATAAAAAATGTCGAAAATTTTTTCTATTTTTAATTTTTCCGTGTGGCCCCTGGCAAAGTAAAGTACTTCTCTTGTAATCTGTGAATTGTGAGTTGCTGTAATTGAATTTGAATCCACTTTCCAATGGGCTATATGTTGTCTGTTGTCCTAGATCATAGATTATAGAAGCTTACGAAATTTTGTGAATTGTTCGCATTGCCTAAGCCTAACAGCCTTACAGCTCGGAGTTACTTTTAATGAGCTGCCTAGTCAAAGGTTACTTAAGTCAAGAAAAAATATAAATTTTAAAGATATATATTTTAAATATATATATATATTATTTAGATATACATAAGAGTTTTGTGCCATGAAAATGTGTATGGCGACAGACACGAGGCTATGGAAATCAGCTGAAGTGAATGCAAACACCTTCGGCTTTGGCAGACGTGAAGTGTGAACTGTCCTTAGAGCTGGTAAACAGTTTGAATTGGGCGGCAACTTGAGGCGTTGCGTCACTGTGCGGCATTAGTTAGCGGCAATGGCGCAAACAATGGAGGCATTAATTTCTCAAAGGCTGCGGCGCAGCTGCACGGCAACGTAAAATGTTGGCGCAGGCGGGGAATGGACAGGGGCTGAGCAGCTGTGGGGCGGCTGGGGCAAGTGGAAGTGCGTCAACACGCTCTTGTTGGCCCATCGACGCGTTGACGCTCGACTAAGCTGGCAGAGATTTAGCATGTCGCGAATGGTTGCGGCACCTGCGTGCTAAATGAGCGTTCGTCTTGAGTGCTCCGGAGCTCTACGCGTTCTACTTACGTTTACTTCTCTCTCGCAATTTATTTTATTTTATTTTTTTTTTTTTTTGGGCTTTGGGCTTTGGGTGGTGGAAGGGGGGTAGGTCACTGGCGAGGTCATTGCACCAAGAGCCTGGCAGTGTCCGATGGCCACGGCTACGTGTTGCGTGTTTTGTTTTTAATTGGCAAAACAAACGTAATTAAAGCATTCAGCAGCCAGATTGAATAATGAGTAATCACCAGAGGTGCAGGCTAACTGGGAGTTGGCTACAGGCGACCAGTGAACTGGCAATTAGAGCCAGCCGCTGTGTGGGCCATGGGTGCCGATTGTATCGACTGTGTGTGTGTGTGTGTAACGAGTGTGCCGTGTGTGCCGAGGAGCGAGCCGAGTGACCCCTGGCCGCAACTAACTGGTAACTGAATCCGAATTGCACACACATAACAAAGAAGCGCCCAGCAAGCTCGCATCACTGATATACTTGTAATTGTGTGGCAAGTTAATTAGCAGCCAACAGGCAACAGGCAACAGGCAACAGGCGAGAGCCAAGAGCGTAAGAGCCGAGAGCCAACAGCCAGTGAGGCGTCAACAGTTGCCAGCTGCTCAGCCTGTGGCTGGATTGTTACGGTTATCTTATGATGTTCGCTCGCAAATTGCCACATATATCTCAAGGTGTTAACGCATTTAATGCTCAGCTGCAGCTGCCCGCAAACTAATCAAATTGTCACTCGAAACTCGAATTCAATTGCAGCAAATCACAACTCACTGATTGCACAACATTGGCCAATAGCAGCGGAGTCACAGTTTAATTCGCCAAGAACACCTCACAAATTTAATAATGAAAAAAAAAAAAAAAAAAACACTTCAAAATTTTGTTTCATTTTGTTCATTATTTGCTGTAAATTTTCATTAAACTTTTACTAAAATGTTGAGCTAATTCTAAAATAATTATATATATTTTTTAAAATATTTGCAAACATTTTTTTAGGTTTTAAAACATTTTTTAAATAAGGGATTTTCTTTTTTTATAAAAAAAAAAATATGTTTACAAAAATTTATTAATATTTAAAAAATTTAATAATAATAATTATATAATAAATAAAATTAAAATAGACTTTTGGGAAGAAAAACAATATTTTTAATGATTTGTTTACATGATTTTACATGAAATTGTTTTTTATAGAAATTTTTTTTTATATATTTACATTAAGTCTGTATTTTGTTTAGCTCACATATCAGTTAAAAAATCTCATTCACATGTAGTATTGATTATACTTACCTTTTAGCATATCCAATTGTTGCATTTAGTACAATAATTACAGGGTATATTCTGGTTACACATACACATTAAGCAATCCATAAACTGTTTCTAGCTTAGCAATTTCTGGTAGACATGTTGTTTACCTGTGTCATTAGTCCAGTTCCATTCTCCACACTCTGTTCTCTCAATTCAATTATGTGTTTGGACATTTGCATTAGAGCTGTGTCGAATAAATAAATAAATAAACAAATAAAACATTTTCAAGGGCATTCGACAGAGTTGGAGTGCCATCATCGTGCCATACCATCATAGACGAGCTGATACAATGACTTAAACAAAAAAATAAAAAGTATTTGTACAAATGTAAATAAAAATGTAAGAAATGAAAGGTAAATGTAAATATAAAATGTAAAAACATGATAAGCAAGCCGAAAGCCTTAGTAGCCAGCGCTTTAGTTGTTAAGTTAGCTTATAACTTTAATTACAGTTAGCTGTTATAAATACATAAATAAATAAATAAACAAATAAACAAATAAAACAATTGCGTAGCTACATTAGCTATTTCTCATAAAAAATATTGATGATGAATAAAAAACTAATTTATTTTATTTTTTATTTATATTTAGTCAAGAAAATTAAATAAAAAAATAATTTTATTTATTTTCTTTCAAGAAAAATAAGTTTTGAACTGTATAAATTTTTTAATAAATTTATTCATTTATATTTTAATTTTTATTTTTATTTTTTTTGCTTGTAATTTGCAATAATTAAAATAAAAAATAAAATAAACAGAAAAATATGCATTAAACTTTAAAATTATTTTGAACTTTTTTTAAATTGAAATAAAAAAAAAACCTATTTATTTTTAATAAAATAAATATTCCAGATAAATTAAATAATATAAAATACGTTAAAAAAAATATTTAATAATTCTATGACATCATGAATTACATTAAATAATGATTGGGTAATTATTTGGGGCTACATGCAAAAGTCTCTTTTTTTTTTTTTTTTTTTTAAGCGAAGAAATATCAAGTTTTATAGTAACTTTCAATAATTCTGCTTATTTTATATAAGTTTTTTTTCTATTTTGTTCGTCATGACGTCTTGGCCTGCTGCTTTGCCAATATAATTTAACTGCAATGGCAGAAGACTCAGCAGCAATTGAAATGTGAAATTTGCGGTTGTGACTGTGACTATGTGAATGGATGCTCTAAGTGTCTCCCCTTTAATTGCGGGCAGACAATTCGTGTGTTAATTGAACTGAAATGCAAAAAAAGGCAACGACTTGGATGAGTCATGGACAAATGACAAAAAGATTGAATGGAATCATCTGGGCGCTAATGAAATGAGCCATCACAAGACAGGCAAGTGTCTTTCGTTGGCCATGTTAGGTGGGCCCAGATTGAGGCTAAGGCTGCGCCTAAGACTGAGTCTGCGGCTGAGACTGATGGCAATGCTGATGAGCACATGTTACGCCGCACACACTATTGATTTCCATGCTAGATGGCAGATGGCTGGCTGGCTGGCTGGCTGGCTGGCTGGCAAGTATTGTGCACGGGCTGCCGCTTGCCTGCCGAACTAATCTATGTCACTCTCGAAATATTATAGAACATGCTGCGTCAAGGCATTTTTTGTTTGCCGCCCTTTCTTTGGCGTGGGGCCGCTGAGTGAGCCCCAGTGAAGCGGCATAGGAATTGATACTGTTGAGGCGCATTCAAGGGAACGGATGACGGGCATTCGCACGTACGTAGACAAGGGGAGCGCCAAAAGACAACAGCAATAATATCAACAATACCAACAGCGAGGGTGGCTTCGCAACTTACCCCAACACAAAAGTAATGCGAAAAGCCAAAAAACACAAAAAAAAAAACACACACACACAGTTTTTCAATGTCAACAAAGTTTAGGTCTTTGTTACTCCTGGCTGGGCTGGCTGGCTGGCGGGTTGGCTTACTTTTTCAGCTTCTACTTTGGGGCTAAACCCAAGTCCACCCTCCAACCTCTGCTCTCCCTCACCCCCAAAAAAAAGCGCCTTGCACGCACTTCTTAAGTAACCGTCGTGCTGTAAAAATTTTGCTACTGACCTACTTTCCGAACGTGGGGAAAAATAAAAAAAAAAAAAAAGAAAGAAATTTCGCCACGCTCGGGTTTTGTTTGACTTGTCCAGACATATCGATAGCGTTGTTGGCATTACACAGCCTGTGCCTGTGCCTGTGCCTGTGCCGGTGCCAGTGCCAGTGCCTTTGCCTGTGCTGATGGCTGAAATATCAAAGCCAAAGTCGCAACAGTTGTAGACAGCGTCGACTGATTGTGACAAGGTGTCGTACTTAGGAACTAGGACTCGAGCAAGCGGCTGACAGGCCACAGTAAGGAGAGCTGAGTTACCTGACATGTCACGGGCACAAGCAGCGTCACTGACTCTCTGGAGGCAGGCAAAGGCCGCCGACAATCAACAAAGCTACTCGCTGCAGTGCACACACGGCGGAAACGGAAGCTGCAGCCATGTTGCCTGCCAGTGATGGCAGCGATGAAAAGGACAATATCGTCGAGCAGCCGGCAGCCGGCAGCTGGCAACTGGCAACTGGCAACTGGCAACTGGCAACTGCCGACCGACTAACATCAAATAGAGACCAAAATCAAAATGACAATCGTAAAATGTAAAAATGTTGAAATTCAGTAAATCGCTTGTAGGCGACGCTGGCAGGCAGCGCGATGACGACTGCGATTCCAATGATGACAACAGCTGATGACAAAAGCTCAATGCATCTACGATGGAGGAGGGAGGGGGGAGGAACGAGGCGGGAGGAGCGAGAAGCGAGGAGCGTCGCGGTCGCGGTCGCCTCTCAAGAGAAAACAGGGTGAAGGACACACAGCGCGTGCATAACGTAACGCTTATTGAAATAGTTCTGAAGTGAGCTCGACGACGCCAGCGACGCCAGCAGCAGAAGCAGCATAAGATTTCAGTGCCAGCGCAGTGCATGTGTCTAAGTGGGTCTTAGACCCAGTTACTGTGACTGCGACTCTGACTCTGCCTCTGCCTCCAGCATCCAGCCTCCACCCACCACTTGCCAGCAGCGCCTTAGTAGCTAGCAATTGTTCAGTTAACAATCTGAACTAACGAAGGCAGCAGCCACAGCCACAGCCACAGCCACAGCAGCAGCCCCAGTTGGGGGACCTTTCTCGTGCAACAGTAGCTGCTATTTAACGCCGCAGCCGTCAAGAAAAGTGCATGAAAGCCTGCCTGGGCGGTCTAGGCCGTCTAGGCACAGATTTTTTATCGATTGCAGTGCGCTCTTTGCGCTTATCATAAATGCTGAGCTCATTTAAAGCCAGAGATATTGGCCAATGCAAGCCTTTAAGCCAGCCAACATGCCTACACACATAGTTGGGCCAACTAACATACGGACTAAGCTCATGTTTTCTTTGATACTTAATACACTTGAGGCATGCACAAAGACCGCACGAAATACGCATTTTCACCTCTGGCATTTGCACATGTTGAGCTGTCGCTGTCGCTGTCGCTGCTGCAAGTTTTGATGTCGACAGCAATCGGAGAACCTTCGCAATTGCAATTATGAAAGCATTCGCCTCTCGGGCCACTGGCAATAATTAATGCAAATTTCTAGGCATATTCATTGCATTGTGCCAGCCGTGCCGTTCCGAGGCAAGTCACAGCATCGATTTCACATTAATCTCAGCCCAGGCGAACACCTTTCAGTTTTGGGCTCAGCTTAAAGCTTTTGTATCGCAATTTTTTGCCTCCATTTCGTATTCGTGTTTTCTATTAGCATCTCAAGATTTGCTGCTGATGTTTCGGCGCAGATTACCCAACCTGAGTAGTTAAGCAGCACAGCTTATGAGCACTTGCCCGCTGCAGCCAGCTAACAGCTACCATTGACAGCCTGAGACGGCTTCAGTCCGCAACGAGCCCGTTCATCTGCATCTGATACCAGCTTATTGTCATCCGCAGCTCCCTGCCAGTGCCGTGCGGCTCATGCTTTGATTTTGAGCGCTGTCCTCCGCTGGTGAAGTTGTCTTATCACAGGCAACACAATGCTACCGTGAGACGTTGCTGCCAACTGCTCGACCAGAAATTAAATTCTGACTTTGACGCTCCGCGCAGCAGGCGGCAGGCAGCAGGCAGCAGGCAGCAGGCAGCAGGTGTGCAGCCTGCCACCACTTTACATTGGCCGTTGATAATTGGCTTGCCCCACTGCGCCCACTTCATGCCGTATTGATTTCTTATTTATTTTACATATTTTTAAATCTTTATAGAAGGCTAAATAGCTATGGCAACACAAAAGACTCTTAGAGCCCACAGTCAATAGATATAGTTGCACTAGAAATTCCCTGACAATGGCAGGGCTTAACAAACTGAATAACAGCATAATGACGAGCCAAGAATCTGGCGAAGATCTTCGACTTTTGCCATTTCATAAATTGGAAAAACAGCTTTTCATTCAGAGGAAATGTTTTCAGATGGGCAACATAATCCAAAACGAAAATATGCCATAAAAAGCAATCAGAGCGTACAGAACTAAGCGGATATAAATATGCATTTTTAGCTCAAGTAATGATGCAACAGGTCTTGAAAGTGCTGGAGGGGCTGGCAGACCCTCTGAGATATATATTTTCGCTATCGAGTCAGTGTTTTCAGTCTTTGAGCAGTTGTAATGTGAACCGTCTCTATACGGACTACCCCTAACCAGCTTCCCTAGTTCGCCTTCTGAAATTTTCTGCACCTCTTGACTTCACATTCTTTGTCTGTCCTATCTCTCCCCCCCCCCTCTTTTTCCCTCTCTCTTTCCCCTCGCTCTCCCTCTTTTTCTCTCTCTCTCTCTTCTTTTCGTTGCTTTTCTGTCTTTTTCTTTCTTTTCCTTTATATCTCTCCTTTTTTTTCTCCTTCCTCTCCCTTACTCTCATGCTCTTCCCTTCTCTTTCCCATTCGCTTCTCCCCTCTATTCCTCTTTTATTCCCTCTCACTTCCCCTCTCTTCCTTTGTCTTTCTCAGTCGAGATCTGTCTTTCTCGCTCCCTCTTTCTTGTCCCATCTCTTTCTAACTATTTCTTCCTCTCCGCATCTCTCTCTCTGTCAGTCTCCTCCCCTCTTTCTCTCTCTTTTCTTATTTCTCTCTCCGTCTCTCCCCTCTCTCTCCCTCTGTCTCTCTCTCTCTCTCTCTCTCTTTTTCTCTCTTTCCCTCTATCTCACCCACTTCTCCATCTTAGCCCTAGCCATAGCTGCGCAGCTAGCTTAAACTCTCCACTTTTATATAAATAATATTTTTTCGCTTGGCTCCGTGGCTTGAGCCAATTTTAATTGTTCGCTTTGAAATCATGAAAAACAACTATGTTGTCTGCTGCAAGCTAAATTGAAATTCTTCTTTGGTTTCATCATACATAGAAAAATGTAAAAAGAAGAAATAAAAAAGGAAAATCCTTTAGAAAATTAAATCATAAAACTACGCGAACCAACTTACCGAAGCACTAAAAGTCTTAATTAAAACAACAATTTTTTATTAACAATTTTGTTTGTATAGCTTACTCTGGCATTTTACATTTGCTCTTGGTACATATACAAATATTCCAAAAAATGTGCGAAAAAAAAAAAACTTTACTCGCAATACTGCTCAATATAAAAACTAAATATAAGTGTAAACAAAAATACGTAAATGTAAATTGAAAATAAATATTAATATCACTTATAAGCAACTTAACAAAAAAAAAATAATAATAATAATAATAATAATAATAAGTGTGAGTGTTTAAATATCAATAAATTAAGAGTAAATATATTTAAATGAAACTTTAAAAAATGCATAAAAATAAATATAAATGCAGAGAATACGCAATTGAAATATGTATAAATATATATACACAAATAATGCATTTAAGAAATATATGAATATATAGTAGATATATAAAGAGATTTGTAAATAGAAAATATGTATAATTACATAAAAAAAATTTTTAGAAAACTTGATGATAAAAATTAAAAATTAAAAAAATTTTAAACATATATATACATATAAATTTTCATTGGTAAATATTAATCAATATATGAAAAATATGTATATGTATATAATATATACAAAAAAATAAAATAATAATAATAAAATTTTAAATTATTAAAAAAATATTATTACACATAAGTATTTATATATATATATTTTTTTCTTTCAATTTTTGCAATTTACAAATTGTTTATTTTTTTCACTAGGAAAAAAAAAAAAAATATATATATATATATATATATATATATATATATATATATATATATATATATATATATATATATATATATATATATACATATATATTTAATTATTAAACATTAATCAATTTATGAAAAATATGTTTATAATATATACAAAAAATTAATATAATTTTTAATTATCAAAAAAAAAAAAATATTACAAATAAATATTTATATATTCTCTTTTTTTTAATTTTTGCAATTTATTATTTATTTGTTATTTTCGCTAGGAAAAATAATATTTATAAAATGCATCAAGGAATAATCATATCAAATAAGCAAAAAGTTGCCCGAGCAAAACTTTCCGTTAGGCAAGTTGGTTAACAGCCGCATTACAGCTGGGGAAATTTCATACTAACAGGGCTCTTAAAATGTCCCTCGCGTAGAAGGCGTGTGGCCTGATAAGAGTCGCGTCGCTGGCTGGCTTTGGCTCAGTTGCCAGCGAGCAACCGAACGCAATGGACGTGCAACAGCAGCCACAGCAGCAGTAGCAGCGCTTGTCAAACAACTTTTGAATGGACAACGGTCAGCAGTCGCCGCATTTAACCGCAGCCAGCTGCAAGGTAGAACGCAGCGTCAACTGAAAAAAAAAAAAAAAAATAAAATAAATTGAAGCTTCCGTTATTTTGGCTATGTTTTTTTTCTGTGCTTGTTGCTGATAACTTTTGAAGGCTGGCAGCCAAGTGAATGACTCTTAATTGGCAGTGTTAGAGTGCAAAGGAAGAGACAAAAAATATATAAAACAAAAAAGAATTTCAAAAAGAATTTCAAAAAATGTGCATATAAAAAAAAGTTGTCTTTGCTACATTTTTTTTTTTGCTGTTATATTTTGCATTTGTTGCTTGCGACATAGCCGTGACAGATATCAAGCATATTGTGAGTGCGAGTGTTTGTGTGTGACTGTGTGTGTGTGTGTGTGTGTTACGTGCTGTGCATGTGTAAGCAGGCGAATAGCGAGAATTACTTGGCGCGCTTAAAAGTAGGCAACGGAAATGCAATGCACTGAGCTCGCCTGGCATTAAGCAAGTGTGTGACTGTGTGCGTGTGTGTGCGTGTGTGACTGCATTAGTAAGTATGCCAGTCTAAGCGAGCTCTGCTAAGCATTTCTTTCTTCTTTTTTTATGTTGGTTTTAATGAGACAATTTAATAAAAATTAGCTTTACACAGAGCAGCTTGAGTTGACCCACCGATAATTGCATATATATATATATATATATACATCTATATTTATATACACTGCTGCCAACTGAGTAACTTATGCTGCCAAATAAACTTTAAGCCAGCTCAGAACAGCAACAGCGACAAAACATAATAAAAACACGCAACGAATATAACTGCCAAGAGTTAAAAAAGTAAAAAAGAAAAAAACAAACAAAAATCGAAGGAATTTTTTTTTTGTTAATTTTTTTTTTTGTTTGTTGAGAAAGTGCAAAACAACAACAACAAATCGACAACAATAAGCGACAATAGAAGCCGCCAAACGTGTTCACAATTTCGTTAAAGCTGACGACGCCCACATTGCAGGCCCTGTGGTAAGTTGACATTTCCATTTCCATTTTCATTTTCATTGCGTCTCTCTCGTTCTCACTCTCTCTCTCTCTCTCTCTCTCGCTCTCGCTGCGAGTGCACTTTTAACAGCGTTTTGTTCGTAATACACGAACAAGCTTCAAACGCCGCTTGATTTCTAAGTGCATCTGCATGTTTGCATGTGTTCGATGCTGCGATGTGCGTGTCCGTGTGTCCGTGTGTCTGTGTGTCTGTGTGTCTGTGTGCGGCGGCGTCATGGCTGGGGGTCGGGTTCGTTATTACAAGTTATGCGCTTTGGCATGGCACCAGCAAAGCCAACAAGCCAACAAGCCAACAAGCCAACAGGCCAACAGGCCAACAGGCCAACAGGCCAGCAATCTAACAATGCCAGGCAGCTGCTGCCAATGCAGCGCCAAGAAAAGTCACGTTTGCCAATGCCAAATGGCAAGTTCGAGTTGCTTTTGCCCCAAAACAGCAAACTTCACATAAATATATATGAGCGAGCGAGGGAGCAAGAAGCAGAGCTAAAGCGTATAAAAGCTAATTTTGTCGCACGCACACACACACACTTACACTTATATATATATATATGTGTCTCTTTCGCACACAGTCCACTGATAGCAGTTGGCAAAAGTTGTCAAATTGCACGCGGCAGCATTGCAGCCATGCAGCAGCGACGCTCATCAAGCCAAGGCCAATAATTGTCATTTACGAGACACAGACACAATACAGATAAATATATATATATATATTAATATATACATGTGTGTGAGTGTATATATATATATATATGTTGACCAGCCATAAAAGTACAAAGCGAAAAACGATAATAAAAAAAACAAACCCCAAAAAATGAGCTAACAATGTGCAAATCGAAGTCGATTGACGAAGATCCATAAAAAATTGGTTGCTTAAATTGAATTCAATTTTTCCGCTTGGCAATATTTTTTTTTTTTTTTGCTGCAATCTCGATAACAAAATCTTAATGAAAACATATTTGGCTATTCAGGCAAATTGAGTTTGTTTCACTCTCTGCAATATTCAAGCACAAATAACTTAAATAAATAACTCAAAAAATTAATTTCATAATTGAAGCAGAGAGACTCACTCTCTAACTCTCTCGCTCTCTCTCTCTGTCTCTGTCTCTGTCTCTGTCTCTGCCTCCCTCTCTTTATATATTCTTAAATAATTATTACAAATGCTTTGACTATGCTGCAGACGAGCTTCAGCCTGAGTCAAAGTTTAACAAGTTTGGGGAAAACACTCCCGCCTGCCACTCCACTCTCCCGCCCCACTCAGTCTCCCTAGTTAATGCTGCTGCCGCTGCTCTGCATACAAATGTGAATTTCAATTGCAAATTAATCGGGCCGCTAGTCGCGTGTCACGCGTGTCACGCGCGCCATGCGCACCATCCGCCGCCCAGCCGCATTCGCTCTGACCCTGAACGGCTCTTTTGGATGACTTTTGCGATAAGCCTTCGATTAAAAACTCGCCCATTTACACTGCACAACAAGTGTGCGGCGCACTAAAGTGCCCAGACTGCGCCGCCGGGCCACAAATTTGTCGGCCAGTGTAGCGAGCATTGGCTAACTGCTCAGCAGCCTGGCTCGTCCTTGCCAGCAAAGTTTTACCAAGCAAGTTTTCCATCTAAGTTTCGTTCGTTCTCTTGCTCCAGCTCAAGCTTCAGCTCCTGCACGATTTTCCTTTCAGTGCTCTTAAATGATTTTCACTTTTCATTTGGTCTGCGATGCTGGCGCCTGCAAGTATGCAACGCTCGCTTCGACATCTCTTTTTTTCAGCTTCTTCTTCTTCTTTCAGCTTTTCATTTCATTCGCTTTTGGGCCGCACGCGTTTTATTTCTATATTTTTAATTAAAAGCTTAATTGGCTGCCACACCTTTGCGAAAATTAATACAAAAAAAAAAAAAAAAAAAAAAAAAAAAAACGATTGCGTAATTAAAAGCAAACAACAAACATATTTTGCGCTGCTCTTTTATATCCATTTTATATATAAAATATATATATATATATATATATATATTTGCCAAGATCCTTCAGCTCGATAGCGTCACAGACACGCCCCACGCCACATCTCGACTCGTCGACGCCTCGTCGCAGCTCGCATAGAAATTAAAAACTTAATGGTCTGGCAAGCACACACACACACACACACACACACAGTGTTAGCCAACTCATATGCTCATAGTGTTTAGCATTAGGCTTGAACAGCTTTGCCACTGTTTAGCAGCAATAGCCAAACAGAGCAAAGTGCGCGTGGGCTTAGCTTAGTTCAATAGCTATGCAAATATTGACAGCTTCGCTTTACGGAATACACGGAATACACGGCATACGGCATACGGCATACGGCATACAGAATGCGGAATACATTAAAATGCTTAAAGTACTCTATGATAATTACAAAATGTCTATTCTCGTTAAATAGCTAGGCAAGGGCAACGACTAAGAGAATACATCTTAAAGTTTGACCTCACATATTTAACCATATACATATTTTAATGACTTTCAGTCAGCTGAGTCAGCTCATTATCCACGCTCGTTCAGCCTTAGCTCTTGCGTCATCGCCATCTCTTCGGTCCGCCTGTCGTTAATCTTTGCTGCTCTCGGCGACCATATGTTCTACCTTACATCTGCAACTTAACTTCAGATTTAAAAGAACTCAAATTGTGCCAATCGAGCAACAATTTAAATATCTTAATATTAAAATTAATATTTTATAATATTTATTACTTCAACAATTGTCATCGATAGCTTGAATAATGTCAACGAAAATTGTATCTTATATGCTTGGTCAGTCTAGCTTCGGCCAAAGGCTGAGTCCAATTTCAAGCTGCCTCAGCATCAACTCAGTCTCATTGCATAGAGAGAACTTTACGGAATTCTTTCATTGATGTCCAATTAAATTCTACTTCTATGCCTTCGGCTCTTACAGAAACTTCTTAACGAGTATTGAGTTGTGAACATAGAAAATTGGTTGCCCTTCCTTCTGTATGTCCATCCGTTCGACCGTCTTTCGGTCTATCTGACCCTCCGTCCATCCGGTCGTCCGCTCGTACTTGTGTCTGTCTGTCTGTCTGTCCATCTGCTCGTTAGTCCTAGTGTCCGTTTGACTCTGACTCTGTGCTCCTCTGTCCATCGCCTTGTCCTTTTGTCTGTCCGTCTGTCCGTCCCATTATCTAGCCGTCCGTCTATCTGTCCCACTGTCTGGCAGTCCGTCCATTTGTGTGTCAATCTGACTCTGCATTCATGCGTCCGTCCGTCTGTCCGTCCGTTCCTTCGCACCGTCCATGCATGTCTGCCTTTTCTTCGGTCCGTCCATCTGTGTGTCTTTCTCACTTCGTCCGTCCGTCTGGGCTGTAGACCTCTTTCAAAATGCTTCAAAATTTGACAGTTCACGCTTTCCTTTTGAGATGAACCCACGAAGAAGCTTCCGATCTCAATCAAGGAGTCGAAAAGTTATATGAAAATAAATATTAAGTTTAATATTAAGTTTAACTTCACTTTGAGCTTGTCGACTGGAGTTAATTAGAGTAAATCCTGGGCTTATCTCTCATTTTTTGCTTCTTCTCTAACTATTCTCCGAGATCGCTTGCTCTTTGAGTATTATATGAATACGCGAAACACTCAAAAGATCTGGCTCTACTGTGTGTCACAGCTGTTGGGTGACTCAATGGACTCCAATCAGATTAGACTTCGTTTTGAAGCGCGAGCCGATGATTAAAAGCGCCATTGGGGAATACAAATCAGATGCCTTAAAACTCATTTAACATTGATTCGGCTGTCATGCCGTGACTTAAAGTCCGTGATTGTGCTCAGTGCTCAGTGCTCAGTGCTCAGTTCGTCGTATTTGTTGACTTGAGTTGATTTCCTGTCTTTCTTTGTGCTTTGTTGCTGGATATGTGGCTTTCGTACACAAACTCAATTTGTGCTGTGGCCAGCGTGAGAGTGTTCAGCTCAGTTCTATGCCATTTCCTGTCGCTCCCTGCGACCCGCCTCATTTTGTCCGTCTCTGTGTGTGTAAATTAAAGCCAGTTGAACAATTTTTTTTGGGGACATTGGCCAGCTACAGCTACCCGCTGTCAGGCACACACACACACACACACACACAGACACAGAGAGTGAACATGGATATTCATCTATGTCGCACATCGTTAAGCGCTGCCAGTTTGACTTAATTTGCGTTAAACTTTTTTGTTAAACATATCATTCGGTTGGCAGGCAGGCGCAGCAAACAGGCCAAAAAGCAAGCAAAACACACGCATACCACACCGAGGCGGGAAACACAAACAAAGGCATTAATCATGCCAGCTCAGGGACTAAATACATATATATATATATATATTACCTATAAGCAAGAGTTAGAGAGAGAGAGACAGAGAGAGAGAGAGAGGCAGCGGGAGCTAGTCGTCATAGAATGTATTAAGCATTTGTTCAGTTTCGCTTTGTATCTATCGAGAGCCAAAAGAAAAAAACTGACTCATGTGTGTGTGTGTGTGTTAATTTTCATATATGACAATGCAGTATATATATATATATATATATACATAGTCCAATCATGATTCAAACTATCTTTACCTGAGATCAGCTCTGATATTGTCCATCGATAATCAATACTGCGACGGGGCCTTAGCGCTGGGCTTGGTCATGGCCAGGCGGGCTGTCGTCGCAGCTTGTTTATTTAACAAAATGAAAACTTTTGGCCCGAAACTAGACCGCAATAACTGTAAGTGCTCGGCAAACAGTATTGCCAAAGCCCAAAAACTAACAACGCCTACGACAAGTCTATATATATATATATATTGTATACACCTGTGCCTGTGCCTGTGCCTCTGCCTGGCCTTGCCCGGTCAGAGGCACTGTCACTGCCACTCGCACACACACACACACACACGCGTCTCCATATTGCCGCGCTCAAATCATTCGTGTGTGTCGAGTATCCTGGCTGGCAAATTATTATGATAATCGTGGGCATAAGTTATGCCACATTTTTACAATATGACAAGGCTGACCCGTCTCTGGGCCAGTCAGCACAGCAGCGCACCTATCGCAGCGCGTTGCCATGCCATGCCGCGATTCATTCAGTCGCTCATTCGGGCAGTTAGTCTGCCGTCGCCGTCGCCGTCGCCGTTGTCGTTGCCGTCGCCATCGCCATCGTCATCGCCGGTTACCTTGGGGAAATTAAGTTTGTGTCATGTTTTGTGTCATTCAATCTCCCCAGACGGCAGCAGCAGCAGCAGCAGCAACAGCCAACATACGGCGTCTGCGTGATGTGGGCCATATGCAAATGCCACAAAGTGTTGCATACTTATTCGCGCCACAACTGCAAGCTGCAAGTGCTTAGTGAAAGTGCCTGCCACAGTGGGGCGCACAGATATATATATGTATATGTGAACACATATGTGTTTGTGTGTCAGGAAATGATTAATGCTCGGCGAATTTAACTTTTATAGTCGATTTACAGTTACCAAAATAATTAACGGTTAAAAGCTGATTCATGCCAAGGGGACCGCCCACCTGCCAGCCAGCCCGCTTCCGCTTCACAAATAATTGCCTCTATTAAAGAGCAGGCTTTAAAGAGAACTTAATCGACGTTGCCCGGACAGCTGTGAAGGGAAATTTCTGTTGCTGCTGTAGGTGGGCTTAGCGCTGTCCATTAGGCAGAAGCAGAGCAAGATGAGAATAGAGTGTATTGGGGTATTGATATATTGATATATTGATATATTGATATATTGATATATTGATATATTGATATATTGATATATTGATATATTGATATATTGATATATTGATATATTGATATATTGATATATTGATATATTGATATATTGATATATTGATATATTGATATATTGATATATTGATATATTGATATATTGATATATTGATATATTGATATATTGATATATTGATATATTGATATATTGATATATTGATATATTGATATATTGATATATTGATATATTGATATATTGATATATTGATATATTGATATATTGATATATTGATATATTGATATATTGATATATTGATATATTGATATATTGATATATTGATATATTGATATATTGATATATTGATATATTGATATATTGATATATTGATGTATTTATATATTGATATATTTATATATTTGCCTGTAATTCGTCCTGTGTTCCCCGACGGCATTCGTTGCTTCAGCCTGGCTGAACGTCACGGGCTTCAGCCTGGGCAATTTATCAAAAATTTCTTATATGAAACTCTGTCGCCTGTCAGCGTTGATTTTAGCGCTTAGCGTGTGTCTGTGTGTGGGTGTGTAGGGTGTGGGGGCGTGGCAGGCGCGTGTTGACGGCGTGAATATAAAACACACCTGTTGCCAGGGCCTCAGGACGCGTACGTGCGCTGCGAGTCGCCATCGTCATTTTTATGTGACACATGAGGTGCGTCCTTAACCCCAACCGCCAATTGCGAAAGCCTGCCCTGCCCCCTGTCCCATGCCCCCTGGCCACTGTTCCCTGCCCATCACCAGTGCCTGCGAGGGCGCCTCTGCCGCACAATAAAACACACAAATAAAGTGTTTCTCGCCCAACAACTGTAGCAAAATGAACATTTGCTTTGCTGTCTGTCGCATTGCTAAGCGTATTATTTTTATTGCAGCGCGTTGATTGCAGCAGTCACTGACCAACATGCAACATGTGTCATCACCAACAGCAACAACAACAACAACAACAACGGAAATTGCCTCGACATCTGCTCGAGCGCTTCAAGTGCTAAGAAATTTTGAGCCAAACACCGAAGTTCGTTGGACTTAAGCGGGGCCCAGACACATTGGACATCGACTGCGGCTGCAGCACGTGGCACGCGACAGACTTACATAAGGTAAATTACAGGTAAGCCACGCATATCATGATACATCATACTATATATAACATGAATATATATATGTATACTAATCCAATGTTCTAATTGCACCCAATTCAATTTCCATTAACATACATTATTCATAAGCTGCCAAACATTTTGGTTTACAGAACTTGAGCAAGTTCAAAATCTCGTTTTCTCGTCTGCTCAGTCAACTGATTGCCGCTTGTCAACACTGACAACAACAGCAGTAGAAACAGCAACAACAACAACAACAACAACAACTGTCAGTTGACATAGATTTTTTGAAATTTTTGCGAATTTTTCTATCAACTTTTTCATGACTTGCTTGAACTGATTTGGGAATTGTCTTTAAAGAGGTTTTTGCCAATACATAACTCAAGTAATATTAAATCCTAAAAGTTAGTATGACATAATTTATAGCAGAAGAAGAAACTTCCGATCACAAGAAACTCCTACAAGTAAGCATATGGAAATATAATCTCATTCTTCTCACAATTTTAGTTCGAGTTAAATCATTTTTTTTTTTAAGATCTCTTAAAAACTTTTTAAGAATATAAATTATTTTTCGCTTAAGTTAATGTCATTATTGATATAGATTTTTGAGTCTTTGCCAAAAATGTAGTCTCTAGTCACGAATTAGATGAAGCGAGTTTGGGGTGTGCTATCAAAATTCGAAATTAGTGATAGAAATCCTCCACAGCAGTGAGTGTTGATATCTTATATATTCTTCGAAACCAAATTATCGATTATTCTCGATAGTAAGAATCGAGAAATAAATTATAAGCTCGTCCTGCGTATGGTATGCAGCAGTATACTATGAAAATTGAAAGTCTCTAGCTTTTGTGGCTTACGAGATCGCTGCGTTTTTCCGATACGGATGGACAGATGAACAAGCAGACTCGGCTAGCTCAACTCAAATTGTCCTTCTGGCACGTCTCCTTCTGCCTGTTGGATATATTTCTCCAAAATTGATTTCCCATTTTCATTAAAAGTCCTCATTACTTTTGCAACACACTTCGTCTGGAGTCTCGCATGTCTGTAATGACAGCAATCAAAAAAATATTATCACATATTATTTTGGGCGTTCACGCGCTTTCATATTACAACGATATCCTCACTGGCTGGGCCAGGACTGCCTTTGCATTCATTCCAAACATATTTTGGAGTCCGCAATTATTTCCAGCATTTTATTTTTATGGCCTCGGCGTTTGCTTTACAATTTGTTTCCATTTTCTGTCAATGATTTGATTTGCGCCAATGGCTATCAAAGCGTCAACAGTAACGTGTCTTGGGCATTTGGCGGCGATACTTCAATTGTTAAGGATGCTTGGAGCAGCGAGCTGCGAGGTTCCAGCTCCGACCTCCGAGCTCCGAGCTCCTAGTTCCTAGCTTGGAGCTCCCTATTCACATTTAGCTGTTGTTTTTATTGCAAAGTGTATGCTTCCGTTTCCGCTAGTCTCTCGCCGCGCTCTCTTCGCGCTCTCTCTCTCTCTCTCTCTCTCTGCTGATTGTTGTTGCTGCTGTTTATCTGCGTTCTTCATCTCAATGGCGTTTGCCGTTCCGGTGTTGAGGGTCGTTGTCGTTGTCGTGGTCGTTGTCATTGTTGTTGCTGTTGTTGTTGTAGCTGCTGCTATTGTTGTTGTTGTTGCCAACGTCGACATTTAAATTACATAGCTTCGACATGGTAGAGAGCCCGCATTCATTCATGAGCTTGTTCCCGCCAGCTATTTTTACACGCAATTTCTTTGACTTTGCCGCCTTTGTTCGCTTTCTTTACTTACACAAATTAAACTAGAATCTAACTGCGGATACTTGAAGGCTTAACACATACCAGCACACACACACACACACACACACACGCACACAGACCAACAGTGAGAAAAAGAGAGTGAGTGAGTGAGTGAGAGAGATAGACAGACATATGGAACGAATCGTGAGAAATCGTCAGAGCAAAACTATGATAACAAGACTATACAACACCGAAGAGGATCCCGCCTATTGCTCAGTCATATGGGGCGCGAATCTAACCAGCAGCAATGACCTCGTCGTGGGCACCACCACCAACTCCAATGCCACCCACATTTTCGCCAACGACTTGCGCGACGACCTATATGCGGTAAGTGAATTCCGGTTGCCGCCAAGCGAGGGGCAATTCTACAATTAGCATAATAACCACATCTTAAAATAAATATGCATATATAATTTCATTACTTTAATTTTAAGCTTTAAGAGTTTTCCTTAGGTTATATAACATGTAAAAATATATTCTATAATTTTATATTTATTTTATATAATGTATTATTACATTTTTTTTAAATTGAGAAAAACTAAAAAGTCTAAAGACATATTTTCACTAGCCAAAGAAGAAAATATATAAAGTGTCAAAAAAAAAAAACACAATCTATAAATTGTGAATTTATTTATCCAAAAATTTTTGTAAATTTATTTCACTTTATTTTTTATATATAATATATATAAAATATTAAAATATAAAATTGTTTTTGAAGTAATATTGAGGAATAAGATATATATTAAAAAAAAAAACAACAACAACTAATGAAAGCATAATAATAAAAGCAATAAATTATTTTTTATTGATTTATCTTAACATTTAATCATTTTGATTTGAAATTAATTTAAAATATTTGCGTATTTAAGTTCAGCATTTACAGAATTTTTTTACATTTTATATAAATATACAAATATGCAAATGAAATTGTATCCAGCTTAGACAATTTTGCCTAAAAGTCAAACCCTAAAAATATATGAAATATGAAATATTTTTACGAAACACAAAATAGTTGCTTTTGTTGGCTCCAACTGTGTGTTGTTTGCGCATGCTGTAAATTTAATTTATTATCTTTATAACAAAAACTTGAGGTGCGAATAGTTGCGTAAACTAAAATAATATTTTGTTCTCCTTTAATTCATCTCTTTGCTATTTGGGGTTCAATTCAAACTGTTGTTTGAGTAACAATACTTTGTGCTGCGTGGAGGCTGTTCCTGCTGTGAGCAGCTGTGCTCCGAGCTGTTGCCTACTTTTTCAGCACAATACTCATGTGTTTTTGTTATTTGCGTTTTTTTTTTTTTTTTGTTTTTTTCTTTTACTTTTTTTTCCTATTTAACAGTGGGAACAGGCGGCTATGTGGGCAAACGTTATGAACAAAGTCGCATTCAAGGCAAACGCGAAATAACTCATTTCATAGCACAGCACGTGCAAAAGTTTGCTGCTGTTGCACTAGATGTTGTTGTTGTTGTTGTTGTTGTTGTTGTTGTTGTTGTTGTTGCTGTTGCTGTTCAAAAGGTGCTTTGTGCACAACTTTCGCCCAAGGCTGCAGAAAAGGCGAACTCAAGTGAACTGGCGGTGCCTGTCTATCTCAGTGTGTAGAGAGGGTGTAACAAAACCAAAATGAAACAAGTAAGAAGACTCAAGTCGGCGCGCCCGACTAGGGAATACCCTAATCCCACCCGCCATAAGTTTTCTTAATATAGTCAGTCCATAACTCGTATGTACAACCATATCACGCGACTTAAATCTATGCCAATGGTACTAAGAATTTCGATCAAAGAGGAATTATGCAAACAAATTCGACACAAAGATTAACCAGCACACTTTTGCAAGCTCACAAGAATCGTTCCGTTACAATTAAAGAAGAAGATCGAAAACATATTCGCACAGCGACACACAGCGCCAGCGACTGCGACACACAGCGGCGAGCGGCAATTGGAAGTAGATAGCAAAAACAATTCAAACACAATTCGACCCAAACTCAAAGGCAATTGCGGTTCTTAGAAAATTTGTTCGCGAGCATTTGCATGTATGTGTGCACATGTATACAAATTGAACATGTGTAAGCGCCAGCTGGTCTGTGTGCGCTTTGCAGTTCAATCGCTGTTGATCTAGCCAAACATTTTGTTTAATAACTTTTGTGTTTATCAACGGATTTTGATGAAACTTTCACCATATGATTTAAATAATTGATGTAGTTTTCAAAAAGACCAAACACCATATATATTGCAACTCAAAATAATTTTCAAAATTGTGGGGAAATTTGGGGCCGGTATCCAAATGTAACAAAAACCCAAATTGGTAAAAATATACATAAAGCTATATGAAAAATTTGGAGACTCTAGCTCTTAAGATAAAAAAGATAAAAAATAATAACTGATTTTTCATATGGTTTTAAATCGATAACAAATATTCAGGAATAGTTATCGATTTTCTGAAACAAACTCGATATGCGCGTCCTATATACGCGCCTAACAAAAAAAAATTCAAGTCTCTAGCTCTTATAGGTTCTGAGATCGACGCGTTCATACATACGGATGGACGGACGGACGGACGGACGGACAGACAGACGGACAGGGCTCAATCAACTTGTCTTGGCGTCCTGATCAAGAATATATATACTTTTGGGGGGTGTGGCACGCCTCCCTCTGCCTGTTACATACTTTAAAAAAAAAACATTATACCCTGTTTTCCCATTTTCAAAGGGATCAGGGTATAACAACAGCAGCAGCACCAACAGCGCCCAACAACAACAACAACAAGAGCACGAACGAACACAGCAATAAGAGGAAAACATAACAAAGAGCAAAAGCAAAAGCAAACATGCTAAAAAGCATGCAAAACATATTTACAATACGAAAATGCCAACCCACTTAGTGGTAGACGTGCTAAAGATAGAGCGAGATGGACATAGCTGATGAGATAGAACAAGAGCGAGCAATGTAATACAAATCTGTGAGTGTGTGTGCGTGCGTGCTTGCATACACGTATGTGCGTGCGTGCGTGCGTGTGTGTGCATAACAAGTCGCAAATAAAAGTGTCAAGTTGACTATTGAATTTTTATCTGTAGCAGCCCATCCAACTGGGCAACAATGCGACAGGCATAGCTGCAAGCGCGACAGAGACGGACTGCGCGCGGTGGAGTGTGCACATGAGCAAGAAAGTAAATGCAGCATGATTTATGAGCTTTGACGCTTCTGTTTACCGTTCACAGACTTGCGCACCAAAAGTGAGATCAAGGCATATTCGTTTGCTCTCAAAATATTTATTTACAAATAAAATCGAAAGTAGTGCCCAGCTGTGAGCGCGTATTGTGCAGTTAGCTATAACCGTTGCTATTGGGTTCATATGGTTTTTTTTTTTTTTTTTTTTTTTTGTCGTTCTTCATTTTATTACTATCATTTCTTTAAATTTGCTTCGTTTTCCTGTGCTAAAATATGCTTGATTCCCGGTTGTAAGCGGGTATTGTGCAGCCGATACTGGTTTCATATAGTTTTTTTATTCTTATCTTTTCATTCTATTACTATTATTACTTTCGATTTGCTTCGTTTCATGCGCTAAAATTTGGCTGATATCCTTTGTTTCTGCCTTTTCTCTGCGCATTCCAAAGGATGTGGAGGATCCGCGCACCGAAGCACTGCGCGAATACTGCTACGGCCTGATTCTGCCCATCATCTGCGCCCTGGGCATCATTGGTAACGTGCTCAACCTAATTGTCCTGACCCGACGCAATATGCGTGGCACCGCCTACATCTACATGCGAGGTAAGTGTTGCCCAAAAGCCTTTCTTTCACACACACACACAGACATATATATATATATATATACATATTTACAGCTATTCGATTTCATTTGCTGCCCAAATGCACATTATTCACTGAATAATTGCCAATTTTAGTTTCATTCACTTAAAAGTGCCCACGAATTGCCGATTTCAATTGCCCGCCGCGCAATTACGGTAACTCAGCCCAGCTTGCCACGGACAAGGGCGAGCCAGTGTGCGATGGACGACTGGCAAATACCCTTCCCTTGCGCCGCTGTCGCTGGTTATTAGTTTATATTAGCTAAGAGTATTTATTATGAAAGTTGGAGTGGAGATGGTTAAGTGGATTGAGAAGAGAAATTTCAATATATATATATATATATATATATATATATATATATATATATATATATATATATATATATGTATATACGTTACAGAACTTCAAATTTCCACTCTTTTGACTTGTGAATAGGCAAATTGACTCGCTGCAGAGCGCCGCCTTAGTTCATTGCCCTGTTCAGGCTTTATATTTATACAAAACTAATATTTATATTACAGATTAGATTTTTTACCATATATCTCTTGCCCTTAGCAGGGCCCAGAATAGTTAAGCTTGCTTTTCTCACATGAATGCATTTAAATTTAATTTCGGTCGCTTAGCACATACAAAAAGTTTTCTCTTTTTTCTAAGAAATTCTCATTTTTATACAAATATTTTCACACTTATTTATGCTACTAAAGAAATTAACCTTTGACCCTGCCCCAATCCGAATGACCTGGCAACTTCAACAACAATGGCTCATAGCAATAGAAAGCAATATATATATATGTATGTATGTATGTATGTGTGTGTGTATTTGTGTATGAACTGGCACTGTGGAACCTTATTTGATTAGGCAGCCCTCGGAAATTTATGTAAAGCCTCTAAGCTCTAGAGAGAAAGCAGGGAGCACGGCCAGCATTGCGTCAAAAAAAAAAAAAAAAAGAGAGAGAAGAAGCAGAAGCAGGAAAAAAAGACAATGGAAACAGCTAACTTAGGCACAGCGAAGACTAAATACACTAGACCCGGAATGGAGACATATACATAGCTCGGAGATATACATAGATCAGCTTGAAATCCCAAAAAGAAATCCAGATAAATCCGATAGAGAGTCTACAATGATCTAAGCTGTTCCAGCTGGCAGACAGAAGCTGCTTGTTACAACACACGTACTTATGCATAGCTAATCATGTGCCTTATCAGGTTGCATGCGTCTGACACAAGTGGCTAGGCCGCGTGGCAACTAAGGGCGCGTTAAATAATGTTGAAATGTATTAGACAAGTTGTTAAATGCTCGCAAGTAACTGGCTAAGCCGAGGCGCTCGTTTGCTCTGGGCCGCCTAATTGATTAATGCGCTGGCCGACAAAAAATGAAGCATGTCAACGGGCGCAGCATGTTGCCAATTCCGGCGTGCAATCAGTCATGCGGCGTGTGGCAAGGACTCAAGCGGCTCACATTACACTCGCCAACAGCAGTCGTGATGAGCAAAACGATTCAATTAAGATTCGTCTTCTTTTTCTTCCGCTCAATCCCAATTTGAGATACGGTTAGGTATTTAACTGCCATTGAAATTAAAGTATCTTTGTTGCTTAACTGACTGCAGTCGGGAGTGCTCAACTAGTGAATACCCTGAGCTTGTGTTCTTACATGGACTTGAGGGTATATCTATTAATCATATATATCTTTTAACTGGTGTAAGATGAGAGTAGAATAAGTTGAGGAAGTTGGAAAGAAATAAAAGTCATGTACTGGGAACTGCTCAACGAGTGAATACCTGAACCTGCTCTTACATAGACATAAATCTTTAAAATATAACTAAACAATGAGATAAATTGAGGAACTGAAATTGAGAAAAAAATTAAGTTCAAGTAAAAATGCGTTGCAAAAACTGCTCAACTAGTGAATACCCTAACCTTTCTATTATATAGAATTAAACAATATACTTGGTCATCGATATGATTAGTTGAGGAACTGAAATTGAGGCAGAAATTTAAGTCAAATAACAACAAGGAGTGGGAAATGCTCAACTAGTGAAATCCTGAACCTGCGCTTACACAGACCTAACTGTAATCGGGTAAAACTTTAAGGTTAAGCAATCTAAAATCAACTCAACTAGCGAATATCTAAGCCTGCTCTGATACAAATTTGAACTTATGTATATTAAACAAAAGTATACTTGTTCTATTAAGAGTTGATAAGATTAGTTGAGGAATCGAAATTGAGCAAGAAATTGAAGTCAAATAACAACAAGAAGTGGGAAATGCTCAACTAGTGAATACCTGAACCTGTGCTTACACAGATTCAAGCTTATATCAATTACGCTTGAACTGACTTTAGATCTTATACTATTTCCCAAGACGAAAGATAAGCAGATTGCACTAAGTAGACTCGACAGTTAGTTCTGAGGCAAAAAGTCATGTTTATATATAAATAAAAAGCTCTTTAGCCACATCTGTAGGCCACGTCTGCTTGTGTCTGTTGCACAAATGGAATTAGGATTATTTTCACAAAGATATTTTCTAGCGTTTGCTTGGCAAAACCAAAAGCCTTCGAGCCAAAGCAAACAGCGAATTTGTAGCGCAGTGTTTGGCTTGCAAGGCAGCCGGCAGAAAGGTGCAGAGGGTGGAGAGGGTGGAGAGGGTGGAGAGGGTGGAGATGGCGGTGGCGGTGGTAAATGTGGTAAAGCTGGATCTGCAAACGCGAGCATAAAATGTAAAATGTAAAATGTAAAATGTCTCAAATGTAAGACGCATGCGATGGCAACATAATTGATTGCCTTTCGGCTGTTGTGTGGGCGACGGAAGATGCGGTGGCTGTTAGCTGATAGGTGATGGCTGTTAACTGGAAAATGGAAAATGCTAGATGGCTGCCACTTACAGGTTTATTTTTTCTTAGTCAAGTAGCTGGTGGTGCTGGGGCTGGGGCTCTGGCTGGGGCTGGGCGGTATGAATGCAAAGTGAGGTCCTCTGCCTCTGAAATATCACCAGTCTCAGCTCGAGTGGCAGCTCGCAGTAAATAAGTTGAATAGCCGTGCAGTTGTTAGATTGGATTGGAGTGAAAGAGAGAGAGAGTGTGTGTATGGTAGGGGGGCTGTTGCCAAGGCCTGCCGAGTAATAATGACCGAAATCAGAGCAGTCATTTTATTAAAATAACAAAAATATTTTGCTGTGAGCAGCCTTTTTACGACGCGCTCCGTTTGCCATTTGTCGGTCATTGCCTTCGAATATTTGTCCGACTTGCTTTATGTGTGTATCAAAGTGTGTGCGTGTGCCTGTGTGTATGTGACTGAGTGAGTGGAAAGCTTTAGCCACTGTCACATATAGGCGCTGGTCGCTGGTCGAGTCAAGGAAGCGCCAAAAGCAAAGTTATGCACTTGGACTTAAAGAGACAGAGAGATGAACATAGAGAGATGGAGAGGGGGTGTATAGGGGGAGTGAGAGTTTGACCCTTGCCAGTTGCTTTATGACTCACAGGGGAATACATCCGGAAAAGTTATCGACTCTATAATACACTTAACGAAAGTAAAAGCAAAATATTGTTACACTCCCAAAAAAAAAAAAAAAGAAGCCAGTAAAGAAAGCTGAAGACCTTCAACTCTAATTTTTATTGCTATGAACTGCAGATCCATCATAAATAAGCTGCTTCAGCTCATCTGAAGAGCGAGAGTTTTCTTCTTAGAATTTTCCCAAGAGAATCCTTATGCAGTATCCAAAAATATGTTTTCATAACTTAAGCGATTTGCTATGAGCCCAACCTAGCCTAACTTAATCTGTAAAGTGAAAATATACAGATTAGCTTAGGTTAAGTCTATTGAAAATTTGTTAAATTAATCAAAAATATTTAAAACATATTTTAATATTATATAAATTACAATCAAGAAATATATATGAAGGAAAAAAAATTAGTTGATTAGCTTAAATTGAGTTGAACTGTAAAGCGATAACAGGGATTTGGGAGTGCTCAGCGAGCAAATACCCTGAACACAGATTTAAGCTTATATCCATTATGCAAATATATAAACTCTTAAGAGTCGGTAAAATAAGTTGAGCGACTGAAATTGGCGAACAAAATTAGATTTCAAGTAATAAAAACTCATGGACAACGCACAACCAGCAAATACCCTGACGTGCTTAGATTTCAAGCAATAAAAAGTCATGGACAACGCACAACCAGCAAATACCCTGACGTGCTCTACACCAGAGTCCAGTTTACAATTATTAAAATTCAACTGTTTAAAGTATCTGTAAAGCTTACAGTCAGATATTATGCTTCTGCTCATACACAATTACCTGTTCACATTTTCTCTTACAGTTATGAGATGCTTTATTCAAATAATTATGTAGTAAGATTAAGATTAGATTAATGCAATTAAAAATTGTTCGGGCTCTGTTAGAATTGTTCAGCTCAGCTTCATCTTTTTGCCCGCCATTGACATACTTAATGCATAATCCCTTTTTGAGATTTCATTGAGTGCGGACCTTTAACACTAAGACCGCAATCCTTTAGACGCCACAAAGCAGAGCGCGTTGCCTTTGACAGCGCTGCCAACTGAACAGATTTGTAAAGGCTGGGGCTCATCTGATGGACACTCATCACACAAAAGTGACATTTATATTGATGTGCCATCAACCCAATTAGAGCGACAATATAATACAAGAGTGTATGTGTGCGTGAGTGAGTGTGTTTGCATCACAGGAAGTCATATATCCCGAATTAAGCTTTGTGTGCACGACAATTTGCGGCATGAGAAGAGCGGGTCAAATGGACCCACACGAGTCAAGCATATAAGTAATAATGTAATTATATGGCCATAAACAAGTCGTAAATCAATAAACAACGCAGGCACACGCACACACGCACACATAGTTGCTTTTGGCCATAAGTAGAAATTACATATCACAACAAAAACTCTGGCCAACAAATCAACTAAAAGTGCTTTAGTCGCAGCTGTCCGACTAATAGATACCCCAGCCAATGCTGCTGAGCTTGCTTTTTCTCATAGAATTGCTTCCTGGTTAGCCAAACGATAGTTAAGTTAGCTGATTCAAATTCTGATTTCAATGCTTAATCTCCTGATCGATAATTATCGATAAATGAGAACAGTTCATATTTTTAAGACCATTAGTTGTTAGCCCACTTAATGCAGCTTACGTATCACGTCAAGTCACTTCGATATTTACCAATAACTTATTGCTATCGGAAATATTAATACAGTATTTAATGACAATATTTAATATGCATCAATTTCTTTGAGTTCTTCAAGTCTAGTCCAAAAATCGATCATTTTCGATATAAATTGAATACAAATAAAAATTATTAAATATATATCTTACATATATAAATTATCCTTTTATACACATACTTCAATGTGAGTGTATCTAATGTCTAGTGTATTTCAGATATTTTTAATGATCGATATATATCTATATCAAGTAAATAGGTAATCATATAAGCTAATTAATTTTTTAAGCAACTCAAATTTCCTACAGCTTATTTTTAACATTGATATTTGCGGATATTAGCAAATCTGGCTATCGCTAATAAATCTTAGACTCTTTAAATATTAATCATATCAACTATATGAGTTCAGAGACTGCTATATGTACGAAGTGCTTAAGGAGCAAGATATTACTTCGATCCATATTACCATACAATCAAAATACCATCAAAGTAGGTATATCTTATCAAATCTAAGTTGAAGACCTATGTCGCATGCACAATAATACAGAGCAATCCCAGTTCGTTCACCCATTTTAAATGGGCTCAGGGTATACAAATTATTTATTCCTAAAAAAAAAAAAAAAAGAAAAAATAAATAAATAACAAAAAAAGGAACGCAGAATTAAGGAAATGTGGCAGAGGTCTAGGTGGGGGCAGGGGGTTTGGGAGAGGGCGGGAGTAGCAACGAGAGGAACAGGAACTTGAAGCCATTCATTCCCGTTGAAGTCGGTTGGTTTCGTGTTACGGTCGCTTCCTGCGGCGCACCGCAGTCGGAAGCGGCGCCATAATTATGCCATAAACTCAGCCATAAAACTGCTATAATGCGAGCTTTGCACATTTCCCGTTTCGTTCGCAGCCTACTCGACGGCCGCACTGCTTGCGATTGTCTTTGCCATACCCTTTGGCATACGCATGCTGGTGCACAAGGATCGCGGCCAGTGGGAGGAGTTCGGGCCGGCCTTCTACACGGCGCACTTGGAGCTTTTCCTCGGCAACGGTTGTTTGGGTAAGTGACCATTCAACTTACTAGCGCACACAAAAAAGCTCAGCTCCTAAGAGCTTGCACAAAAAGTCGAGCAGCACTCGAGAGCTGAGCATGAATATAAAACAGAAATACGTAAACATAATAAAAGTGATGGAACGCCAGTTTGTTTCGTACTTGAAGTGCGCGACTAACAGATACCCTATATGGAACTAAAAAGAGCATATGCTCATATAGAATTACTTATTGAAATAAATTATTTTTTATAAGCGAAAGATAAATGTCTATAATAAAATTAATAATTTGACTTAATATTTTATACAAGATTACATTTTATAAAATATATAAAAATATTTAAAATTATATATATATATATATATATATATATATATATTTCGTGTATTATACTAATGTAATAATTACTCATAGTATAATCTCTATATTTACTAATTAAATCAAAAAATTTGAATACAGAGTTGAACAATATTTTCGAGTACACTCTGGTATATTTAAGTGTTTTTAGCAACTTCCGAATTTGGTGCTATTTATAGTATTTTCAAGCAGCTTAAAGGGTTTTTAAAGAATTCGATCCATTTAGTATTTATAGTTATTTAAATAAATGTACAGAATTTGTTGTACTGTATATTTTTATAGTTTGTGGTATTTTCTAGAATTTTATGGTTTTCATAGTATTTTGTGCTATTTTAAAGTAATATTATTATTATTATTTTTTTTATCTTGATTTTATATCATTTTCTAATAGAATTTCTAAAATTGCAACGATATTTTTAAGTCATATGGTATTTCTTTTACAGTATTTTTAATATTTTCACTAAATTCTCTTGCCTTAAAAATAAATATCTACATCTGTTGACATATCAAATAGGTTTCACATAGCCTATCCAAGAGGAGCAATTTTAGGAATTGATAATTTGATATCTAACGTTGCCTCTGTATTTGCTATAAAGCTTCATTCATGCTCTTCAATGTGGAATAGCCAGGGATTAAAATAATCGCCCTCGTTTTGC
This sequence comes from Drosophila mettleri, assembly GCA_035047625.1. Taxonomy (NCBI): domain Eukaryota; kingdom Metazoa; phylum Arthropoda; class Insecta; order Diptera; family Drosophilidae; genus Drosophila; species Drosophila mettleri. The sequence continues at coordinate 14,639,728 of JAWNPI010000109.1, forward strand.
TGGCAGTGCTTCAAGCGCAGCCTGAAATTTGAAATGACTCGCTTGAAAGTGCCGCAGAAGCCGCATTGAATGTTCGCCCCGACCGCATCCAAAGTGGCGGGCTTGTTAGCGTAGGCCAAGGACTTGACGTTGTTCCAGAGAACATAATCGAGTGGTGTAGCATTTCAAGATGAGCTGGAATTTGGATAAACATTTTGAAGAATGCCAAATGGCAAATTTAAGGGGCCTACTTCAATAGCTGAGTGTCCTCGACAAGTTAAGCAATTAAGAAGTGGGCGAGAGGCAGTGAGAGAGCTGGGGGAATATTAATGAAATAAATAAAATAATTTACCAATCCATTGTGAATATGTGCATATTGTTGCAGGTGTTGGCGTCATGATGCTGCTGGTGCTGACCATCGAGCGCTATGTGTCTGTGTGCCATCCGGGTTTCACGCGCCCCGTGATGGGTCCGCCAGGGTGAGTACGGTTAGCGGTCTTTAGAGTAGGGCCAACACTTGATGCTTTGATGTTTGCTGCAGCGTGGTCGTCTTCATCACCTGCTTGGTGACCTTCATCATCTACCTGCCGAGCATTTTCCGCGGCGAGCTGATCAAATGCATGCTGACATCGAACAACGTGTACGTGTATCTGCGGCGGGACAACAACATCTATCAGCGCACCATCTTCTACTCGGTGTACAAGATAATGCTCGAGGTGATCTTCAAGCTGATACCGACCGTCTTGATAGCTGGCCTCAATTTGCGCATTATGCTCGTCTATCGTCGCACCTGCGAGCGGCGTCGCCAGATGGTACTGACCCGCGCCACCTACGTCAAGGACGATGATCCGCGCAAGTTTGCGGAGGAGCGACGGCTATTCCTGCTGCTCGGCAGCACCTCGATTCTGTTCTTGCTCTGCGTTTCGCCCATGGCCATATTGCACATGACCATCGCCTCGGAGGTGCTGCCGAGCTTTCCGTTTCAGGTGTTCCGGGCGCTGGCCAATCTGCTGGAGCTGATCAATTATTCGATAACGTTCTACATCTACTGCCTGTTCAGTGAGGACTTCCGCAACACGCTGATGCGCACCATCAAGTGGCCGTGGCTGAAGGGCAAACTGTGCCATCAGGTGGATGAGGTGAGTGCCACACCGCCAGCAACGGCAACAGCAGCTGTTTGTAATCCAGTTTGCCCGACCATTCACACAGACCACACAGGCCATCATGGGTGTTCCAATGGTGCGATTCGAAAAGGTGAACATGCGTAATCATCACATCACCACCACATCCGGCATTGGACGTTCCAGCAGCATATAGTCCCGGCCTAATACTCCCCCATCCTCTATGTCCACGCCCTCGCACATACCTTCGCCCTCGCCACCCCGCTCGGCCCCATCATCGCCCACATCCCCATCATCGCCCTCGCCCACATCATCGCCCTCGCTCACATGCTCGCCCACGCTCTCGCCCGTTACCACGCCCATAACCATACCCAGCCCATACCCGTCACCACGCCACACCGCATCGAACGACAACCCGAACGAGATTTAAGAACGCAAAATCCCCTCGATTTGCCAATGATTGCTATACTTTCATCTAGCTATAACTGCCTACATACCCAACTACCGGAAAGTTTCCACTATTTGCAACTATTTGCGTAACTCCCATAATTCTGCATTTCGTCTGGGACTGGAACTTTTATGCTTTTCCATAGACTTTAGCTCGCTTCAACTTCAGACTATAGACCAGAATCAAGTTTCCAGTTTCAAAGAGTTTCCCAGATAAAAACAAAAATAAATAATAAAAACCATATAAAAGCTAGATATGAAGCGTTCTATGAATATATATAATAATCATGAAGAGTTCTTGGTGTTGTTCAATTTTGATGGTAGAAACTGAATTTGCAAGCAAAACTTAAAAAATTATACAACTCTACATACATACTTATAAGTCTATTTGAAAACGATGAATATTCAATACAGGTTATAAAATTGCAAGCCAAAGAATTTAGATATCGATAGCAAGATGGATCTATCGAGGATATTTCGAACGAAAGGAGAAATCAGTTGTGTGAAACAGACGAAATCAGACAGAAGATTAAAGCGAGAGAATTTGGAGTTGAGGTGAACGAATCTAGAAACTAAGTTAGACAGAAGATATAGATGGCGAAGATATAGATCACAAGTAGAGCTGAGAGCAACTCGAATAGAGAATTATATATGATGGAGTTAGGAGCGGAGATGAGCTTAAAGCCATAGCAGACAGACAGACCGAAAAAAGTTTAAAAGAATAAAAAACAATGAAGAAGAAAAGAGATCCGGATCAAGAGATCCGGAAGGAATGTGAATGAATTTAGGCGAAATATAAGCAGGCAGAGAGAAGACGGTTCGAGTTACAGAGAACTTGAACAAATTTTTTTCGGAGAATTAATAGATTCACAATTTTTGGAGCTAAGGTGAATGAAATTAGGAACTGAGCTAAGCTTAAAGCAGAGGCAAAAACCCAAATAAAAAATAATAAAATGAGATAGAGAGAAGACGGTTGCAGTTGCAACTGAGCTATGTGGAAAAGAGATAGCAGATTCATCAAGGCTATTTTGAATGATATTTATGGTAAAATACGATGAGATATGAGGGCGTAATTGAAGTTAGAAGTTGAGCGAAGCTTAAATAAGTGGAAAAAGCCGACAGACAGAGAGGCGGACAGATATATGGACAGAAAGACAGATAGACTGACCCACAGCGAGACGGGCAAAGAAACAGACAGATAGTCAGAGAGATAGAAAGAGAGAAAGACACAGACACATACAGAGAGTCGGACAGAGACAGACAGAAGGACAGACAGAGACAGACAGAAAGAGGAACAGACATGGACAGATAGGCACAGACAGACAAAGAAAGGCAACCCTGACTGACAGGAAAACGGACAAAGGGACAAAAAGATATACAGAAAGACAAGGACATAGGGAGACAGACAAACAGACAAAAAGACGGGCACAGAGATAAAAAGCCAGAAAGAGATGAACAAAAAAAGACAGAGAACCCGACAGAGAGACAGACAGAAAAGCGAATTAGAAGAAGACGGATAGACGAACGTACAAAAAGACAGACACAGAGACAAATAGATAGACAGAGAAACAAACAGATCCCGATTCATTGCGAGAGCAAAAGGAAGAGCTTAGCTAACAGAAAACAGATAAAAAAAGTATCAAAATGCATTTAAATGGATCGTCAAAGCATTTAGATATTCATTAAGCATTAAACATGATTCGTATACAACAAAAAAAAAAAAAAAAAAAAAATTAAAGAAAAAAATATCTAAAAAAAAATTTAAATATTTTTGTGTGTGTCACCGTAGTAAATGGCATTTAAAGAAATAACCCCCCAGCCGCAGATGTCTATTGCCATATATATATGTATATACATATATATATATATACATATATATAGTTATATAGTCTAGTTTTAGAGGCATTTCGGAAATGAGAACAAGAAGACGAAGAAGAAGCGAATGAGATCAATGCGAATCCATTCCCATATGATATTTATGTAAACTGATGTATTTATATATGAATATATATATATATATATATATATATATATATATATATATATATACATATGTATGCATACATACAATTAAATATATTTATATATACGTATATTTATCTATTGAATGTAGTACTTAAGTGCGTGCAAGTGGATTATCGGTTCAGAAATAAATTTGACTTTGATGATTTCATTTAGAATCTGAGACGTTCGTCAGACGAAAACTGTTTCATGTGAAAATACATAGATTGTTAAACTAATTTTAATATTTATATATTGTATTGTATTAAGTTACTCGTATCTCTAGTCTAGTCGATAGAAAACACTTTGGATTGGCCTGAGTCCAGCTTACTCCTATGTGTGTGCTCAGACTAAGGATCAAGGCTTTACCTGCCATAAGTTAATTAACTTTTAGTCTTATTGATAGAGTGTCTGGATACCAGAGACCGATGTCTTTGGATGTATCTAAAACTTAAGTTCGGTCGCTGATCGACTGTACGATCAATATACCCGCTTCGAGCAATCCTGTAAGGGGTGCGCAAGAGATCAACAAGGTCAGTCGCTGAATAGTCTCCTGACCTATGCTAGATGAGTTGCCAACAAATTTTTATTGGTTAAGCAAATTGTTTTGAGTACGCTAAGAATTTCAGATACTTGCAGCACTACGTAGCAAACGTAAAGAAATAAATGTGTGTACCTAGCAAATAACTGTGCAAAATGTTGTCTACCTACAAGAAACCAAACAAGAACTTTGCAGTCCGGCATAGCCGACGGCACGATGCTCGTTCACAAAAGCTAACTTCAAGGAAATTCTAAGATCAAAGGCTTATATTGTCCGACTTAATAGATTGTTTCATATAATAGATCAATTACCTTTAATGCTAGTAGCAATAATACTATAGACGGATAGATGTACAGACGGACGGACAATCAGACGGATGGACGTACGGACGGACGGCTATCTTAACTCATCTCTCGTCCTGATCAAGGTTATATATATATATATAGTTCATGGCCTGTTAAAGGCTTGCTTCTGACTGTTAAATTTTCGCAATACTATACAATACTAGTAATACCAATACTATAGATCTAATTCGTATACCCAATTCCATTTCCAATTCAGTAGATGAATTCCCAGTTGAATTTCTACTCAAGCAAAGCAGTAAGAACGAATACACTCAGTATGCTGTGTGGACGAGTAAACATCCTATACAAAAACTATATTTAAATGTCAAAGAAAACAGTATTTATTGAAAAAATATAAGAATAATACCAAAAAAAATAGAGGCAAACAAAAAATATGAATATCAAAGCAAGGAAAAACTCTAAATGGATTTTTTTTTAATATTAAATTTTATTTTATTTTTTTAATAAATTTCGTGTGCGAGCGCAGCTCAAATTGAAAGAAATAAAAAATAAATATATACACATATACATTAAATAAAATATATATAGTCATGTAAGTTGAGAGAGATTATGGGAGAAAAAAATGAATGAAAATGAAAAATGAAAATGAATGAAATTGGCAAAAGCCGAAGTGAGTTAAGCCAGTGGAAAGAAAAAGAAGAAGATGGAAATATATATGGAAATAATATATGGATAGCAAATTGCAAATGTCTTAACGTAAAAGAAAGTATATAAAAAATATACCCACACATAGTCACACTCACACACACACGCACAAACACATATATAAACAGCCAATGAGCAGAGCAGTCAGCGTCCTAAGCGTCGCACTTAAAATAGGAAATATGCATTTATCCACCCAATATAGATCAATATATAAATGTGAATTAAGCCGTTTCAATTGGTGTCAATGTTCAATATTCAATACATACATATATTATATGCATAAATACATAAAGCAAACTTTAACGAAATATATATTACCCTTCGAATTCCATATGAATGTCAAATAAAATCAAGTTTTACTCACAAAATGCCGGCAAAGCTATTTATCAATAAATTAATTGAATTCTCCACAAAAAAAGAAGAAAATTTAAAAAAAAAAAAAAAAAAAAACTGATGCGTTTTAATGGTAACTTGGATTGCGCTGGAGCTCGACAGCCCCCAAGAGAGCGTAAAGCGGTGGGGCATAGAGCAGAGGTCAGAGGGATTTTCAATAAATTCAAAAGAAAAAATTTTCTTAAGAGCAGCTGCAGAACTTCAGAGGCCGATATACCTCTTACCGAAAGTACTCATATTTTAACTGTTATTGAACGGGTTGAATTCTACGAAAGAACTCAAAGTTCTCTTTGTAACAACTATGGATGCAATAACGAGTTGACTATGAGTTAAGCGGATGCTTCAATTTGTAATGCTCTCACAATTACACTTAAAAAAAGTCTAATTTTCCATAATAAGGAAATTGGGGAAAAAAGAAACATAAACTGTTTACGTATACACTGTGAAAATTTCACATAATGGCCGTACGGAAGGATGGGTGAATGAATTGGCGAACGAATGGGCGAACGGATGGGCACCGGATGGACAGACGGACAAATGTACAGACGGAGGTATGGTCGAAATAAATGGTCGGACGGACAGTCAGACAGATACGCCTCAACCCATCGCCCTGATAAAGGATGTAATGTACCCATTTTTTGCTGTGACAGGCCTTCTGCGCTCTGTTACATATATTTTCACATAAGTATTATATCCTAATATTTAATTTAATTTTAATTTAAATAGAAGTAGAATAGAAATAGAAGTACAAATTTTAGTTGCATTTTTCACCAATATTTTAATACAGATATTGATACAACGAAAACTCATTAACGGAATTGGTTTGACTTCACTAGATGACTAAACTAGATCATTTGCCGAAATTTACTAAACATATTCGATTACAAGTTTTTATGTTTTAGTTTTTATAAAAATTCAAAATATATTTAGGAGTCGAAGGGACGTTTTGTGTTTGGTAAGTCTCTATAAATACTTAAGGTATAGATGATCTCCAACAATTTTAATAGTATTTTTAAAAATAAAATTGAAAAGTGAATTTAACATAAATATATTTTTATTTTGTTTTCATTTTTATTTATTTTATTATTAATTTTTTTTTATATATGCTTGTCTTTTTTTAGAGCTATCTATTTCTTTATTTTTCGCTTGATGAACTTCAAAATAAAATTGTTTTCCATTTAAAGCATATATATATATATATATATATATATATATATAAATATATGAAATTTCAGAAATTATTCAAAAACTTCAACCTAGCTGAAGTAGCTGGAAGTCCGTTCAATGGATCAAACTGAATAATGTAAACAGAAGGAAATTTTGATCTATAATAATATACATATTTCCATATCAAATTTTTACATACAAAATAAAATATATTATAGAATACAATTTCCAGATGAAAAATTCCCATTATCCGGGTAATCCCGCTTAACAGTCGCATCTATAATAAAATGTTTTTCGTATTTTTTTCTTCAATAAAAAAAACTTTTACTAACTATGATAATTAAAAAAAAAATATATATATATATAAAAAAAAATGGTGTGGTTAGATTATGGAAGAACGGCGTAAGAATCACACGGCAGAGGAATATACAGTGATCATTGATTACAACAAAAGGTGGGCGGATTACCATGGCCGCCAGACCACCAAGCGCTGCTTCACCAGCTCCGCCAGCTGGCGCTGCCGTTGGCGCTTGCGCTCAAAGATTTGGTGGCGGATCTTCAGCAAGATGCTAACGCGTGGTGCGGCAGACGAGTCCGCTCTGTTGCCTGTGGCCGTGGGCGTGGATGGGGGCGAGGTCAAGGGCGTGGCATCGCTACATGTGCTCAGCTGCTCCATGAGCAGATCCATGTCGTGAGTGCCAGCCACGGCGCTGGGTTCAGCTTCGTGGTTGCTCGGCTGCTGTTGGAGCTTCAGGCGCTGACGCTGAAGTGGGCAAAGGGTTGAGATTAGCTAAGGTGGCCGGTTGGCGAGTCAATTGTGGACTCACTTTTTTACGAGCCGCATTCTCGGCGAGAAATCGGCAGAGCTGCTGCAGCTGCTGCTCGGCCAGCGCTTCATCGTGCTCCTGCTGTGTGCGCTGCTCCAGGCGGTGCAACTGGCGCTGTTTAATGGCCGCCTGCACCTTGCACTTGGTCTCCGCCGAGTTTAGCTCCATGCTGAGGCTGCGCCGCTGTTGCTGCTGCTGATGATGGTGATGTTGTTGGTGATGATCAGCCATCTCCTGCTGCTGCTGCTGCTGCTGACGTTGCTGCTTTAGTATTTTGTATATGACGCCCATCTCTCGATCTCAGCTGTCCCGTGGTTCACTCGCGCCGAGCTGCTGGCAAAGACTGTCCAAATTTGTAGCCATTCTCAGCTTCTTATACGAGCAGCGACTGCTACTCCTACGAGCCGGCGAGAGAGCGACAAAGAGCGACGGCGGGTGTGAGAACTGATGCTGGGTTTTTTGGAAAATGCATACCAAAAAAAGAATCACAAATAAAAATAAAGCATAACTCACACGCTGTGTGTGTGCGTGAGCGCGTGTGTGTGCGCGCCAAACTTCAACTTGCCATATGAGCCGTCGCCTCAAGTGGAGTACTATTTTCTTCTCATTACAATGCCTTTGGCAGCAACACATGTGGCGAGCCGAACATAGCTAATAATAGCACGCTGCGCCAGCTGCAGAGCGAGGGAGAGAGAGCGGCAGTGAGTGAGAGAGGCGCGCACATATAACACTTTCGCTGCATTGTCAGCGCATGTTATCCCGTTACTTTTCTCGTCCACTTCTTCGTCGCCCATTCCAATTGTCGACTTGCGCTCCTGAGCCCGCCTTTTCTGTCCTACACTTACACAACGAATGAGTGCAGCGACTATGTTATTAAATTAACTAATTTAGAGAGTATCATGCTCTCTTCTCATACTTAATTTTGAAAGTTATACTTCGCGTAAGCCTTGTGTTCGTTCAGCTTAGCTTATGTACCAAAATAAACATTTCGAATGTTTCAAACGGTAATTCTACATTAGTGTGACTAATTATAGAGTGTTGCGAAGTCAGCTCGCTTCAAAATACATATTCTTACACTATTGTTATAATTGATATGGCCTAGATCTTAATAGAGCGAGATTTTCATATAAATGTAATAATTGTATATAATTATGTACATTTGTATAAGTATAACATAGTTTCATATTGCTTCTTCTTTTAACATTGCATTTTAATAATATTCCATATTGAACATATAGTATGTATGTATGTATTTTTACAACTCTAAAAATAGCGTCTGGGAAAAACACTTTGCAGCAGACGCACTCGCATAGCCATAAAGAGCAACCGAAGGAGAGAGGCAGCGATACGAAATGCGAAGCGGCAGGGAAACAGCGAAATAGACAAAGACAGAGCCTCGTTCTGGGCTGCGTGTCTGTGTCATGCCATGCACTTGAACTCCACATTCACATGAATGTTCCATTGGCAGTCGCAGTCGCAGTCGCAGTCTCGCAGTCGCAGCCGCAGTCGCTGTCGCTGCCGCCGTCGCAGTGCCGTTGCCTGTCCATATGCGCATTCCCGTGCCTCTGCCCCTGGCCCGATCCTTTTACTAGTCCAGTCGACTCCGCCGCTTGCCATCATTCCTCTGCTCTACTCATCCTCTTCCTCGCATATATATATATTTATGGATATGTATGTATGTATACATATATATATTTACACATATGTACATACATATTATTACATGCCTGTCGTGCCGCAATGCATGACTTCGTCTTCATTTTTTTTTCGTATTCCATTTTATTGTTGTTGTTGTTGTTCGTATGCTTGTTGTTGTTTTATTCGAGCGTCAAGATGTTTCAAAGTGCACTTCAAGTGCGTTACAATTTGTGTCTATTTTTAGATACTTGGGAATACGACAGATAAGCGCGCCGCCATGCAAAAGACGATTCTTCATGCATAGATGTTAGTTAGCCACTGCGTAAATCATAATCATAGAGACGCCATTGAGAGTGTAATTAATTAAATAATGCCTAATGAGCGAATAAGACTTATGCTTTAATTAGCTTTAGCTACAAGTGTAGGTATAAGTAATAGAATATGTATAAGTATAAGTATATGTTTAAGTATATGTACAAGCATAAATGTAAGTATAGCTGGCTTATTGGACTAATTGCCTAGAAAGTAAAATTATATTTTAATATTAAAAGAGCTATGATCGTTTTGTAATCTATTCTCTATCATTAGTAATACTTAGTCTAAATTTGAGACAAGTCTAATATGTTCACTTTCAAATTGCATTAGCCCATCATAAACAAGTAACTAAACTCTAGTCGAGACTGCTCGACTAAGAGATACCCTGAATCCATTGAGCTGTAATACCAATCATAAAAAGTTTCATTTATTCATTAATAGTAAACAACACATGCACACACACACACACACACACACACACAAACATATGCATGCACGTAATATGCTCACTGCGCAGTTTTGCGGCTGCAGCAGAGGCTGTGCTATGGAAACTTTATTGTTTAATAACTTTTTTTCTCGATCTATGTTCTTAATGAAATTTTCGGGGCATGATTATGACATCTAAATGTACCTATTTGCTAAATTTCAAGTCTCTAGTATTTGATATACGTTAGTTATCGATTTTGTTGAATTGTGGGCGAAAGGGGCGTGGCATCAAAAATCCAAAAATGACAACATGTGCGGATTCAATATAGCTATCAACCACAACTTAGTGCACGATTCTATCTTTAACGGTGTGCACGCCAGACCTCAAAAACAAAGCGATATTTTCGATAGTTATCGATAAAAAAGAAATGGGATGAGTTATCGAAAAAAAAAAATAAACTCGTACAGCGTATGGTATTATCGAGCATTTTGCTTTTTATTTGAAGTCTCTAGCTTTTGTGGTTGCAGAAATCCAGGTGTTTACACGGACGGACGGACGGACGGACGGACGGACGGACGGACGGACGGACGGACGGACGGACGGACGGACGGACGGACAGACGGACAGGGCTAGTTCAACTCAGCTCATCGAGCTGATCAAGAATATATATACTTTATGGGGTGTGGCACGCCTCCTTCTGCCTGTTACATACATTCGCACAAAAACATTATACCCTGAAATTTCCATTTTCAATGGATTCAGGGTATAAAAATTCCAATGCGCATGGGCGACCCTCTCTGTCTATAAGGAAGAGAATGTGCATGTCAATGGAGGTGCCAGTGATATATGTGTGTGTGTGTGTGTGTGTGTGTGTGTGTGTGCGGGACTGCGCTGGGTTAAGTGAGCTCTCGGCACTTGAGTTTCGTTTAGTGGTTCATTCTACATGAGTATTAGACCCAGATGCACTCGGCTAAAATGTCTGTTACGAATGTCATTTAAATATTTCACTCGTGCATTTCATGCGTCGCATTTTCAAATTGGGCCCCTTTCAAATGGTCGGTGGTTTGCTGTCGTAATACCCTGTAGACAGTGTGAATGGAGTATATCGATGGTGTGGGTCATGCAGTCATATAGCTGGGCGTAGCCGATATCTATCTTTATACATCATTTATTTTATATACGCATATCTATTCATAGATCTATTTCTATCTAGATCTCTTCCGTCTGTCCTTTCATCAGCTTAAATATGCAGACCCATTAAAATTGGAGTCTATTGACTATAAAGTTATATCCAACTCGTAGTTTTTCCGATTTTCAAGTTTTAGAGTATCTTGCAGTCGAGCACACCCGCTTAGAGCTCGCTCACTTGTCTTTTTCGGTGGTGACAATTAGCTGAGTGTGAGTGTGAGTGTGTGTGTGTGTGTGTGTGTGTGGGTGGGTGATCATACATTTCCCACAATTGAACCGGAAAGCAAAGACTACACTCCACACTAGAAGTGCGTGGAAACTCTCCCCCGTTTCCTTGGAAAACCAAACAAGTGCCGAGTGGGTAATATAAATATTCATTGCCTGCTCGGATTTGATAGGCCCTGGATTGGCTTTTCGTTCTGGGAACGCTGTGGCTAATCGATATGAATTGGCCTTTCATAAATTTGTATATTACTTTTGTTCTATTTGCGTACTTCCGCCTCAAACTTATTTTTGGCTTCTCTCTCCCGATCTCTCTTTCCCTCTCTCTCTCTCTGTCTCTCTGAAACTTTGATCGCCAAACATAATTGGCCTAGTGCTAAATGGTATTGCAGCTGACCCACAAATTATAGGAAAAATCTGTTGGACAATTGGCGTCTCTGGGGCGTCGCAGTGGCGCCCTACGCGTTGGCCCATATTCGGTAGGAGCTCGTCTCTCGCTGGGGGCCACGGTCACCGGCTGTTCGGCATATTGGCGAGCCGACAACATGCGATATACGATTATATATAAATATATATATCCTCAAGCACATATCATGACGTTACGGCACAATTTCTCACGGTTCCCTCGCAGCAATTTGCCAAAGTTGGTGCTGGGATCTCGCTCGTTGGGCCCCCAACATCTGACAACTTGTCAGCAGCGGTAATAATGAGCTGCGATTAGGGTGCCCTGACTAGGGATAATAGCACTGAAATTTCTTATGAGATGAGCATAAAAATCTCTAGGCTTAAAATCTGAGATTCGAACTTGTAATCGTAATACTCTGAGAATATATATTTTTATATACATAAAACATTGTATTTTCTGGTTTATAGGGCTGATCGGTATACAGATATATACGTATATCCAATCTCAATTCTCAAGAGATCAGCCCGGGAAAAGGGTGAAGAGAAAGATGGCTTGAACACATGTTATCAGATGCAACCCCGCTGCTCGTTGACTTGGCTGGCCACCCACTTGCCGCAGACAGAGACTGGGGAGAGCAAGTGAAACCGCCCCAAAGAGTGTCGCTGCTGCAGTCAGCCGTGGGAAACTTTACTGTGCTGCAATCTCAATAAGATCAACAACACGGTCAGCGTGCTGCCGACTAGAAAATACCCTGTTTTATCTAACATCTGAGCCAACCTGAAATATATCATAAAAATAAATTAAGAATATACTGAGATAAGACTGAGATAAGAGATAAGAGATAAGCTCATCAATTTGATAATGCTTCTTATGACTCTTTAATGGGTATTCTGTAAATCCACCTAGAATTGTGAAAGATAAAGATAAGGGCGAGCAGTGGGTAGAATACTAGAGCAGAATATTTTAAAAATTCCGTGCCCTATATCGATCCATACAAATTCAACAGCAAATAATATTTCAAAAATGGTCAAATCTCTTATAAAAAAAGCAATATAAATATGTAAATAGTTAAGTAATATATGATAAGTCCAAATATATAATATGTCCAAATATAAAATATTACTCAATTACATTACCAAGCCGAAGGCGCCTTAGCTCTAGTTACGAGATTTTTTTTTATTCCTAGCTACTATAATTATTTAGATTAAATCTTTCATGTTTCTAAACATCGAAACATCGAATATTCATCGAAGTGTAAATCATAATGCATAAGATCTGTTTCACGTACTCCAAATTGCCACGCCCCAAGTCGAGCTTTGATAAATCAATGGAGGAGCTCAAGATTAACTTAGTTTTTAAATGTTCACTTTGTACATTATTCCATATATATTCATTTGCTCTTAGGCTCTCTACCCGGATATATTTTTCAAATTTCAAGTCTATTGTATGTATAGGATTACTCGATATACCTGGAGAATATTGATAATTTATAAGACTTGTATACCTAGGAACATATGCTCCAAATTGCTCTAGCCACTGTGGCTTGTAGTCAAATGAAAATGAAAACACCAGCAAAACTAATATACCCCCTTTAATTCGTGAATGAGAGCAAAACGTAATTTTGCTTAATTAAAGACTTACATCGATTACTAAGTCTTATGAAACTAAGATTTGAATTAAATTTAAAGCAATTTTATATTTTTGTATACGTTTAATTTTGCCAATTTCTAGAGCTCCTATAAAAATTTCTAAGATTCTTCAAACTTCTCTAAGAATTCAGTAAATTCCTAGATCTTTTCTAAAAGTGCATTAATACTTTGAACTTCTTTAAATTTTCGTAAGTTCCTAGAACTTTTCAAAAAACTCTTTAAGTAAAACAATTTGTGATTTTGGTTTTCTTTATAATAATTTCAAAAAACGTTTATTTTCCTTTCTTTAATGAGGCATATTAATTTTCTTTGTTCTTTTTGATTTATTTGATGCGTGGGCTTTTCTATTTCCCTCCAATGAAGTGACGCTTCTGAATCTCAATTTTCATTAGAGGCAAATCAAGTTTTGCATTAATTAGCGCAAAGCACGAGGTCGCTTAGCCTCGAGGTCAATTATTATTAACTTAAATATTGCTTATGTTTTTTAAGGAAATTATTGCATTTAGTTTGACAAAAGGAAAGTGAAAAAGTTTTCTTTGGTTTACCATAAGTTTGCGAAGTATTTGCTTTAAGTATTATTAAATATAGTATTATTAGTCATAACAGTGTATTGCATTAGTTTGTATAGTTTAATCTTTTGCCATAGCTTAACTGCTAATTTGATTTTTATATACAATTATTTTCCCCAAAATTTTTGAAGCGCCAAAAAAAAAATTGATTGTTGCTGCAGTATTTTACTTATTTATTTTTCAACTTTTGAAATTCTTTATATTAAAGCAACTTTTTCTCATTAGCTAGCTATTAATATAGCTTATTAAGTTCAATTTAATATCATTTCATTAATTTCATTTATTTTTATTTATTTTCTTTTTGTTTAATTGCATTTGCTGAAGAATTTCGGTGAGAATTAAAAGGCATGCAAATATTCTGTGCTCTAATGCAATAATATATGTATAATTTGTGGGCTATAAATAGGCCCTTGCAAAGAACCAAATAATTTAGAAATATATATATGTATATATATATATATATATATATATATATATATGTATATATATATGTATATATATATATATATATATATATATATATATATATATATATATATATATATTCATTGCAATTTTCAGCAAATTAATTTGGCCTTTAGCATAGAAAGTGAATTTTGTTGCTTGTACTGCGCAATCGATAGCTAGTAAGAGTGTTTCATTTTAATTTAGTATATGTTTAGCTAGTTTTGCATAATGGAAACCAGATCATTTCAATTGCTATTTATTGCAGTAATTTCTAAATTTTTATTTATATTTTTCTATTGACCAACACATTTTCAGTTATAGTTTAGAACAAAAGTCTTGAGTACATTTTTTGTCACATTTTTCCATATATATATTTATATATATCAATTTTTAATTTTTTTTTTCCATATAAGGATAATACAAATTTATCATATGTATATATTTTAATACCATTGCACTTCAAATTGGTGTTAAGCATTTACTCAATGTCCAAGTGATTTCACAATTTATTTATTTATTTATTATTAACAAAAAACCTCTAAAAAATGTTTTATTATTATATATATATATATATATATATATATATATATATATATATATATATATATATATATATATATATATATATATATATATATGTTTTATTTATATATATATTTATTTATTATTATTTTTGATTGCTTTTTTTTTTGCTGGAAACATTTAAACTAAACGAAAATATTTGCTGAAAGTGAAAAATAAATTTGCTAAAACTACAGTAAGCACTCAATATGAGCAGCTGGTTAGCTGGTCATATATATATATATATATGTTTAGCTATCATACGGAATGATCACTGTAGCAACTCAAATATAATTTTATACGAAACTGACTACATAAATTCAACGCAAGCATTTGAATAAATTAGTTTAATTATTCGAAAAAGAGAGAAAACAAATTTTCTAGTGCCAAAAAAACGAGATAAAAACACTAAGAATTGTTTAAAAGCACGAATAAAGTAAGTTGAAATAGAGTATAAGAGTTAAGCACATGGCAATAGCAAATGTACAATTCAGAGATGTATAAGATGAGCCCTGAACCCACATGGCACTAATATCAATATAATGTAGTATTTTTTTCAGTGTATGGTAAGTGAAAGTATTAAAGGAAATTTGTGATGTATAAATCGGATAAGAGCAACTGACATGAGTGCTTTTCACTTTTAAATTGATTCGAGATGCTGGGTTCAGGGCATCTGCTAGTCAAGCAGCACTGCCTGACAATATTTATTTTTTTAGATATGGTGTTTTAACACTTGTGATTTTTAGCTTAGATTTTATTGATATATATGTATTTCTTTGTTTTTTTTTTTTTTTTCTATATGATTCTACTGTTTCACACATTTTGTTTTACTTTAAGCAAAGTTTGTCAGAGTTTAGAGTTCGGTTTTAATATTTTTTTTTTTTTTTGTTTTTTCATTGATTTTTTATAAAGCTGAACCACATATAAAATAGAAATCATTTTAGTATGGTGATTAGACTATTTGTAGAGAAGAAAATATACATACGAAAGCAGAAAATGAAGAAAAGAGTGTATAAATTGTTAAGCATAGGTGTATAGTTCGTATAGAGTGTGTGTAAAGAGCGTGTATAGAGTGTGTATAGAGAGTGTATAGAGTGTGTCTGTTTACCAGAGAGTTTCCAGAGAGTTTGCACGACGATGATTGTAAAATGCGATAGTTTCTAAGGCATTCAAAACGTACTTATAAACTTTTATATATATATGTATAAAGATATATACACATATATATATAAATATTGCATGTAAATATATTTCGCTTTTAGTATGTCCATTTGAATATGTTTTAGAAAGTTGCAAGCTCTAAGTAGTTGTAGATTGCCAAAATAAATTGAATAGAAAATTGTTTGATATTTTTCAATAAGGCATGCATAAGAATATCGTATCATACATAGAACATATATATGTTCAATAATAGTAATTAATAGTAAAAAAAAAATATGTATATTATATATAAGCATCTTTTATTTGTACTCCTTAAGCTGACCATGTGTGTGTACAGGCAGACTAAATATGTAGATTAGCTCAACAATTAAATATATCAATTTATTTTTATAGGCATACTGAAGACAAATAGAATTTTTGAATTGAAAAAATATATATTTTGTATAATATACATAAATATATTTATTTGAGTGTGTTAATTTAATATATAATAAAAATAAATATGGAAAGTCAATTTAAATAATAAAATTAATATTTTATTGAAATAATGTTTTACTAAATATATATTTTTATAAATTTCTTTTTGATAAATATATTTTCTCACATATCATAAATGATAATTGAATTGGTTTAGTTTAAGAGTTCATAAATATATTTAGTTCAATTTACTATATGCAAAAAGATTTACGCATAATAAAAATAGAAATATTTATATATATAAATTTTTTAAAATTGATAGATACATACATAATTAATAATATCTCGCACCCATTAAGCCTCCTGGCAAGCATCCGGTCTTTTTATAAACAATTGAGAACTCTTTTAAATAAAAAATAAACAAAAATCGAGCTCCGCGTCCAATGCGCATTCTTATCATTCCCCAATGTGAAACCTCTATAAATATGACTCATACACATGATCTGGCTATAAATAGCAGACTAAGATATATATATATATATATATATTTACATGTATAGCTATCTATAGGGAGTATTCTGATTTAGGAGTCAAGCTGGACCGCTATTTTGAAAATTATGCAATTGTTTGCCATAAATTATTGTGATTAGATTATAACAGTTAAGCTGAGCATATGGCATGACAAGAGCAGGCCGCGCCATATGTATGGACTTGAGCTGCTTTGCTAAAAATAACTCTTCCTTGAGGTATCTAGATAAAATGATAAACAAATTTAAGATAAATGAAATAAATAAACCAAAAAATAATTTAATTGACAAAAAAGTTATAAATATTGAAAATATTTAATTTGGCTAACGAGAACTATAAAAAAAAACTTAACAAATTTTTGTTTAGTCTGTGTGAGTTGCTCTTGATACTTCAATGTAATATAAGATTATTACATAAGATTTTACACGGTCTTCCACTTCTTCTTTTTTCTCTTTCATGTCGATATATTGTGGCGCTGTTGATAGTTCAGTTTGGAACCAAATTGATTGTCTGCGCAGTTAATTTGCTGCAGAAAGCAATAAATGTCTAATTCAAATAAATTCTGCACGCACACATAGTTCAGCTGAAAGGATCGATTAGAATATACATAACTAAGTATGTACAGCAGGTATACATATGTATATATAGGTAGCAGCATGCAAATCTGTATCAATTGAGTGAGGCTGACTTAATTCATACTAAAGTTAAAAAGTTTTTAATTTGAAAATACACAAAAAGCGTCCTGAAACTGTATTTTTTTTAAGTCGAGTTATAATTATCTTTGATTAGTTTACAATAAGCAAATTTTGTTTTCAATTAATATCGATTATCGTTAATCGAGCTGAATAAGCTGAGTAGTTGGGGACCTTGTATATATATATATATATATATATATATATATATATATATATATATATATATATATATATATATATATATATATATATATTTACTATACATACTTGCTGGTATATGTATATTAGCATTTATCTATATATTTCATTTATTATTTAAAAAAAAAAAAACAAAAAAAATTGTCTGACTTTTTCTTTAACTTTTTAATTTTTTTTGGCAAGCATTTCAATAAAAATGCTTTCACAATAGAGCAAATGCCTAATGTTAAGTTATATATGTATATATAAGAATACATATTTACGTAATTAAAAAAAAAAAAACAAGCATTTCCTTTATTTTAATTGGTGTTTTGTTTTTTGTATATATATATATATATATATATATATATATATTATATTTCTCATATATTTCTATTTTGGTTTGACGAATTTTTGCGTAACATTCCGCTGTGGGTTGCATTGTTAATTGTATTTTATTTCATCGTTGTATATGCGTGTATATGTGATTTCAGTAATATTTGCACCTAATTGCAGTTTCAACCAAACGAAAATTTCAGCTTCAGTTTTCGCGTTCAATTCGGGTAGGTGTGTTGGTTGTGTGTCTGCATGTGTGTATGTGTGTGTGTGTGTGTGTGTGGGTGAATGCACTTAACCATTTATATTACACATATGCATACATATAAATATCTATACATATTTATATATATATATATTTATATATGTACGTGCGTCTGTTTGCTTGTATATATCAAACCATATTTATATTTATTGTGCACGAATTCGTTGTCTTTGCTTCATGCCAATCTCGAATTACAATTGCTGCGGTTAATCACCACCTAAACTTAACGCCTGCACTATACGTGGATCAGCTTTACTACCCTCGCGAAACTCTTCCAAGGTTAGCCGATCGTCGTGGTTCTTATCCATTTGATCGAAAATCTTATCCACACGCTTCTGCGGCGTATTCTCGTCCTCCGTTTGCGGCTGTTGGCCCTGCAGCAGAAAGAGCATAAATCAATTCAATCAATCTTGAATCATAGAAATTGTATCAAATAACTAGAATATTCGCTCTACGAACTGCATTTACCTTCTTGACCTGGACAAAATTAACACATCAAAAAGATAAATTTAATTTTAGCAAAAGAATAGTTTTCTGCAATCGGGCTTAAGCCACTGCCCAATAGTTGTTGATTTTAAAATATTGTCCGAGTGAGTTAAAGTTAGAGTTAATGAGTTGAGAAATTGTCCATGGTTGTACTTAACAAAAATTATTGGACTCAATAAGCGTAAGGCTGACAGTTTTATTTGAGCTTCAAAAATTTAACCGCGTGAGAAAGATGCTCTACATATATTATCCGAGAGAGTTAGCTTGTTTCTATCGATTAAACATTATCCGCGTGAGCAAAGTGGGGCTGACAGTTTGCATTGACTGAATGTAAAAATATTATCCGAATGATTTAGTCTGAGCTTCACTAAAGTTGTTCATAACAAGTTATCCGAGTGAGTCAGTGAACGGCTGATAGTTTTTGCTGAGCTGTTGAAAATGCGCTATCCGAAAGAGTGACTGGTGTTCTAGATTGTGTTATTGCACAATATTATTAAGAGACTAGAAGAGAGCTTGTCTAGAGTTGTAAAAATATTATCGGAAGGGAATAATAATATCCGTATTTGCTCACTCTCACTCAGAGAAAGATAGTTGTTTTTTTAAGGAGTCTACATTTTTTGCGGAGGGACAGCGAGATAGCTAGTGGGGGCACTTGTTCAGTGTCGTTCGTTTGTCAGTGGACGAAGAGAAGACGACTCGGAATTGACATTGCATTTATTAAAATTATTATTATTGTATATTTTAAAAAAACTTTTACTTGCACTCGGAATCAATACAGCTTTACCCTCTCCGGAGACTTGAGCACTTACCACCATTTGATAAATGGCATCCACAATGTTGTACATTTCCTCTCGAGTTATGTAGCCATCATTGTCGACGTCGTAGAGACGGAAGGCCCCTATTAATTGAAGAAAGCATACACAAGTTTTCAATATTTATTCAACTGGCCTGAGCAGACTCAGTCCGACTCACAGTGTAATTTCTCATCCAAATTTCCACGTGATGTTATGGACAGCGCCCGTATAAATTCCTCAAACTCAATGGCTCCATCCTGGCGATAATTGAAATTCATTAATTAATTCAATTACATTGCTTCAATGGAATTTACTTACATTATTCTCATCGAACACTCGAAATACCAACGATGCAAATTTACTAGGATCACCGTCCGGGAAAAATTGCTTATAAATTTTGATGAATCCCTGTGCGCAAAGGACATTTACAATAAATGACAAGAAAACAAATCAAATCAAAATATTGCAAGCATATATTTATTCGTTAATATATGTTTGTGATATTCAATCAGGACTGCAAACCTAATAAGAAGCTATTATATTCGAGCTCTGTTCAAGAAGTATTCTTATTATTATTTTGAGAATATATTTATTTTTTCATGAATATATCCATTTTGTACGCTTTAAAGTAAACCCCATGGAATATTAGAAAACGCTTAACTTTTTTTCAAGACTTTGGCATATTATTTTTCATGACCTTATTTAGAGCCCGCTCCAAGTCATGTCAATCTACAAAATCGTCGGCTTCAGCAGAAGATAAAGACGCTGTGTGGGCAGACCTGGTATAGAGAAGGTCAAGACTAATCCAAGTCTCCAGCGTAATTTAGGGAAATTCTAGACTTTATGAACTTCTTGAACAGACCTCAAACATGTACATAATTTAAATAATTTGTTTTCACCAAAAAAGCTTACAGCCAAGAATTAAATTAAATATTTTGTTAAAAAAAAAATATATATTTTATTAATAGATTAGTTTAAAATTTCGTGAGCTTACGAATTGTAAGAAAACTTTTCTTAGAGATAGAGAAATTCTTTGAAGTTAGGCAAGAGCAATAGAGATAAGCTGTTTAGAATTGATTTAGTGTAAGGCATAGACATTCAAATTAGTTTCCTCTTGCTAAAGTTTAACAATTGGATTGAAGTTCATGCTAATTTGAAATGAAGACCAATCATATTAGCTACCTCAGCAAGGCTTGTTTGCAGCCTCCACTGAATTTGTTCAGTTTATGCTCTCTATGCATCAAATTGTATATCAAACAACAGCAAAACTTGCAACATATACTTTTTAATAAAATATTATTTTATTTATTTTTTTTTTAACTGTGGTAATACATCATTGCATGAGCTGCATGAAAGCCGCAAATAGCTTTGAGAGTGTGCTGTAAATAAAATATATGTTTATATATATATATAAATATATGTAACGAAAATCGAAAAAAATAGAGTCAAATTTCGATTGTATGACTAGCAGATACCACGCAGCTGGCATATATTAGTAAGTGACCTCAACGGCTCTCCACTTTGTGTTCCGTGTTCTCAAGTGGCTTTCATGGGCATGAGAATGTCTTCTTTTACCTTAATAAAATGCTTATCTTATCTTAGAGAAGATAGAGAGTACCCGAAGAGACGTAAAAAGCTGTGCACTAGTACCAACAGACATGAGTGAATAGCTAATGCTAGTACTAGGTATAGTCTAGACTTCATTACTGCATTACTAATGCAAAAAAAGCTTTATCAAGTTTCCTAATCTATATTTATCGATATTTGTAAATGAAAGAAACATGACTAAGTAATTCTACTAAGTTTTATATATCCAGACTCCTAATCGATATTTCTCTATGTATAAAAATTAAAGAAACATGGCTAGAAAATTCTGTTAAGCTTCATATATCGAGTCAACCAGTCAATATTTACCGATCTGTGGGAAAAAAACAAGAACGGTTGAATGGGTAGCCTTAGTACTATGCTTGGTATATAGAGACTGGCTATCAATAACTAACGGATCCTTAAAGGCGAACATCTGAGAAAAATTTATATTGGGTATAACAAGTCGCCTAATCGATATTTATCGATAGATATAAATAAAAGTAATATGTAAGTAGGATTTTGCTGTAACTCTTGACTCAACTATTTTAAATATTCTCTGTAGGCAAACAGGGTCTACTCTCTGACGCATAAATTTGTTTTTCAAAGATCTGGGGATCCGGTTCTCTCGACCTTTATATACCGCACTTGATTTTCTAGCTGCAATAATTGACTTAAATAGAATTAATGCTCGAACCCACAGTGGATGTGTCGAGTGCTTTGCTGCGGTTGGACGTTTACTAAAAAATAGTTATTTACATAAAAATTTGATGGGCTCGATGCTGGCGCATAATACCCCTTTTTTGCAGCCATTATAGACACATAGTGGGAGCGAGAGCAGCAAACACATTTTGCATATCAGCAAAAAAAAATGGAAAAAGGGAAAAAAATTCGACAAGTTTCAGCGTCAGCCGCAAACAGGCCAAAAAGCCGCAGAACTGCGGCACCAATAATCGCGCTGGCAATGAGTGTGGCGCAAGGCCAAACAAACATTAAAGCGAAACATAAAAATTCGAGTATGGCCATAAAAAAATTTGGCATGTAAATAAAAAGTAAAAAAGAAGAAGAGCGAATTGCTAAGTAGTTTTTGCAGTTGGACTTTTGTTGTTGAGCTCTGTGTTCTTTTTTTTTCGCCTTTGTTTAAAATTGTAAATTGTTGAATTGGATGAGGCTGGCTAAGGGTCTTATGTATTTTGGTTAATGGTTTTTAGTAGTTTTTAAATAAAATATGCTGTAAACGTATTGGCGATGAGCTCGCGGCTCGTACTTACTTGTTCAGTGAGCAGACCGTTCGGGCAGTCTTTGAGAAAGCCTTTGTGCCTTCAGAATGATAAAGATTTTTTTTTTGTTTTTTTTTTTTGGATAGCACAGTGAGAGAACGAGGTGAAACAAAAGATATCCAGAGCAAAATGCAGAGTCAAAGAAGAGCGAGAGAGAGAAAGAGAGAGAGTAAGACAGAGGGAGAGGGAGAGATAGACGATTAAAGATTAACAAACAGTCCAAAATGTTGATAGAACACAAAAGAAAAGAGCAATAAAAAAATGTAATTAAAAATTTAAAATAAATAAAAATTCATATGAAAGTAGCTGAGTATATATGTATTTATATATACACATAAGTATATACATATACGTTGATGGATATTGATAGAAAAGAAAAACACGTAAATGCGAGAAATTTGTACATGGAAAATTGGTTAATGTAAATATTTAATAATCGAATGTCAACAACTTGTGTGGATTATTTAATGCTAATTGTGTTTGTGCCAACGCCAACTGATATTTACATATTGTGACGCATTCGCATTCGAATTGGCCCTCATTTATTTCAATGCTCATTAAAAGCAAAAATTTCGATTTTCGAACTGCGAAGCGAATGCATTCACACACACACAGAGAGACAGAGAGAGTCAGAGAGAAGAGATGAACATGATTACATTTAATTTAAATATGATATAAAAAAAAGAAAACAGGAAAATAAAATTGTTAAATTGTAAATGGACCGAACTCATGTGTGTAATACATACATACTCATTAAGAGGCGCTACGATTTGTGGCATGTAACAAATTGCAACAAAGTTCTTACCATTGACGTATTTCCTTTTCGGTAACTGCAAAGAGACGAGAAGGAGAGAGAGAGAGAAAGAGAGAGAGAGAGAAAAAAATATCTATTAAATACTTGAAATTAAAGTGGGTGAGGGTAAGCCTGATACCCTGAGTATTTGATTCATACACAAATATATATAATTATGTATTTTTTTTTTTAATTTTTTTTTTATTAATTACATTAATTATTTCTGATTAGCAATCTATTTTGCTTCTGATCACTATATATATAGAAATTTATTTACTCTGTTTCTTCATGTCACATCAACATACCCTGCATTCACTAGTAACATTTGCTACCGACTGCATAATACTCTCTAGTAACTAATGACAGAACTCGGGAAAGAACTGCTTAAGAGACACCTGTTTCATATACTCATATATTAAAATTAGAAAACAAACAATTCTTTTTACAAATTTAGGAGACTTAAGTTAATTCCAACCAGGAAGGAGCACATATAGAACACAGAGTCTGTTCCAGGTAGTTCTATTAATATCGATATCTCTATATAAGAAAATAGCTATTGCATAGAGCAGCAACAGACATTTTGTAGTAGAGGCATGTATACATATAGAAGCATATATGAACAGGTTTTGTCATACGAGGTGTGCTCAAGAAGTATCGAGAATTTTGTATCTAACTAATGCCGGCAAGTCAGGCAGTTGCTTCGCTTGCATGGATCAAGGACGCCGTATCAAAAGTTGTTTAAAAAACAATGCATTTCCAGTTTAGACGGAGGTTTACGGAGAAGACACCTTGGACCGAAGCATTTATCTGTGATAATCCGCGCAAATTCATAAGTCGCGATACTTTTTGAGCCCAACTCGTTTACTCTAAAGCTTTCGATCAAACTAAGGCATCCAACGAATGGAATCATATAGATATAGTATTCATGAAGGTGATCTATATGAAGCATATTGCTGATTTGTCACGCCTCAAGCCTTAACAATATATCCGTGGAGGGTATAGGGTGGACGCATATAAGCCAAATGTGTCTAGCTTCAGTTCATGAGGCAGGACAAGCATTTAGTCCTTTGATTGCACAACAGAAGTGGCAGCCGCCGCATAGCCTTTTTACTAAGTGAATTAGTAAAACAGTTGCACATCTAATTTAGAGTTTACGACTTTCACTGAATCAGTAATCAGTCATGAGCTGGCCAAGTATGCGCCGAGCATGGGTAATTAGGCAGCGAGCAGACAAGAGTTTCTAAATGGATTAGCTGAGACGTTGACCGCAATCAACATTAGTCTAGCCAAAGCTGCATATTAATAGTAATAGTAATAGTAATATTAATAGTAATACTAATAGCAAAGAGTAAGAGTAAGAGTAATGCTAATACTAATAATAATCGCCATAATTCAGGGGATTAGCTTTCGCCTGCTCAGTGCGGCTCAAGCACGCTTCATTGTCCGAGACTCAAGCCATGCTTAAGCCGCTTACCTCATGCTCATGCCTTATCGCCGGCCAGATGGTCAAGCTGATGAGCTCTCAAACAATTTGGCTCAGCCGCTGAGTTATGCCGTCTTAGCCCAAGTTTGGTCGGCTTGCGGACCTCAAATATTGATGAGATGCCATTGACTAGGCTTAGGCAGCAAGCCCCACTAAGGAGCTTGCCAATTGCCCCAGGTGGTCCGTCGGAAACATATAGACTGCATATATATGAGTGTATGTGTGTGTGTGTGTGTGTGTCTGTTGCATAAAGTTCATATCATTTAATAAATCATTTAATTTATTACCTGGTAGTTCAGGTAGCGCAGTCAAAGACAGACAGCCCTAGAGGAAACACCCATTCCCGCATTAAAAATGGAAGCTCAACTAAATATGTATATGTACATTTATTGATATAAATATATGTGTGTGTGCGTGTGTGCGCTTATCGCCATATAGCATACTTAAAGGCGCGTGTGGTGCATGCACGTCTGCACTTAGAAGCCAAAGCGAAGCCGTGTGTCGTGTGGCACTTTACAAATGAGAACAAGTAAAAACATTTTCATCTGACGCAATCGACTAACTCATACTCTGTACCCATGGAGTCATGTGAAGGCTCCAAAAATATGGAAATTAGAGGGTATTTCACTGTGTGTAAAAAAGTTGTATAATCCTTATTCATAATATTCATTGAAGGGGCAGAGGAGGAAGGAGCACAAAGTTCTTTTGCTAGATGTGACTTTATAGACTTTAAGCTTTGCCACGCCCCTTGCGGTAGTATATATATGATCTATGTTTTATATCTATCTAGTAAAATAGATAATCTTGCTTGAACAACGAGAATTATGTTCCTAGCTTCAAGTTTCTAGCACTTTGACTAAAAATGTTTCTGGCATACGACATTTAGAATATCGTTAGTTATCATTCCCCTAGTGGGCTTAGCGGGATAGCTTTAAGAAGAGGGTATCTACTATATTTTTAATTTCAATTCCCTAGCTTAAATAGCAGCGAAACGATTTGTTTTCATAAGGACGAACGGACGGACGGTCGGACGAACGGATGGACTGACAGACAAACGCACGGAGGCATGAATATTGCTTAAGCCTAATATACTCTTTTCTCTTTCGGAAACAGAGTATTTACATAAAAAAAACACAAGTAGCAAGTAAAACTTGTTGAGTCAGTAACGAATTGGAAATACACTTTCAGATAGCAGATAGAAGATACAAACTAAAAGATAAAAGATAAATTGATATACGATAAAAGATAGAACATAGAACTTAGTATATAGCATACAATAAGTAAAAGATAAAATATAGAATATAGAAGATCGAAAACATATTTGATATCAGATAGAAAAAATAGCAAATCAGTTGATTAATAAAATTAACAATTTGACGAGTTCCTGAACCATTCTTCTTGTTGAATTAGTCTCCCAAGTGGAATGTTGAGCCAAAAGATTTTCTATTGCTGTCAGCTCAAGAGCTGCGTATTTGATTTCGAATAGTACTCGAATGTGTCTCAATGGAAACACATTTGATCTAAAACTCTTGATTAGGCTTGTTAAACAATTTGCCAACGAGAAATGTGTGAAGGGAGAAAAGATTCATTTGATTTTTAGATACATATATGTGGATTGCATTATTAATTGGAAAATGTAATGGCATTGAGGGTTAGGCTGAAGGGCGCGTGAGCTGGGTCTTGAGGCTGACTGGCCGTCAGTCATAGTCCTTGCACGCAATTCAAGTCAGCCGCAGCCGTTGAGCACAAATTGAAAAGCTCCCCAGTTGCCTGGCATCAAAATATAACTCATTATAAGCCGCACAAGCAAAGGGGGCGGGCGGGCACCCTTTATGCCCCCACACGCTTCACGTGGCAAGCGGCGCAACAGCAGAATCAGCACAAAGC
The DNA here is from genome assembly GCA_035047625.1 of Drosophila mettleri. NCBI lineage: Eukaryota > Metazoa > Arthropoda > Insecta > Diptera > Drosophilidae > Drosophila > Drosophila mettleri. Next base: position 14,666,522 of record JAWNPI010000109.1, read on the forward strand.
GCCATCGAATCGCTGTGGCTCCCCCGGCCCCCCCCCCCCCCACACACACACACACACACTTAAAAGTCTACGCACGCCAACGCGTCCGCTAAGTTAGCTCCTGGCCATGTTGATGTCGACGTTAAAGGACTTTTACTGCGGCTATATGAATAATACATGTGTATGGGTATAACTCTGCGTGTGTGCGTGCATGCTCAGTCGTCTATGTATATGAGAGTGTGTGTTTAGCGCCGCCAGCAGTAAAGCAAATTAGTTCATAGCTAGGCGAATTGAGTGAGCTACTCAAAGAACCAATTCCCCCACCAATCCCCTCACACAAGGCAGCCCCAAAAAAAAAAAAAAAAAAAAAATTTGAAAATCAAAAGTAACTGAAAACAAAATTATTTCGATTTAAATGTTTATTTGCACATGGCGGAATTTTTCACATTTTTTTCTGATTCAGTCATTTTGTCTCCTTTTGGCATCAGCCCGCAGTGTTTATTTAATCATTTTCTAAACAAACAAAAAACAACACATTTTTCGTTGCCTGCTTTTGGGGGCAGGCGAGAAAAAGGCCAACGACTTTTGTGATTTTGACTTGGCTGCGTTTGATTTAATTTTAAACTGATGAAATTTAACCTTTTTTTCATAAGCAAAGTAAGTAGAGAGAAAGAGAGGCAGTGATAAAGCGAGGGAAACAGCGAGCGAGTTGAGGCCACAGGCAGAGGCAGAGGCAGAGACAACAACACGCACACACCTAGCTGCTGGCTGCCGACGCTGTCGCCTGGGAGTGGCCACATGCTAATTAATGAATGGCTGCCAAAGGTCTTGCCAACAGCCGCACATTGAAAAACCCTCCAACAAAAAAGAAGTAATATAATTAAGAAATAAGAGGAACAGCGGCAAAAACTCGAGCTGCGACTTGCATGCGGGCGCGAATGTGCACATGTGTGTGTGTGTGTGTGTGCCATGTGCGTGTAACGGTAAACTTCTTGCAGTTGCTTGCCACGCTTCCCACACAACTGTGTCGGTGTGTGAGTGTGTGTGTGTGTGTGTGTGTGTGTGCATGCTCAATACCCTGTAAACATGACACTCTCAAATACGCTACAAACACGCCACCTAGCGGCGCAACAAATGACCAATTAATCAAAACACCTAATTGGCATTCGATTCGACAGCGAGATTATCCAAATAAGGGAGTCAAAAAAAAAAAAAAATAGAATAAAATGTATGTATATATTAATATATATTTATATAATCTTATATATTTTTTTATATATTTATATTTATATATATATTAATATAAATTAATTGGTTTCATTAGAAGTCCAAATTTAACTATTTCTCTTTATAATTCTATTTATCGTACATTCAGATTTACGCTTGACTAAGAAATTAACGAATTATATTATTATTATTATTATTTTTATTATTATTATTATTATTATTATTATTATTATTATTATTATTATTATTATTATTATTATTATTATAATTATTATTAAAGCATTATAAATTTCATTTTCCAGTATAGGTTAAACATGTCGTTAACTCCTTTGCAAGCTTGCATTTTACCAGATGTAGAAAGGCATGGCTATTAAAAAAATATGAAGTATTACAAACAAATATAATATATAAAAAAAAAATATTCAAAATTATACAAATAATCAAATAAAACTTTTATCTCTGAAATTGCCTCTTCAGTAAGACCGTCTATCCAGCCCTTAGTCTGGCAGTCCGTAGTTCCATACGTTTTTCTGTCCATCCTTATGTCTGTTAGCCTGTCTTTCTGTCCACCCTTATCTGACGATGACAAGCCATTTCACCCCCTTTGTAGTTACAAACTTGATTCCAATTTGTAACATATGCTCGAGGGTAACATATGCTCGTTCGTGCAGCGTCTTATAGCTTTATAAGACGCTGCTAAGATATAGATTTTTCAATTATACCTAAACTGGAAATTTGGGGTATTTACTTGGCTAGACATTAAGCTTAGCCATATTCACAGTCTTCCAAAATTGTAGAGCTCTGAATTGCCCGCATTCTAATTAATTTTAATTTATTTTTAAATGACGTGAAGCAAACGCAGTTTTTATCGCTTCTCTGGCTAACAGCTATCGGCTTACCTACACATGCTGCGTGTTAGCTTCAGACGCAGTACAGTTGCTAACAATGCAGCAATTAAGAAACAAGAGCTTTCGATTGGCCTTGGCACATTTCATGCAAGTTTTAATTTATGCTCCGCGTGTGGTTTGCAAATGTCACGATTTGGTAACATGAAGTCGAGTGCGTTTCAAATTCCATTTGGTCAGAGTAAAAAGCAACTTCATTAACTTCATATGTGAAATGAAGCGAGACAAGCAGAAGAGATGGCAGCAGCTCGTGTTAAAGTTGACGTTAAATTTGATAAAGTTGACGTTAAAGTTGGTTCGATACAATAATTGACACTTAAGTAACCAGCTATCAAGAGTCTTGCTCTCGCTGCCTCCGTCTCTGCCTCGTGGCACTCTGTGTAGCCAAGCGAATCTGTTGGAGACCTTCACTGAGTGACTGACTATGCGTCTGCGACTCGTCTATATGTTGCACTCGAAACTATAAAACTGGCAGAGCTAATGCTCTCGAGCACTTGTCCGTCGTCCTGTGAAAGCTTCAATGGCGCCATTAGCAAATTATTTACAACATGTGCATCATGTTTTTGGCCTGGGATTGGTATTTGTACTGGGACTGTGACTCTGACTGTGACTGTGACTGTGACTGGGGCACAGGCACGAGCACGGGCACTGGGACAATGACAACGCGCAGGAAACGAAGAACAGTGTCAAAAGCTCTGCAGAAAACAAAGTCGATTTTTAAGAGGACTTCAAATTGGAATTAGATTACGAAAATTAAAGTTGACACAGACAAAGAGATGAGAATGAGAGATACGAACATTGCCCAGAATCTAATCGTGAAGCTAGAAATTGAGACTAATGCGAAAAGGAAAAATATTCAAGCGAACTGAACGCAAATCTCAGCATCAAAAATTGGCCTTGGGCTGGAATATATTAAGAGATTGAAGTGCTTGAAGGTGCCTAACTTCATAATCAAAGTCTAGCTTATTCAATAAATTTTCGCTCCTTTTTCGTTGTCCATCGAACCAGTGTGCAGTTGGCATTGCCAGGCGGCAACGGCAGACGGCAGGGACAAGCGCTTGAGACTTCATTGGCAGCAGCTGTTCGATGAGGGGCTGCTCTGTGGGCGGCAGGGGCAGGGGGAGAGCTGTGTGTTTTTACTGCTCTGGTTGCTCTGCTTGTTGCTTGTTGCTTTTACACGTTTGATTTCCACTGCTAAATGCCAAACAAACTGTCACGGGTAGACAAGCTGAGTGCCCACTCATACCGATGCAGCCATTAAACAACACGCCCAGAGTGTGAGAGAGAGGGCGACTGTTAAAGGGGGACAGAGTGTGTGTGTGTGTGTTGTGTGACAATGGAGCATCGAACACACATAGAACAAGTGAAATAATAATTTCAACATTGAATTGAATTTTGAGTGCCAGAGCTGACTGCATGCCAATGCGTGCACGATAAACTGACGGGCGGCTGGCTGCCGGGTGACAAGGAACAAGGACATTGGACATAGCACAGCCAAAAAGGACCATTCCCATAGACTACATACCACACACATACATGGGCTTGAATAGTCAAGAGCATGTGCCAAGCGAATGCAGTTCAAATGGCATTGCAATATGACATTGCGACAGGCACGAAGCCTGTCTGCTTTTGAATCTGGGTCTGGGTCTGAGCCGGAGCCGGAGACTGAGTCTGAGTCTGAGTCTGAATCTGGCTTTGGGTTCGCCTCTAAAATTGGCTGCATCTTAGTTTTATAAGCGATTTGCCACCGTCTTGCAGCGACTGCTTGGCGGAGCGTAGCACAAATGAAAATAGACATAAAAGAGCATGCACAAAGAGACAGAGAAAGGGGAAGGAGAAGAGGGCGAAATGAACATTCTCAAAGATAAAATACTACCAAAGGATACAGCAACGGTAAAAGTAATCAAATATTGGCCACTTTGACTGCGCCCTGCTTATTGACATTGGCTATAAAATGTCCAACATTTTTTCCCAACTTCCGATTAGAATTTAGACTCTACAATATCTAAGTGAGGACTAGACACTATAACAGGGGAGTCAGCTGGGAAATTTCTTTGTCAATGATTCAGAGTTAATCATTTAGGCAAATCTGGCCAACAATCAGACAATCATCCAATTAGTCAATCAGTGCGTCCATGGGTCAATTGATTAGTCAGTCAATCAGTTCATTGAACTTAATCAATCAGTGATTCAGACATATTCAGTCAGTCAATCAGTTGGTAAATAAATCAATAAATCAATTACTCTGTCAGTTCCGAAAGCAAGTTAGCATTTTCATCAGTCAATCAGAGATCAAATTTAGCATTCAGTCAGCCAGGAAATCAATCAATGTTTTATAGCATGTCAATCAATTCTTAATAGTCGTTCAATCAGTCAAGCACTTAAAAGTCAATCATTCAGTGACTGAGTCAAACAAGAATTCACAGTTAGTCATTCAATCAGTCAGTTCATCTATCAATCAATCATTCAAATGATTCTGCGAATAAATTAATTAGTCAATCAGTGCTTTTAGAGCTCACATGAAAAGTCAATCACCTAGTGAATCAGTCAACCTGTGAATCATTTAGTGATTCAGAGCAAGTTAGTCAATCAAGTCGATGAGCAGTCAGTTAGGCATTAATCAGTCAGTCGATGATTGCTTTAGAGCAAGTCAATCAATAAATTAGTCACAGTTTTCAATGAATTGATTGTTCAATCAATCAGTCAATTCATCTGTCAGTTATTCAGTCAATTCTACGCATTCAGCTCAAGTCCTAAACTCAGACTCCATTTAAAGGCACTTTCCGACGGAGTTCGTAAATGCCAGCTAAAACTCATAACTATTTATGTATTTTTACAGGGTATCGACCAACATGGAAACATTAAGTTTGGTCAAGGCTCGTTGGCAATAACGTCCAGTACAGCAGTTAGGCACTTGAATCAAACGGGGATTGCACATAATAAGACCACTTTGGCCAATGAACAATAAAGAATACTCCTAAGCTCTTAAAGCTCATGAACCGACTATGAATCGAAGCCAGCAATCCGAATGCAATGGGCCGTAGTGTAGAAAGGGGGGGAAGACCGAGTGCTGGGCGGCATATCAGAGTGCACTCAGAAACTTTTGCCATGTGCAACTGTTGGAAAGTATATGTGTATAGAAAATGTGTACCAATGCTTCTCCTATAAACTAAACTCACGCAAAGCAGCAAGGCCCCAGGCAACCGACAAGAAGAAAAAAAAAACTAAAAAAAAAAGTACTTCAGCTCTGGCAAACGGTTATGGAGCACTTGGCCAAAAACTCGCTTGTCGCTGACGCACTTCACGTACAATTTGTCACAGTTCCAAGAAATGTTTCGTGTGAAGAGAGCAACTGATTTGATTCCCATAACCAAATCACAATATCTCCGTAACAGCGTGACATTTGGCTGACAACAATCAGAAAATCTGTTTCATAATATTTCGCATTCAAATGAATGAATCGCAAAATCATTTCAAAATATTTCGTGCATACGACTTGTGTCAAATATGCAATTGGTATCGGCGTGAGCTTACATATGCCCAAGAACTAATGTATGTAATGTAATGTATGTAATGTTAGGCAGAAGACACGCTCAGTTAATCTGTCTACCCAAATGACCATAAATCTATCCGTTTGCCTTTGATTATCTATCGATTTATCTATTTATCCGTACGTCCGCCGTGCATTTGTCTATCGATTTTCCGCCCGTCTGTCCTTTCGTCTATCTGTTCGACTGTTTGTCCTCTTATCCGTCCAAATATCCAGCCGCCTGTCCTTCTGTCCATATTTCAGTCTGCCTGTAAGTCTCTCTGTAAGTCTGTCTATAAGTATGTCTATAAGTATGTCTATAAGTATGTCTATCCGTCCGTCCATCTGTTTACCTGACCGTCCGTCTATGACGTCTATTGGTCCGTCCGCCAACCTATCCATCCGTCTGTCCGTCGGTACAGTACGATATTCGTAGTATTCACTTTTAAAGTAAAATTAATATCAACTCCCAGATTTCTCTTGATCACGCAAACTCACATAATCTGACTCAATCAAATTCGAACTCGAATTTTATTCTTTTACATTGATTTGATTGAATTTGGTTTACTTTCTGAATATAAATATGGTTCTGTAAGATAAATCTTGTGTGAAAAATCATGGTAGCATCTCAAGCTGACAAGTTGAGCAGAGGAAATCAATACTTTCGGTTGCTCTGGAACATGAGAGAAACGGTCTAATTTGTATGGCTTTGTGCTTTGGCCAGAGAGGGTTACCGAATTCGAAGGACGCGAGACGAGGAAAGCAGACAGCACTTAAATGCTACATGGCAGAAACATAGACGAATTTTTTCCATTTATATATTTATTTTTTCTTTTTTTATTTATCTGGGAAAAACTTGCGCACGTTTGAGCTGCCAAAATGGCTTTCAAGAGTTTTTAATGCTCGACACAATAATTCATATGGAGTTCAAGGCTGGAACGCACCCAACATGATTTGTGGGACTCAGTCATGAGGTGGAATGGGGAAGGCTTGGAGGGTTAAGCGCTGCCTACTCACAGTATGTGTCCGTCGTCAGGCGATCAATGGTATCCTGCTTCAATTTGGAGTTCTTCTTGCCCATTGTGTGGCTGTTGTGGGTGGTGTGTGTCGATGCCGAGATGTGTGTGTGTGTGTGTGATGTTAGCCCACACAGCCAGTGGGGTCAGCGAGGGGGCGTCCTGTTAACGTTAACAGGTAATTGGACGGGGCGTGTCTTATCCCGATTCGCCACTGGTTAGATCTGCAAGAACAAGTGACAGAGAGATTAAAGATAGACATACATATCCGCTGTGGGCCACAAGGCACATTGTCACGGCGAAACGCTATCCATCATGCGCTAGCCACAGCCCTGCTGCCATGCACCTGCCATGGCCAGAGAAGCGACGACGCCCCCCGAGGGCCTCTCTAGCCTCAGTCACGCTGATGAATAGCAAAGCTACTTTGATATTTAAGCATGTCACAGCGAGCTCTCTCTCTCTCTCTCTCTCTCTCCGTGTGTGTGTGTGTGTGTAGGTGTAGGTGTGTGTAGCTGTATATAGAGCCTCAGCCAAAAACACTGCGACGCTGACTACGTCAACAGCCAGGGACATCTCACAATACCAGCGAATGCCAAAAGGAGCTGGCGTCAGTCACTCATTCACTCACTCAGTCAGTCAGTTGCTTAGTCGACGTTCTACTCTTTCGCCATGTCATTCATAATTTTCTAACACGCTTTAAAAATTATACAAAAATGCATTTCTTATGGCATCTCATTTAAGATCAAAATATTCTCACACTTTGAAGCTCTCACTTAGTTATTTGAGCCAATTAAATGTTATATAACGTGCTAATGAGTATCTAAACGAAGAGCATCGAGTTGGCGGCTAGCGAAAAGTTTGAGAATGTTTTGCCTTCTGTTGGCTTCCTTTACCTTTGCGGTTTGAGCAACGAGGACAATGCCGAGACTGCGGCGTCGGTATGGATGACGACAAGTTTTGCAATCAAGTTATGTAATTAAAATGTAAATAATTTCCCAAGCAAATTTTGTGCGCAAACTTTTTTAATTCCTTGTTACAAAATTTGGATGAGCCTTCAATTGACTTTAAATTGGCTATTGAAACGATCTCTCTCTTTCTCTTAATGTATGTGGTTCTCTCCCTTTCCCTGTCTATCTCTTTATGCATGTCTATTTCTGTCTGTATTACACTCTTCCTCTCGCTTGATTAATCTTATCTCTGTATCAGCTTCGCTTCCATTTCAACTCTTCTTCTATCTATCTCATTCACTCCACCTCTGCTTCTTTGCCCTGTCTCACATTCTCTTTTTATATCTCTCTCTATCAGGCGTTCCCTCTTTATTTCCCTTGTCATTCTATTCTTGTCCCTGTATAACTATTTCAGCCTCTCTGAGCCTCTCTCCCTATCTCTATTTTTCTCTGTACTCTCTCACTCCCTCTGTACTCAATATATTTCAATCTATTTAGGCCTCTGTACTCTCTCTGTCTCTCTCTCACTCCCCTCAATTTGGTCTTCCTTATTTTCATTATTTTATCTCTATCTCTCTCTCTTCCTCTATACTCTCTCACTGCCTCTGTACTCACTCTCTATCTGTCTATACCTATGTACTCTCTCTCTCTCTCTCTCTCTCTCTCTTTTCTACTCGGTCTATCTCTCTCTTCCTGATTTTCTTATTTTAATTTCCCTCTCTGTCTGCATACCCCACTGTCTTTTTATCTATCAAATGCTGTCTTCTTTCATTTTTTCATCCCTTCTACTCTCTCTCTTTCTCTCTCTATCTCTCTCGCTCTATTTATATTTTTCTCTATCTTATCTGTCATCTATCATACACGCCTTGTTTTGTATTTTTTTTTCCATTTGCTCAGGCCGTAAAACTATTATTCAATACTACCTTTCTAAGCGATTCTCAAAAATATTAGTAAAGTTTTTTTTTTTCAAAACTATTGAAACAATAAAAATATTTGTAGAATATGTAATATATTTTAATATATTATTTCTAGCCTCGAGCATGTCAAGTGTTACGAGATCTAAATTACTATTGATCCGCATATCCAAACGATTAAATTTGAACCTTGTCTATTTCTAACCGATTCAATATTTAATATATTCAACTGGGAATGACGCAATTAAAATGTATACAAAATAATTTAGAGCTATTTTGGAGGCTGTGTGCGGCGATCATTAGATATGTACGTTTAATGGCCATGCAACCCTGGGCTACACACACACACACACACACACTCAGACATACATAAGTGTGCACAAGTATATAAATAGAGATGTGGATGGTATGTGTGTTTAGTCACCCTAGGAATAGGCGCTTGCTCTGGTACGTAAACAAAAAGGACAAACAAAACGGAGCCGAGCCGAGGCGAGGCGTAGGCAGCCAGCAACGGACTGAGATGGACAGCGGACGGACAGCTGTAGACAGAGGACGATGTCTGTGATGCAATTGCAGTGGCTAACGAGCTGGCCAAGCATCGTCCTAGTCACATCGCTGCTGACGGAAGTTGTTTGTGCCAAAGGCTCGGGCCGTCCGTCCGGGCCCGTGTCGGAGTAGGAAATTGAAAAGGAAAGAAAATTGAACATACTTTAAAGCCTCCGGCAGCACAATTCTAAATTGCAGGTGCACGGCACGACTCTGAATTGGCCTGACACGGCGCTATCATAGATACGGTCGACATGACGCGATTTCCCGTTGGCTTTAAATGTATTTTAACTTTTGCCGCTACGTGCGTCAAAATTACAGAGAATTGCCGCTGGCGTCGACATTTAATTGAATAATTGCCAAACGACTTGTAAACAAGTTAGAAGACTGGCCCAGAACTTTGCCCAACGAGTTCGTATGCCAATTTGTTTTAGCCAGAGCAGCAAAAACAGCACAAGCATTGGCCACGGGCCCATAGCCGCGCTGACTGCTGCTGGTTGCTCACCAAATTGGCCAACGTTACCTCCACACACACACACACACACACATACACATCACACTCATTACTCAACGTGTCTTCGAAGGCATCGCAGCTTAACAAATAACTTGAATGCCAACAGGCAGCGAGACAAAATCTTTGCAATCGCCTAACTATGCGGAATTCACACAATTCGCAGCCTCCGAAATGTTGCGTTCTTTGTATAATTAAATCAAATGGCGCGTATGAGAAGATATACTAAAACTAAGCTAAGTATTTTAGCCTAATTAATGTGCACGACTCGCGCTGCTACGAATTCAGCCAAAGGACTTCATTAGGCAATTGAAACTAGATTTAGAAACAAAACACAAAATGTATCAAAAAAAAGAGAGAGCGTATGTGTATGTGAGAGAGAGAGAACTTTTTGGGTATATGAGCTCTGGGTAATTTCAATCATCAAGATAGAGTCAAATGAAAAGACTCCCAATTCCGACATTGAGTAGAACTCGAATGCATTGAAAGCAATTTTTTGTTTTTTTGATTAGTCAATGAAGGAGCGCTTTACTAACTTAAATTTTTATAATTATATAAATAAAAATAAAAATATATAATAGCTAAAAAAAATATATATATCTTTTACATGGACAATTAATTGAAATAAATTGAACTATTCTCCCAGCAATTATTCTTTTATATCTATCGAAAACCCTTATATAATTTAATTTTGATTGATTCGATTTGTTTTAGCTAATATATATTTTTATTTCAAATTTCAGTTCTCTAGAAAGTGTTCAAAATTTAAATTGCTTAAATTCAATGGCGAAATAAACTGATTTCAGACTGGCGGTCAGTAGGGCGGACGGACGGATTTCGATTTCGATTCATGCGCGAGTATAAAAATAGAAACAGTTGCTAAACCAAGCGTTAAGAGCTTCATTAAATGCATCAATATCCAATGAGCAAACGATGCTTCATTAGCTTAGCAAAGGAAATGTAAATTAAGTGCAAAATGAGACAAATCTGACCAGATCGAATCGACTATTTATACCAATCAGATATATAATGTCTTTATATAAATATAAACTTATACTGAAATCACGCCCTTCTCTTGTCGATGAAGAATTTTCAATTTTGAGTGAATTTCTCATTTTCGATTGGATTAAGCTTTCTTCCTTTTCCCTCATATTAATGCGCAGCCCTAAGCATTGTCATGGACCGTTCCACGGCTTCAGTCAATGGAATTTTGCCACAGACAAACTATTCGCATGGCACATGTTTGCCCGCTCCATAGCCCAACTAATTGCCATATTCAGTCAGCGAGCTGCCACACCCTCTACCCCCGTCTCTAATTTAGGTGTAGTTTGTGTTTTTTTTTTTTTTTCTTCTTTTTTTGGTTCTGCGAAAAGGTCGTGGGTGCCGTTGGGACTTAGCCAAATGGTATGCAAAAGGCAAAGGCCGCATACAGCTGGTTTTTTGTGCAATTTTTGCATACTCTGTACCCAAAGGGAAAAAGAGTATATTAATTTTGTGACATAGATGTGCATTGACAAAAAAAAGATCAAATAATATAGCGGATAGTGTGACTAATCGGCTAAAACTGTACCGTTTAAATTGGACTCGTGAGTTTATGTTAAGACCATGAAACAAATAACGAAAAAGCTTAAATTTTCTAAGCAATCAGACCACTCAGTTTTTTTTCAGGCATGCATATCAGTCAGCATTCAAGTTAGACTGGCTTAGTTCCAGTATGGAATATTATACCATTCCGCGTGTGTCATTCAGTTATATTAGTGTATCATTCAGTATGCCTTTGTTCCAGTATTATATCATTAAGACACATATAGTATGTCTTAGATTCATAAAAGCATATTTATAGCATTCAGCTTTTGTCAAGCATCACCTATAGACTTTCGTATCATTCAGCTTTTGTCAGGCTTGCAGATAACTTGGATTTAATTCAGTAATTATGACATTGCTTAGATTCAGTATATCATATTATACTATAATAGCATACTGTAGTTGGCCCTTAGATCAGTAACATCATATTATAGGATTCAGGTTATGTCAGCCCTGTCGTTAGAACGGTATATATTCGGTATATCATTCAGCTTTTGTCAGCCTTCAATAGGTATATTATATAATTTCGTCTTTGTCTCGCTTGTGGTTAAATTGGTATGGCATATTAAGAACTTAGATTCAGTATACCAAATTATATAGCATTCAAGTCTAGCCAAGAATGCAGTTATAGTTACATATCATTCAGCTTTTGTCAGTATCATAGATTGGTACTTCGATTCAGTTTATCATATTATAGCATTTTGCCTTTCTCAGTTAACACACGCTAATTATACCACTATATATTATTCCTTCGATTTAATACTATGGCATTTAGTTATTTTCAAGCATGTATTGAGCTGCGTAGCATTCAGCTTTTAAATTAGATTGGTTTAGATCAAGTGTAGCATATTATAGCATTCAGCTTTTGTCCCGATTGCAGTGTGTCATTGAGTATGCCTTAGAATCATTATGGCTATTATATCTGTATGGTATATAACATAGTATGGTATATAATATAGTATGGTATATATATACCTTAGATTCATTCATATTCTGCATATTCTGGTTTTGCATACATATATAGTGTCGTAGCATTCAGCTTTTGTCAGTCTTGTTGCTATGGTTTCTTGGATTCTGCAATTAGCATATAATTCCTCAGTATAGCACGCCCTTAGATCACCTTATAACATTCTAGGGTTCAGTTTTTGTCAGCACTGTCGTTAGAACGGTATATATTCGGTATATTATTTTATATCATTCAGCTTTTGTCAGCCTTCAATTGGTATATTATATAATTTCGTCTTTGTATCGCTTGTAGTATGGCATATTAAGGCCTTAGATTTAGTATTCCAAATTATATAGCATTCAAGTCTAGCCAAGCCTGTAGTTATAGTTACATATCAGTATAATTGCTTTGGTAGCTTAGTATATCATATTACAGCATTTTGCCTTTGTCAGTTAAAATACGCAACTATACTACTGTATATTATTCTTTCGATTTAGTAATGCTTATTATGGCATTTAGATTGAGTTGCGTAGCATTCAGCTTTCAAATTAGATTAATTTAGTTCAAGTCTGACATATTATAGCATTCAGCTTTTGTCACGATTGCAGTGTGTCATTGAGTATGCCTTAGAATCATTATGGCTATTATATCAGTATAATAGTATACTATAATATATATATATATATATATATATATATATATATATATATATATATAATATATATAATATAGTATATATAATAGTATAATAATAATATAGTGGTATACCTTAGATTCATTAAGGCATATTCTGAATTTGCATGCATATATAGTTTCGTAGCATTCAGCTTTTGTCAGTCTTCTCATGTAATTAGTATATAATTCCTCAGACTAAGTATAGCAGGCCTTAGATCACCTTATAATATTCTAGGATTCTGTTTTTGTTTGGACTGTCGTTAGAGTGGCATATATTCAGTATATCATTGTGTAGCATTCAGCTTCTGTCAGACTGCATATTAGAGAGTTCGACTTTAACATGCTTTATTTAGATTTCAATTTTGGTATATGGCATATTATTCCATGCCTTAGATTTAGTATGCACAATTGTATAGCGTTCATAGTCCGAGCATGTAGTTATATATCATTCAGCTTTTGTCAGACGTATATCACGGATACTTCAAATTAGTACATCATATTATATTATATATATATCATATTATAGAATTGGAATTTAGTCAGATAACATTTTAAAGTTAACTATACTACTGTATATACGTATAATACATATGTATCCATATAGCTCCTTATTCAGCAGAGCATATTATGGCATTTTGTATTTGTTAATGTATATAGAGTTGTGTAGCATCCAGCTTTTGTCAAGCTTCAAAGTTGAATATTATATAATTCGGTTTTTGTCACGCTTTTGGTTAGATTGGTTACTGTAGCATAAAATAATATGCCTTAGTAGTAACTAGTTTGCTTATTACAGCGTATATTGTGCCTTAGATACAGTAAAGCATATTATGGCATTCAGTTTTTGTCATATATAGTTAAATAGTTACATAACATTCAGCTTTAGTCAGGCTTCAAGTTGGAGCTGCTTAGTATGATATATCATAGTATGACTTATTATAGCTCTTATTAGCTCTCTCGCATATATTCAGTACATCGCTTTATAGCATTCACCCTTTGTCAGGACTTTCGTTAGAGCGACATATATTCCGTATATCGTTTTATAGCATTCAGCTTTTGTCAGTCGTCAATTAATATTGGTTAGATTCGGTAGAATTCCGACTTTGACACGCTTACAGTGGTGAGATTCGTGTACCATGCACCATGCTTTATAGTATTCACCCTTTGTCAGGACTTTCGTTAGAGCGACATATATTCCGTATATCGTTTTATAGCATTCAGCTTTTGTCAGTCGTCAATTAATATTGGTTAGATTCGATAGAATTCCGACTTTGGCACGCTTACAGTGAGATTCGTGTACCCTGCACCTCTATGGCTTCGATTCAGTATGGTGTATTATAGCTTTCAAGTTATGTCAATAATTCAGCGTTACGTAGCATTCAGCTTTTGTAAGACTATGAAAGTGTCAATCAGCCAATATCTATCAGCTCAAAGAATTATCAGGGTATCTATAGGTCGATCCGTTTCGACTCGAGTTTCCTTTGACTTCTTTTAGCCGTGATTGCAGTCTTCATTTTTTTTTTATTCTTTTCTTTTTCTTTTAGTTTTTCAATTTCTTGTTCAGCGCTCGCTGAGAAATGTCTTGAAATGCAAATTGCAAATTCTTGACTGCTGCAGACCATGTCTGTCACTCAATGTGCATGTGTGCATGTGTGTGTGTGTGTGTGTGTATGTGTGTGTGCTTTAGTTGAGATTAAGTGTTGCTGTTTCACATGCCGTATATAATTTTGTGGCTGCAAAACTCGGCATAACTAACTCGCCCATTGAAATTATTAGTACCGAAAATAAAGTCCAGCTAATAGTCTTACGGATGCGACAGCAAAAACTTTGCACTGTTGTTCAAAGTTCAAGCATTCCAAGTGAATTCCCAACCGCACACACACCCACACCCACACCCACACACACACATGAGCATAGATAAACCCGAACACGACCCCACCACCCCTCTGCAGCCGCCGCCCATGCCACGCCGTTGTTCCCCAAACGCCATGAAAATGTTTCAACACATGTGTTTGGCTATTAACTTGCGCTTTAAATTATGCAAAATCCCAAACAACAGCAACTTGGATGAAAAACAATGCCAGCTCTGCCAGCAACTGCTAGATACAAGTTTTTGCCATAATATATATATATATATATATGTGCACACACACACACCCAGAGACACACGCACAGTTATAAGTTTTATGTGGTGCTGGGGAGTGGCGGCGCAAATGAGAGCAGCGCGATGCTGCCGACAAACGTGAGCAGCAACATTTACATAACCTCTTTCATTCTGATTTGATTATATTCATTCAATTTCGTAAGCCACGCGAGCGGAGCGACCATCGACCAGCTGCAAGACGGCGACAAAGCGCAACAGAAGCAAAGGCAAAGCGTAAAGAGCAAAAGGACCAAAGGCAGCATCGCACCTTTTGCTTTGAGAACGGAGCGAAAAAACAAAAAAAAAATAAACGGAATATTTTAGCAGATGTGTGAGTGTGGGTGTGTGTGCGTGCGACTGTTACCCTTTATGGCTTGCCTGGGCAGTCCATTAGGCTGCCTCTTTACACAACTTAAGCAGCATTGGCAAACCTCACAACTATCTCCGTCTCTATCTGCAACACTCGCTCGCTCGCCCGCCCGCTGCCCATATTTGGGCCATGTTATTTTGTGTCCTCGTACCGCCCTATCTCTCTCTCTCTCTCTCTCTCTCTCGCACACACTTTATTTGACTAAGTAAGTCGTTAAGTTGTCAGACTCGTTTTTCACTGCGGTCTCCCTACGCTTGTCCCTTTGTCTGTCCGTCTGTCGCTATATTTGTCTGCCAGTGTCTCCCTTCCGTTATGTTTTTGTCACTGTGTGCGTGTCTGTGTCTGTGTGTGTGTATTTTATTAAGTTGTATGTGTGTGTGGCTTTATCAATATAGCAGCCGCTTTGCCTTTGACTGGCATCGCCTGATGTCTGTGAATATCTTTTTGAAATATATATATATATTTATATATTTATTATATGTTTTTTTTTTTTTTTTTTTTTCGGCACAAACACATTTCACCAAAACAAAAAAATTGAAAAAAAAAAGGCAAATGGCTTATATGAGTTTTGTAAAGGAATTTGAATATAGTTGGGGGAGTCAGCAATTGCTTGAGTAATATACCTTATCGAGCCGGACGGCAACAGAACACACACGCACGCACACACACGCGCGCTCACAGCACACTCTCTGTTATGATAGAAATGGCCAGCAACAGCAGCAGCAGCAGCCGCAATAACAACAGCAACAGCGACAACAAAAAGATTGTTTTTTTTTTTTTTTCTTTTCGACTTAAGAAACACGCTGCATGCTGGGTGCGCTCGCTATTGGACTCCGGCGAATCGGCAGCCCTCGTGTTCCGTACGTGGCACGGTCTCAAAATCAACTGAAAAGCTTCGGTGCGCAATCAACAGTAGGTCGAATGTCCTTGTTGATACCACCGACGAGGACGACTAACGACGAGGAAGTTCAACACTAATACACACACACACACACACACACACACACAGTCACACTCTGAAGTTGAAGAGACGCGCATCGTTCGTTCGCGGCGGACATGCTCCTGGAGCGAGCTTTTTAAGCGATAGGCGAAAAAAAGAGCCTAGCCTCGCTCGGGACCACAGCAGCCGCGGCCACTGTCGACGGCGACGGCAACGGCAACGTCGACGCCACTGTGCTGTAGCCGAAGCTAGGCTGATAGCGCCGGAATAGTTTAAATAAATAAATGCACCATTTATTTGCCTGTCCCACACTCTGACGACCAGCCCCTAAGTATGCTGTGGCAATTTAACCATGCGCCTAGTCGCGCTGCATACAAATGAGCCTCAACTGCCCCACAACACGCCCACACCCACACCCACACCCACACCTACTTACACACACACAGGCACACACGGTAAAAAAAACCAATTTGTTGCCGAAAGTTTACGAAAATAGCCTCAACTGAAACTATTCCGATATCTGTTTAATCTTTATTGTAAGAAATTCTGCTCGACTCGTATATTCCAAAAATGTTTTCTGTTTAAGTAATTGTAACGGTTATTTACCGTTATCTATTAGATATGATTTAATGCTCGAGTATATTGGCTTTATACCAACTCGTGTGTTAACTTGTCTTACCCTTAAGTTTTTATATTTTTTAATAAGTTTTTATTTAAATTTTTATATTAATTTTCATTTTATTTTGATTCATATTCATAGTTTTTATAATTATATATTTTATTAATTTTAATTATTTGTTTAATTTTTTT
Organism: Drosophila mettleri; assembly: GCA_035047625.1. Taxonomy (NCBI): domain Eukaryota; kingdom Metazoa; phylum Arthropoda; class Insecta; order Diptera; family Drosophilidae; genus Drosophila; species Drosophila mettleri. The sequence continues at coordinate 14,683,561 of JAWNPI010000109.1, forward strand.
TTTAGGAATTTATTAATAGCAAAAAATAAATATTTGTATATAAATTATTACTGAAGTGCTTTTCAATATTTATTAATTTTATTATTAGTTTTTAATGCATTCATTATATTATTGCTACCATCTAATATAATATAAATATTATTATTAGTATTTTTATTGGAAAATTTGTTTTTGTATATATTTATATTACTTTTTGCATATTTAAGAGAAATTTTAATATATTTTCTGTAAATTTATATTGATTATTTCTTTTAATTTTTATATATTTATAATATTATTTTCTAGAATTTGTGAATTTAAATATGAAAGCTTATCATTCACAATCTAAAATTAAGCAAAAAACTATTTTGAACGAACAAGTAAAATAAGCTTCAATTATTTTAATCTAAAATTTTAGGCATTTGACTAATTCTCAAGCACTATATTTTAATTTTCAATTATTAAATGTATTCAAATCTAGGTAAATATTTACAAGTATCTACAAAATTCCAACTTGTTTTGAAACAAATCAAAAACATCTTGGCAGTCAAAAGATAATTTTCGCCAAGGAGAAACGTCGAGCGACCGACCATATAGCTACTCTGAACAATAAGAGTTCGAATTTCAATTACGAGCCTTACTTTATTTTGTATTTTCCTTGATATTTATGAAAATTGAAATGAAAATGAGCCAGCTTCCTCCTGTCGGGCCACTTTGCTATAATTTTCGCGTAATTTATTTCACTCACATTTGATTAAGAGTTCAAGAAAGTGAGCGAGAGAAAAGGAGAGACAGAGCTAGCTCGGCTGCTGCCGTTGAGCAATCCCTCTTAATTATGCTATAAAATTTGTTATTTTCATTAACCAAATTTTATTAATTTCGCTCATCTCGCGATGAGCAAGAGAAAAAAAAAACAGTAAATTAAATAAAAACGGCAGGAAACAAACAGCAGCCCATGCGGCGTATGCGTTATATTATCGCATTAATAAATCCACGGAAATCCATCTGTGCGTGTGTGTGTGTGTGTGTGTGTGGTGCGCGCTTTCTTTTGTCTCAGCACACAGACTTAGAGCCCAAGCAATTGACATTACCAGCGCCAACTCCCACGCGCTCAACCCGACCATCAGTCCTCCGTCCGCTCACGCTCTCAAGCAGCCCTCGTGGCAGCTTTACGCTCTCTTTCTCTCTCTCTCTCTCTGTGTGTCGAATTTTGTACTCAACACAAGCTTTCGTTGAAGCGAAAGCTTTAAGCTTTTGTCCGTTAGCGGCATAAAATTGTTATCAACTTTTGGCGCCTGGCCGCACTCCAGAAGCGACAAAAGTTAAACCCAAATCTCATCTAGCTAATCGCATTTTCCAATCAGCCATATCCACTCTCAGCCATCTCGACCTTCTTCCAGCCTGACAATTGCCATTAACTCGCCCAGCAATCACTGGGACAACGGCACCAAATGACTTTCATTTGATGTCGGCTTTGGGCAGGCTGGCACTTAAATAGTTTAGTTTCCATGCGTAGAGCTTTTTCCATTGAGATTTTGACGAAATTTAATTGAATCCCAAATTAGCTAAATATCTGAATAAAATGTTTCTGAATTGCACAAAAATAAAATAAAGCTTTATAAAGGGATAAATTATAAAGCATATTATAATTTATACAGCATCTTATATAAATTATCTCTTTATAAAGTATTTTCCTGGACCTAAATATCCTTAGATGTTATGGTGCTTTTTGGGTTCATATGTTGGGAGCTTGACTTCGCTCCTGGTTACTACACTGGCCGTGTGGCTCAGTAATATAGAAATAATAACAAAAGGTATTCACGACAATCTGCCAGAGCCTGTAGCGTTTATTATAAATGATGAATACAAAGTGAACTATATGTTTACATTAGCTGAATTTATATCTAATCGCGATGGAAAACAAAGTTGCAAAGTCCCAGCCGGCGAGCCGGCTCAGCATAATAATATTTACAGAGTATGCAGAAATCGCGCTACAATTTCTGATGTCGTAAGAGATCATTAACTTGAATAAATATTATCGAGCAATGCTTATTTGTTAACTTATTTGTGTTATATAAATCTATATAAGAAATGATATATTATTTTATATAAATATGTATATATTATTATATATCAATTTATATTTATTGGATTTTTTTTATTATAAATAATAATATTATTTTTTATTTTTTTTTTTTTTTTTATATTAATATAATTTTTTAAGTTAACTGAATCTGAAAAATATAAATATTTTTTAAGGCAATTATCGATAAAAATAACTCAGACAGAGCTAGGAGCAAGCTAAAGTATCCCAAGGTAAAGTCAGTCGCTCTGAGTCTAGAATATGTTTGGGTTGCATTAGCCCAGTCTTGGCTTGCGCGGAAAATGATAATTTATCAAGATTTACTTATCAAGATTATATTTATATATAGCATAAAGCATGGCTAAGAAAAGCTAATGCAATTTGAGCCATGCCAAAAGATTCATTAAATCAGATTCCAGCGGCACAGATTCAACACAAGATATAAATTGTAATTTTAGTCCTCCTAAAAGATTCATGAATTCACAAATAAAAGATGCAAATCCTTTTATTCCTTTTGCTGTAAGCAAACACTTTCGCTAACACGATTCTTGTTGAATATAAAAAAATCCTTAGCTAAAAATAAAAGCGCTCAACACAAGCAACAACAACAATAGCAGCCAGACGAGCTCTTGCCTGCAGTCCAGCGCTCACACACACACACACACACACACACACACACACACACACACTCATTTAATTACACTCATTAATGTATGGCCTAGGTGTATGGAGCATAAGCTCGGGCGGCTGGCTGTCTGCATTGGTCTCTAGTCGCCGGCGCTTGGTCCCTGGTTCCTGGTCCCTGCTCTCTGCTCTCTACGGCAGGTCTGCGGGCAAGTTCTTGCAACGGCTCTGACTATGGCTATGGCTATGGCTATGGCTATGGCTCCGGCTGATGGTCGGCTGGGCCATGTTTGCCCGGGCGCCATATCGTTTAGCTGCCTCAAAGCCATTGTTAATTAGTGCACCGACCTTGTCGTAATTAGTGCGCACATTGCACACGGCACAGACCACTCCCCCCCCCCCCACACACACCCCACACCAAGCTGGCAAAATTTCCGTTGAGTTTATAGCAAATGCCGCCGGCGGCGACTACATTCGGCCAGCAACATTTTTAGGCCCTGCCATCGCCGTGTCCCTATGTAACTTGGCCGTGGCCGAGCTGCGCTGAGCTCATAAGCCAGCAAATTCGCATAGTAAGTTTCACGTTAGGGGAAGACAAGCCGCTTAGTCTAATGCAATGCAATTACGCGTTTGGCCAATGAAAGCGTCGAAAATGCGCCAACTGCAGCGCCCCAGCCAACTGTCCCGCCACCTGGCCCAAAGGCCGCCAACCGCTACTCAACACCTTTAAGACTTGATGCATAAGGCTGAGTAAGGCGAGTCGTAAACTTGGAGCATCTTTCGCCTGCACCACAAATACATCTGTTGCATGGCTCCAAGTACTGCTGCAGTCGTTCCTTAAACTACATCGATCTGCTTTGCAAATATCCATAAAAATATAGCTTCGATGGATGACAACGGCTGACAGACTTGCTTATAATCTAAGCTATTGCCAAGAGAGATCTGCAGACTTGAAAAAATATCCGAGGGTTTCTTATATGCATAGCTTGCCAGACTTACTGTAGAGCTTGTTCTCTCAGCTATAGCCTAAAGAGATCTGAAGACATAGAAATATCGAAATATAACCTAGTGAGATCTGGAGAAAAATATCCGATCTTTTCTAATACGTATACCTAGCCAGACTTGCTTAGACTTTATGCTCTAGGCTACAGCCCAGACAGATCTGTATGCTTAAAAATATATGCAGGCCTTTCTTATATGAAGAGCTCCACTCTGGCTTTAACCTTGTTCTCTGGTACATCGTAAGAGATCTAGAATTTAGACGAAATATCCCAGCTTTTATTATGGGCTTTGCTTACCAGGCTTGCTCTAAAGCTCATTATTAGAGTTATAGCCTAGAGAGATCTAGTCTAGAAATAGTCGAACTTTTATGATATGTATAGACTGGTAAGCCTGCTTGAACCTTATACTCCGAGCCCCAGCCTAGTAGTACCTGCCAGAGCTGCCCGAGAGCTGCTACTTTGGGATCAAGAGACCATTTAATTATTTAAAAAATTTCCGAAATTCCATACTTAATCTAGAAATTCTACTCTAACGCAGAGTGATCTGACGATGTGGAGAAATATTTCAGATTTTCTTAAATGTATTACTTGCCAGACTTTTTAGAGTAGCTCAGCCTTATCAACTGACTAAGCGATAAGCAAATGCCACTCAATCATCGAGCTTGATAAACCGAGAAGTGGCAGGAAATGCAAGTTGTCTGTAGATAGAACAATTTTATCAAATATTCATCAATTTTTTTTTAACTTCAGAGAGCGGAAATTAAAACTTGAAACGTGCTCAAGTCAATATCAAATAAAATTAGATTGAGACAATTTTCTAAACTCACTTCACGTAGTGAAAAGAAGTTGATTTTATCTGCCAGCCACGCCCAACTCTTACTCCTTTGTCTCACATTTACACCTTGCGTTTGTCTACTTCCTTTGAGCATCGAGAGCGCAATTCACACTTCAGATTCCATTTAAGCCCAGTTGCTCAAGCCACTGGGAAATAAATGAAATTTTAAATGGGAAAAACTAAAGTCGCAGTTGGCAAAAACAGTGGCCGATCGAAAAATGGAAAGAGCTCAAGCAAATGGCATTGCGGCTCACAAGCAAACAAAAACTAATGCTCTGTATGCTCGTTCACATGGCGAAAGCGAGCATATTAGCACTTGCCCATTTAGCATGCCAAATTCGATCTCTTCTTCAGATCATAGCAAATGTATTTAATGAAAAATTTGAACAAAGCAATTCTTGTCGTCGTGAACGAGTATCCTGCAGTCGCGTATAGCTCTCGCTGTGTACGTGGTTCTTTGTGAATATGCTCATCATGGATTTGATGATCATTCGTGTTTTCTGTGGCAACATTTTAGCATGAAAATCGATTTGGCTTAAATGGATTTATGTGCTTTGCATTCATACCAGCCATTTGCCAACTCTCTCCCTCTCAGTCTCTATCTCTGCCTCTCACGCGCAAACACATATTTGATGGTAAAACTAATAACATTCAAGCGCTGACCAACTCTATGTTTGCCGGTCATTGTGGATATTGTAAAATTATGATTAACGTAATAACTGACTGCACAATGCCCGCTCACGATTTCAAATCAAGAAACTAATTTTTTTCTTAACATAACAAGAAATGTTGAAAAGAATTTGTATTTTGTATATATTTGATGCGCACTCAAATTGAAAACACTATAAGATCCTTAGTTGTCAATATGAATTAATAATGAATTTATATATTTAAAAATATAATATTTTAATTTATATATATTTATAATATTTTATTATTAATCAGAATTATTTAACTCCCAGTTGAGCGGGCTCAACTAGGAGTTGGCCCTTAACACCTCGAGCTGATATACTTGTCTTCCTCTTCTCTCTTTTATGCATTTATAGCGGCAGCCCATTCACACACACACTCATACACACACACATACGAACACATGCATAAGCACGCGCTCTGCCTACTACGCAGCGGCAGCGCTGCGACTGCAGCAGAGGCTTTGCTATGAAAACTTAATTGTTAACTAAGTTTTCTTCTAGATGTGCGTTTTAAATGAAACTTTCAGTGCTTTGTTATGACATTATTATGTGCCTATTTGCCAAGTCTCAAGTCTTTAGTGTTTAATATGCGCTTTCTTTGTGTGAATTATGGCCAAAGGCGAGATGGTATCCAAAAGTCAAACATAAAATTATTTTTTAGAAAAATATTCAAGAGCAAAGCGCATGCTTCCATCTTGAATGGTACGCAAGCTGCGCTTAGAAAAGTTAGAGTCAAATTATAAATTGTTTTCGATAATAATGGTTTGAGTTATCGAATAAAAAAGGTTAAAGTTAAAATACTTTTCAGCACGAACTTATAGGAGTATACATTTAATTTTAAGGCTCTGCCTTATGAGATGAGTTGAGACATGAGAACGGACGGACGTATGACGGAGGTATATATATTTATGAGGAGTGGCACGCCCCCTTCTGCCTATTAAATACATTTTCACAAAATATCCCATTAAAAAAAAAATATAAATATATTATATATATATATATATATATATATATAAATAATATAAAATATATATTACATATATAATATATCTAAATAAAAAACTTGTTTTATAAATTTATTAATTTAATTTTAAAACTAAAATTTATTTATTTAATTTAAAAATAAAAAATGTATTTATATCAATGAATTTCTACATTTATTATATACAATTTATTTATATAAGAAATGATTCTCTATATTTTAAATATACAATCGTATATTAAATTTAAGTTTATTAAAACAAATTTTAGTAGATCCACATTTCAGCATCAATTCCCAACAGCCTGTCCAATTAGCACAGACAGCCAATGTATGCCAATATGCTCGCTTACGCTCAGCTCAGGCGGGCAGAGAAACAATCAAAGATTTTACCTGGCGTCGCCCCGCACCGCCAGCCCTGCCAAGCATTGTCCAGAAATTAACATTAATTAAGCGACTAATTATTTAATTTGTTGCGTGCTGCTGTTGCTGGAATTTGGCAAATGGCTGAACAGCGATGCGAGCTGAATGAACTGTGGGCGTGGCCGCATTAGGCTACGCCATATAACTATTAAGATATGCCAGCGAAATGAAAATAAATGAATGAGCGCACTGCAAAGTGGCTTCACACACACACACACACACACACACACACGCACACAATCAAGCATTTAAGTACATGGCGTGCGGCTGGTTTAAAGTGGGTGGGGCTTTAGTGGCTAGTGGGCGTGGCCCGGAGACTCAATGCGTATGCGTAATATTAAGCAGAGGCAAAACAGACCACACACACACACACAGAGGCTCATGTTACACTCACAATTGCTTTCACTTGTCACGCCATCACAATTAGAGTGAGGCCGCAATATGGCAGCTGCTGGCTGCGCTTCCTGATTGATGGGATGCCGAGACAATGCATGCGGCATTTAAATGAATGCAACAATTGCTGCCTCCAGTCATTAGGGTTGGATCAAAGCTCGAGTCTATCGCAACAACTTATTGATGAGCTTCAGTCGCCGAGGACTTGCAAAGTTTCAGCCTAACCTCGACGTCCCTCGTGGCGCTTTAATGATCAGCTGCCAGCGGAGCCAGTCAATTGTGTAGGTAATCAGGCTACTTATTTAAAGTCATGTCGTGGCAGGCAAGTGATGCTAGGGCGAAATCTATATAAGCACATATTTATGTGCATAGTACGTGTGTGCACACACACTCACGCACACACCTGTGCCTCTGGGCATTATGTGCTATCAGCGAGCGGTAGTTAACAACATGTGAGCCAAGTGGCCCTAGCAGCCAAGGGTGGGCCAATGGCTGGGGCCTTTTTGCTAAACCAGAGGCCGCAGCTCTGGAAGGTGTCTAGTGGCAGCATTTGCTCGCCCAGCCAGCCAGCCCCCAGCAACTGCCTCGTCACCGAGTCGTGCCCGTTGCCCTGTCGCCCCAATTGCCGTCTCGCCGTCTCAACCAATCCCAAGCTCTTTGCGTCGTTGGCTGCGATAGCTCCGAGTAAACAGCATTCGAGTGTAGTGTAAACAATCATTGACCTCGTTCATATTTCTCGGAGCGCTCATTTGCCTTTGGCCCCGGCCACAGCTGCCGCGCGCCCCACACGCCACCCGCCACCCACCGTACACCACCCACCGCCCACCGCCCACAGGCATAGTCAGTGCGACGATGACGGCAACTGAGTGTGGGGCCACAATTAAAAATTGTTGTTTAGTTGCTTAGTTGGCCATGTCCACAAGTTGCCACTTGGCCAAGCAACATTGACAGTCTGCAGTTTGAAATCAATTAGCCGTGCTAGCTGGCTCGCCAAGTTGGCTAACTTGTAAGCCGTGTGTGTTACACCAATCAAAGCCCAATGAGTTCTTTGCTTGCCCTTTTGCCAAATGATGATGAGCACAGGAACAGCACAAAGCAGACAAGCCAAAGGCCAACTGAAATGAGCAGCGCCAACAACAAAAGCAGCAAAATCAGACCAGAATCACGATAGTCCCAGGCACAACAAAAAAAAAAAAAAAAAACAATAAAGAGCGGCTAGCAAGGACATGTCGAAGATGGAATACTCTAAGGGATAAATGAATGAATAATAAGCAGAATGAAATTCGCAATTCAAATTTATTTCATAAGAGATCCCAAGATTTTTTTCCTTTTTTAAGAGATATACCTAAGATATAGGACATGGGATCGTTAACGAAAATAGCCAGCATAAAATTAAATAAATAAATGAGTATATTAGAGGATTCTTTTTAAAAGAACCAGTTTCTGGACAAACCCAAAAATCACTTGGACCAATATTATAATAATAAAATAAATATTATATCCTTCTCCTCCTGAAAGACCTTCCTTACTGGCTAGTCCGAAATCGACTCAGAATAATATTTTTGATATATCAGCAGACTCCTACTAAAGGACTTACCTTCCTAGCTGACCCATATATATATATATATATATATATATATATATATATATATAGATTTATATATATATATATATAATCTTGGGCTAGCCAGGAAAGTATATAGAGAATCAGATGATCCAAGAATCGCTTGGATCAACATATGACTAACCTTCTGCTACTAAAAGACCTTCCTTCTGGGTAGCCCAACATAAACCAATATATTTAAATAAATTGGACGATTTCTACTGAAAGACCTATATTTCCAGCTTGGACCAATATATAAATTATTATAATATTATATTATATAATATCTTCCTTCTACGAAAAAACCATCCTAGCCCAAAAATTGACTTAGACCAATACACTTAAGCATATCCTTATATATATATATATATATGAGTAAATCGGAGACTCCTCCAAAGCGACCTACCTTCCCAGCTATCCCAACAATCACCTGGACCCACCTATATATACTCTCCATCTATCTTTCTGGACGTCTCATATTTGTTGTAAAAATCATGTTAGCCTCGGCTCAGTGTGCGTGTGTGTGTTTATAAGGAACGTTGAGCGGCTTGTTTGCAGCCGCCTCATATCCTGGCTCATATCGAAGCTGGCAATCAAGGATAACGCGCATTATACTGCGTCCAACCATCGGCTGTGCCCTCGCACACAATGGCGTAGACACATACATTACTGTGCGGCCATATGAGTTGGGTGTTTGCGTCGTTGCGACGCCAGCATAGCGCTGCCTTAGCATTTTTATGTGTGCCCCGCGCCACGGGTCGCACCCTCGCCTACAGAGACATTATGTAGTTGGCTTTATCGCAAACGATTTGCCAAACACAATATGACGACGACCAGTTCCAAATGCAGAAGCACCAAGCAAATCCAAGCTGAAGCCACTGGCTGCCACTGGGTCGATTCAATAGCCAACCACAGAAGCATATCTAACTGACAGCTGACAGGCGACAAAGACGTCGATTGTCAAATGGCCAAATGTCAACCAACAGCAGTGCACTAGATTTTGAGTTTAATTCCACTTGAGAGCAGAGCTAGAACGCACTCTCTGAGAACTTGAAAATAACTTATGACTGCAGCTGGTATTAAATCCAGATGTTCGAGTACTTTTCCAAGCATTCCAATTCCAAATGATTTTTAGTAAGACCTAAACTTCAAAGGACAAGCTTTGCAGCTGTCGCATGGCTTATGGGATGGATCATATTGAGTAAAGCAATTTTATTATTCGTTTGAAACAGGTGAAATCCTTGCTGGCGAATGCAATTGACTATGCGATACTCTGTTATACTCGCAGTATAGTGTATCTGGCTTGTTATGTTTAGGCAACTGTGCAAACCTTTTAGTATTTTATGTAATGAACGCAAGAGAACAAAGAATTTGATTCAGCTATATATATATATATATATATATATATATATATTGACACATTAATAAATAAATTTACCCACGAGCATATATTCCATTCAAGTCCTTAGTTTTTATAGCGCGGAAATGATTTGCGCTTATACGGCCAGACGAGCAGACGGCCATATATACTCGTTTTCCCTTTGGGTTCAGTGTACTATAATAATTCTATTCACAATAAATTTGAAATAATATTTAATTCAATTAATAACAAAATCCATAGCAAACTTGCACCAGAGCTGAACTGAGAAACGACATCTTGAGACAAATATTTTTGGGCATAACTCGAATATTATAAAATTCAAGTCTAGCAGTGTCTTAGTTGACAAATTTGCCAGCTTGAATGGTAGAAATAATGTTAACGAAATATTTAGTAACTAAAGAATAGTTGCTAGAGTTAGTTGAGATAGTTTCCGGCTCAATCATGTTTTGTGTGGTGCACCGTCCCTTTTTTGGGCTCAACGGCAGCCGTCGCCTTAGACACTTTTGTAGTCGATGGCAGCTTTGTTTACTTGACGCCGGTGACTTTAGGGTCTATCGTCTTGTCGAGCAGAAAATGCGAAACAACAAGAAAAATAACAATAAACTGGCCGCCAATAAACTAGTCAGCATGACGAGCGAATACCCTGTATGCGGCAGCAGCCACATAAGAAAGCTTTGCTATTTCTCGTCCCTCTCTTCATGCAATAAAACTATAATAGCCCAGCTACAGCTCATTTAGTGCTAATCTGCAGGGTATAAGAACTACTAGTTTTATTAGAGCAGCGAGCGAAGCAATGACAAGTCTTTGACTGAAAGGCGAAGGCTTAGGGTGTCCTTTCTGCCCTTTCTCGTATGAGAATGTATTATGACAGTGTTATTTTTTTTTTTTTTTTTTTCTTTTCATTTATCTCCCCTTTGTCACGGAGTCGGAGCAGAGACTTCATGTGTGGAGCCAAAACATGACCTGACCCCTTCTCACACCACGAACGTTCAGTCTGCTGATTTGACAGAGAAATTGATTTCGTGGCCAGTTCCCAGTCAGCGCTCCCAAGCAGCACGTGCGAGCAGCCAAAGCAGGTCGCAGAGCTCGCTCTGCGGATATTTATTATGTAAAAATGGGCAAAACATGTTCAGCAGATACACTTTTTTTAATCAACAAAATGTTGCATATAAATTATAAAAAGCGGAGGTCACGTTGAACTAGATTTGAGAGAGAGAAAAAATTAAATTGAAATGAGTAAGCAGCAAAAGTCGCCAGCACTAGCTGCTACAGTTTCCCCACTAATATGATGCTATGATACCATACTACTACTTTTACGCCTACTTTTACTTCTACTACATTTACAGCTTATTTTACTACTATTTTTCGACTACCATACATATTTTCTGCTACTTTCCTATTGCTAATTTCAGCTCTATTATTCTCTTTATCTATTAGCTTTACTAGAAATATTACCTCGAGTACTTTTATTTCTATAATTATTGTTAACACTACTACTATTTTTTACTACTGTTATTACTATTAATAATACCACTATAAATTCGAATGCTATTCCTAAATTTATAATAATTAATATTATTACTATTTATACAACTATTTTCCTATGAAATGCGTCCAGTCTAGTCCAAGCTGAGTTCAAAATAAAGGCAACTTTGGGACTTCAATATAAATGCTTCTTCACTGCTCCACGTTACATTTTTTACTACTCTCATTATACGAACTCAGCATTAAGCACTGCCAGTGCAACCTGAGAACGAATACTCGAGAGCAAGCATAGGGAGCGTGATACTTCCGCTCACACAGCTCCAGTTCCAGCTGCTGCCCAGTGATAATCGCTTAGCTTTATAATTTAATTTGAAATGACTGAACAAATATTATATATATATATATAATATATATATATATATATATATATATATATATAATATATATATATATATATATATATATATAATATATATATATATATTTTTTTTTTTATTTTTTATTTCATATACATATATGTATATACAAATTTCCTTTGGCACTGTGTTTAGAAATCTCAACAAACTGTATACGATTTTCATGTAAATAATATTTTATATAGCGCGCTTCTTAAGCGCTTTAAATTAATTTAATTCAATTTAAAATTGTAAATATTAAATTGTTTACTAAACTGCTAATGTTTTCAATAAATTTTTAGTGCGCTGCTTGAGCATTCAAATTTGTGTGACTTTTGACATTTTTTTGATTTTGTTTTTTTTTCTCAAACAAAAATTATACAAAAGAAAAATCCAAAAAAAAAAAAAAAAAAATAAAAATAATAATAATAACAAAATAAAATAAAAAGAAAAATATTCAAAAACATATAGAAATAGCGTATTTGGACATCAAAATTGGAGGACTGTCGCCATGACACAGTCGCGCATGCGCAGGATGCAGATGCGAGCCGAGGAGCTGCTGCGAGAGTTTTACGAGTCGATGCTTGCGTTGGCGCTGAACCTGCTGCTGCAGTGGAATCAATGGCACGTGATACGCATGCTGAGCGCCAAGAGGCTGCCCGATGAGCTGCCCGAGCCGCAGACTCTCAGCTGGTCAACGCTGTTCTTTGCCAGCGGCCTGCTGCTGACCCTGGCCCAGTACCGGCCGCAGCGTTTCAAGCGGTGCGCTTCAGCGTTGCGGAAACTCCTGCTGCTGCTCGAGCTGTTCGCCATGCTCTTTGCGGTTGACTATGTGCTGCTGTCCATATGGCAGCCATTCCTGAACATATTCGATCAGGCGCTGCACGCGCTGGGCCACGTCCAGTGGCCGTGGACGAGACTCGTATTCCACTACTGTCCCGGCCTTTCCGCGTGGCTGATTAACGATGCGTTCTACTTTATGCGCTTTGTGGCGTCGCTGTCGTGGTTCCTGCTCGCTGTCGAGGATGCAGGTAAGCCACCAGCCCGCCCTGGCCGACCCATCTGATTAACGAACTCATGCAGCTGCCAATTGGCGTCTGGCAATTGACTTTCTGCTGCTGGGCCAACTGCCCGATGCCAATGCAGTGCCGCGTTGGCGCCGCAAACACCACCACCCCGACTCTTGGCCCCATCAAATTTAACGTTTATAAGCCCTCCCGACTGTCCTGCTCAGTCCGTATCAATTGACAGCAATCGACAGCTACCAGGCCAGGCCAAAACGCTCTAGAGTAGCCAGCTGCAGCTCAGCTCAAGCCAGCGCAAGCTAATCTCAGCCACACAAGAGACCAAAGAGCAAGCGCCGTGAGCATTGCAACGGAGTAATTCACGCTCCAAGCAAATGCATTGGGAGCAATCAAAACATACTTTCATACGTCTGCATATACGTAAGATATATATATATATATATTTTTTTAACTATTATAATTAAATTTAGCTCGGTTTTGTTGTTGAATAAAAATTATTAGCAAAATAAAAAATAAAATAAAATATTAACAGCTCACAGGCCAAAAATTGAACTAGCTATCTGGTAATCCCGGGATAAAAGAAGCCCGACTTGTAACTCTAAATATAAATTTGTCTATATGTTATGCGGCTAGAATTTTGCATTTTTTCCAATTGCTCATAGAATTTTGAACATTAATATAAATTATAATTTCTATTGTTTCTTGAAGCGTAAATAATATGCCACAAATTACTTTAAACTATAATTTACGTGCGGACTGCCCCATAAATTTGAAACTTAGCAAAACAAATGCAATAATTTTAGCAACTTTCCTAATAAATTCCAAGAAATGCAGTCGATTTTGATTATGTGCGGCTATGTGTATTTATGCACACCTTAAAATGCCGTTGATTATAGAAGAACTTCAGAGAACAGAAATAGCCGCTGGGGCTCCAGATATCGCCTAGTCGAGCATGCCCTACTGAAGCTCTCTTACGTGAGATACTTAAGCAGAGCTTTATGGTTAGCGCCATAAAAAAGAATATGTCTCTAGCAAAATATATATATATATATAGATATATAAATATTTTTTTTTTACTAAGCTTAAGTTGAGTATGTTAAGTAAGATTGGTAAAGTCGGAAGCGCACGTCTATGAGATACCGAGCGCGATCTGCTCTTTTGTAATATTTCTTTGTTCATAAGAAAATTATAATAATTTCAATAAAAGTATAATATATAAAAGTATATTATTTTAGCTTCTCACACGCTCTCGCACTCTCTCTGTCTCTCTCTCTCTCTCTCTCTCTCTCTCTCTATCTCTCTCTCTATCTCTCTCTTTCTCCCTCTTCGCTCCAGACTTCCGCTCAATTTCATTTTCACTTAGAACAGCTAAAGAATCTGTTTAATCTCTGCAATTCTTAGATGTTATAATAAACAACGAGCTCGATGTCTAAACATCAAATAGCGAGTATAAGTGAACTAAATGCAGAGAGAGAGAGAGAGAGAGAACGAGGTAAATTGAGTATGAGCATGAGACTATTATAAGATGCAGATGTCAGTTAATGATTAGTTTTAGAGCGTTGGAACTAACCTGAATGCACTTGTTGTCACGCCCACGCTGCACCTGAACAGTTGTAAATGAAACGATAATATATGTAAATAATATGCTTATTACTGAAACTGACGTAATTCAATTTGAGCTGTGAATTGAAACTCAAAATAAAACACGAGTTGACGCGCACAATTAACCAGAGTGGGAAATGCTGAACGCAGTTAAAGATTTTGGCACCAAAAAGAAAAAAAAAACGCACTCACACACAAAACGAAAGTACAATTACACGAAAAGAAAAGAAATCAAGTACAAATATAATGAAAGCAAAATAAAAATAAAAAATAAAAACCTACTTTAAAATATGCACAACGCACGCGAACCGAAAATAAAAGAACAATGCGAAGGCAGCCGCAGAAACAAACAGAAAAACTTAGCGCGCCTGAACATGCAACTTGTGCGAATGGCAAACGGCAGCCGAGTGGCAACAATACGCCCAGTATGCCACTGCCAGTAGCAGCAGCGGCGCAGCGTCAGAAACAGCAAACATCAACAGCAGCAGCAGCAGCAGCAGCCGCAACAGCAGCAGCGGAAGAACAGCCCCACAGCGCCGACGTAGGCGGAACTACAATAAGAAATTTTTAGATTGAGAATTGAGAAATTTACTTTGCATTTTTATGCAGGTGCCGACAGCAGATGTTGTTGCTGTTGCTGTTGCTGATGCTGATGCCGATGCTTTTGCTGCCGTTGACTAATTGCAATCAACTGACGGCAACAACAATGCCCAATGATCGCAATGTGGTAAAGTTTTTTGTTTCTATCCAAGACACGCGGACCTAAATATAGTAAATAATTAAAGCCTTATGCGACGCCCATTGTCGGGCGCATTAAAAACAAAACAGAAAAAAAGAGCCAAAAACAGCAACAACAATAATAAACAATCGGCAGAACAACAGTTGCCATAATGGCAACTCGAATCGCCCCGGCCGCTGCCGGATGGACGAACTGTGTAGCCGCTACATAGCAACAGGTGGCGCTGCACACAGATCTTAGAGCTTAGCGTTTTTCTATGCATATCTTTGCTGGATCTGTTAAATGGCTTAAGTTATCATTTTTAATTAATATATTTAGCTTACTGCTTTACTAATTTGCATATATAAATGTACAGATTTATAAATATAAAAATGTATAATTATATACATTGTATATAAATGTAAATATACGTGTTTATATATGATAATTTATTGGTAATAATAATTTACTGTAAAATATCTAAATTCAGATTTAGTCATAAAATTATAAAAGTATTGTATAAAGTATTACAACATAGTTCGTGGCGGTTAGCATACAAAGATTTTTTAGATAATACTCTTTTATGCTTTATTCAATTATTATTATATTATAAATGTGTATTGCAGTAAAATATTAATAATTATTACAAAAAAATATATAATTTTTTTTTTAATACTTAACATAAATGAGAAACGTATAAATATATAATAAATAAATATTAGATAAGCAGATAAGATGATGTAAGAGATATATAAATATATATTGCAATGAAATATTTGTACGTAAATAAATAATTGAATAATAAATTATCATTACAATATTTGCAAATGTAAATATAATTTTCTATTTTTAATACTTAACATAAAATAAGAAATTTATACAAATATTAGATATGCAGTCGAGCAATTCAAGCCGCGCATAATTTTGGTATAAATGGATGTGCCAAACGATATTGGCGTAGCGCCTCCGAAATTCGAACGCGCAAAGAATAAATTCGAAATTGCGTACGTAAGAGGCGCATTTAATGGGCCGCAATCGACGTACCTAAGCTGACTCGAATGTGAACGCAGACGCGGATACGCCGCTGCCACTGTGGCTGCTGCTGCTGCTGCTGCCGCTGCTGCTGCTGCTGTTGGTGGTCAGAACGTCGACGTCGCAGCAGGCAATAAACGGAACGCATAAACGAAATACTGAGGAATTGAACGCAGGCAATAATTGTTTATTTGTTTTAGTTGAACTGATCGCTGCTGGGCCTGAGGTTGGGGCTGGGGCTGTGTGGGCGTTGTGGGCGTGGCTGGAATTAGGTGCTTTGCAAGCAGCACGGCAAATGCCGTGAAATTTGAAATTTGTTCATCGAGCGAAACTCATGTACGTGGCATTGTTTTGCACTGCGGACAACACATTTCATCCGATTCGTTAATTTGCTTGTTAGCTCGCCAACGGCGACGGCGACGGCGACGGCGATCAGCGGCAGCGGCGTCAGCGGCGGCTACTGCGAGTGCGACCGAGGCAGCTGAGCCAATTTATAGATACCAAGAAAAAGGCAAGAAAAAAAGTAGACACCAAGCTATTTTCATTTTTATTTGGCAGTCTTTTCATTATAAATAGTTGGGTTGCCTAGATAAACAGACTCCGATACCGAGTAGAGGCAGCCAAGTAAGTATCTAGCAGGCATTTTTCTCCCGCTCTCTCTGTCTCTCTCTCTCTCTCTCTGTTGCTCTCTATTTATTAATTATGCACGTGGTCGCAGCTGACGTTCCAATTGCATTATTATTTAATGTTCAGCTCGGCATAGCCTCAATAGTGAGCAAAAAGGGTAATTAAGCCGCCCACATTCAGGCGAACCGCATATAAATGTCAACGCACACACACACAGACACACAGACAGAGTGTATTGCGGGCTGTCCAATCAGTCCGGATCATGTGAACTGAAAATATGCAATAACCCGAAGCATAATCAAATCAACTTCAGCAAAACCACAATCTGAAACGTACCGGAGCCGGAGCTCTTTAAGCGACCGACCACAGAGACTCTGCTGACAGAGCTCCCAGTGTGCCAAATGAACTGAATGATGTGCCGGGGCTCAACATAACCACAAATGACACACGACTCCACAGCCAGCTCAGGAAGTCTCCCGCTTCCTGCCTTTCGCACAGAAATAGCCGCAAAGTTCTAGATTTTAATGAGCTTATTGCCCCCAACCGCACGACTTTGCATCATTATATGATTTACCCCTATTTGGAGTCACAAATGCTATTCATATTTATATCGATTTAAGAATGAAGTAAAATAGTTTAAGCTACTATTAAATTATACGATGTGCAATCGATGGGCACCAGAACAAAGACAAAGGCAGTTTAAAGAAATACAATAAATAAATAATAAAAAGATATAATATATATATATATATAATGTTAATTATAACAACGTGTAAAAAAATCGAAAAGCAAAAATATATCTGTGCAACATTAAATGTGAAAACATTATATATAAGTCTACAAGATAATATTTATTAAAAAAAAAAACAAATTTATATTTGTAAAAAAAAATAAAATAAATATATCTAAAAATAAAAAAAAATGTAATAGAAATATAATTATCATAAAAAAAAATAACTATCTAAAAAGCTCAAAAAAATATATCATGAAGTCTTTTTTTATTATTAATATATATTATATACTTTTCAATATTGTAAAATATAAATATAAATAAATATATATATAAATGTATTATATTTATTTATATTATATATTTTTGGTATCAATAGCAAACTTTCTGCATTGAAAATGTGCTTAAAGATATCTACCCCGGATACTTTTTGTACCTAATACATACATGCTCACCAAACCCATATACCCTGCATACCTATTTTCAACTTTCAAGTTATAGAAAACTCAATTTGTTAGTGGAAATGCACTTTCAGGAGATTTTGCGTCTTATGAATACTAAATTTATCTAATCTGTGGCTATTCTATCTATTGTATGCCCGAGTTTTGCAACTGTTTTTAATTGCTTTGGTCCCAACGACATCGACTCGAGCTGGCGTAATCAAGCTGACGATCGAAATAAAGACAAATCAAAGAGCAATTAAATAAAATTGCGTATACGCCTGGTGAGCGCTTATATTTTATGGGGCACAGCGGTCGAGTGAGGCGGCCAGGGCATGTTTGTGCGTCTCGTGGCTATAAAAACAATTGTGATTCACTGTGGAGCCACGGCTACGACTACGACTTCCCACTATTCCAGGCAGCCAGCCAGCTGGCGAGGCAGCCAGTGAGGCGACTGTAAGTGTTGCCCCCAAGCAGCTGTTCAGTTCGCATTTTGTGGCAAGTGTTTGTCGACGCTGCGTGTGCGTGTGTGGGTGTGGGTGTGGGTATGTGTGTGTGCGTGTATATTTGTTGGACTTACCTTTTATGCATTTTTTATGGGTAGTTAGGGGCACTTAAGTTAATTGTCAGAAAGTACTCGACACCAGGTTTGGCATATCATTTTAAAATGTTTATTTGAAGTATAAGTAATATTTCTGACAGTAACAAGATAAATTTTCTCTTTCGCTTTGCATTTTGTATTTTGTTTTTTTTTTTTTGTTTTTAGTTTTATTTTATTTTTATTTATTTATTTTTTTTTTTTCTTGCTTTTACTTCTTCTTCATTTTGTTGTTGTTTGCTTTGTTGATGGTAAAAGAATTTAGCATTTTTTGCTGGCATTTGCTTATAATTTTTAGTATGTATATATAAAGTATGTGTATACACATAATAATACATAAATAACAGTAAATAGTTATATATATATACATATATATATATGTATATATATATATGTATATATATATATATATATATATATATATATATATATATATACATATATATATTTATATATATATATAAAATAAGAAATAGAAGAAGTTGGAAAAACAACAACAAGTGAAAAAAGAAAAACAAAATTGAAATTGCTTTAAAGTTTTCCATTTTCATTTGTTTTGCAATATTTTGCTTAATTAAATTTCTAATTTTTTTTTTTTTTTTTGTATTTTTAACGTTTCTTAGCAAATAAATCAGATTCGATATATATATATATATATATATATATATATATTTGTAAAATATTGCTTGTGAAACGTTTAACTTGACATTCGTGTGTTTCAATGGCGTCAGAAAGTTGATGCCGCTCATTGCTCAAAAAAAAAGATTATTAATAATATTTTTTTTCATTTCTTGTTTTTTACTCATTATCTGTATTACAATTGACAATTGCTGCATGCCAGGCATTTGCTTGACGACAAGAAAAAAAACTTACTTACTTTTTACTTAAGACCCGTCAATTTTTGGTGTTAACAAACTTACTTTGTATTTGCTGGGCCTGCGCCTCAGTGCAACTGAATGTTTTTCTTTTTTCTTTTTTTTTAATGTTCTTAAGTGATATTTACAGCTCTTATTTTGTTTTCTTGCGTCATTGGATTACAATAGAAAAAAACTGACCTAATAAAAAAATTCAAAGTAAAGTCAAGAAAAATTGTAAATGTATTTGCTTTTCTTTTCATATATTTAATATAATTTTTTGTTTGTTTTTTTTTTTTTTCTTTCAATTTTTTTTACGTTTAACTACTAAACTACAGACACATTTGTTTTTTTTGTCAGCTATATCACTTTCGAATTATTTAATTATTGATTAAGGTTCTCGCTTTGAATTCATATAATCATGTGTTGTTCATGTGTATTGTATTTCTTTAAGTGTTAGTATATTTTTAGTATATATATATATATATATATATATATATATATATATATATATATATATATATATATATATATATATATATATATATATAATTATATATATAATTATTTCTGCATTTGTTTTGGTTTTGTTTTTTGTCGAAGAATTTCAGTGAGGTTCTTAGAAGCGTTTGTTTTTGGGTTTGTTGTTTGTTTGATTTTCATTTGGTTTATTATTAGTTTATAGTGCTTATTACTACCAGTAATATAATATATTTAGCGTGTCGGTATATAGATAGGTATATAGCTATATGTCCAATATATATATATATATATATATATATATTTGTGGGTGTGTGTGTGTATATATGTATATCTATGCCATTTTTGTTTTGTTTTTTTAATTTTAAATTTTTCAGTTTAGGCGACAGTTTTTTTTTTTTTTTAATTATTTTTTTTTACGGTTTCAATTGTTTTGCTTGGCGTGCACTAAGTCGAAAGGAATTGTTTAAGAAAGTAAAAAGAAACTGAGAAAATAATTGCACAAATGAAATGAAGTAAATATTGCAGAAATTGCATAGAAAAAGTTTTATACGATTATTTATGCCGATAAGCATCTACGTATGTATAATATAGATACATATATATATGCATATATGTATATGTATATGTGTGTATATATATATGTGATGCTGGTGCCGCTTAAGAATTTCAAAGTGATTGGACAAATTTGAAGTTAAGGCCACTCATTAAAGTAGACAAAGTAGCAAAATAAACAATAAACACGATGCTCTTCGGGCGCACCGAAGCCACAAATCACTTGTAGACGTAGAGCCTAGGCCAACTAGATGGTTCACATGTAAGTCATGTGGGTGGATGAGTAGCTCAGCGTTTAGAGCGAAAGCTCTTAGGCGTTTTAAGAGTACTCAAACCAGGCTGACTGAGTCAAGCGGACAGTCAGACAGAAATATATATATATATATATATATATACTAGTGTTACAGCCTCTACAAGTGTATCAAAATGATTGTGTATCATATCCAGGTGATTGATTTGGTATACGTATATATATATATATATGCATATATATGTTGATGAATTTGATGGATATGAGCAACGTTTACAAATATGACCAGTGTGTTGGGCATTAAGTACTTAAGCATATATATGTATGTACTCCAATACTCCAATCTACAATACAATACATAGGCATACATATAGTTATGTGTATATATATATATTTATATATATATATATATATATTGCGTATGGCATAATGGAGCTTCAATGCGATCTATGTACGAGTATATAAAAAGTTATGGATGTGCATGATTAGCCATAAGAAGTAGCAAATATGTATTCAAGTATATATATACATATATATATATATTGATATATATGTATATATATATGATTGCATGTATATAAATATATATATAAATAGTTTGTAATAAATTATTAACTGGGTTATTAAATCAATGCAATAATAAAGCTGAACCGCATATAGAATAGAAATTAAATCGCATGATGGATCTGTATTTATTTTTTGGTTTTTTTTTCGTACGTTTTTGGGCTCTCAAACGGGGCTATTTGTACTACATAAAGATAGATAGATAGATAGAGCAAGATATACAGAGAGAGAGAGAGAGACAGAGAGAGAGCGAGCGAGCGAGAGAGATAGATAGATAGAGAGAGAGCTGGCTATTGTTGTATTTTCATGTTGTTGTTGTTGTTGTTGTTGTTGCTGAATATGTGGCTTGTATCCTGTTGCAGTTGTTGTTGTTGTTTTAGATTTACTTAGCATTGCTTTTGTTTTTTGTTGTTTCATCTTATTTTGTTTTTAGTTTTTTTTTTTTTTTTGGTGTTCATTGCTTTTAATATGTTAACTTTTTTTATTTATTTATTTGTTTTTTTTTATAATAAAAACTATATATTTTTATTTTATTTGTGGCGGCTATTGTCAAATTTACGTTAACTTAATTATAATTGCGCATAAGAAATACAATTTACAAGGAAATCATAATCGTAATCACAATCATAATTATAATCATAATCATAATGATAATATACCCAATTTTTATGCGCTTCTGCGTCTATGCTTTTGTTTGTGTGTGTGTGTTGATGTGTGAGCGTATGTGTATGTATGTGTGTATTGGTGTGTGTGTGTTTAGCTGCTGCTGCCTAATTGAAAATATATTACGTTCAGTTTTGCGCGGCTTTTGCACTTGTCATTGATTAATGCCTGGGTATTTGTTGTTTAATTAATTAATTGCCTTTGCTGTGTTACTTACGCTTGTTAAATATATTAACATATATATGTATACATATATATATATATATATATATATATATATGTATAAGTATATATATTGTGTATATTGTTTGCAGTTAAATCCAGTTTTTGGTTTCTTCGTTTCTGTATATCAACATTTCTTACGCTTTAATTTTATTATATTAAATATTTTTCAATAATTTCCTTTTTTTATAAATTTTCGAAGGCTGCGTTCGTTATTTTTTTATATTTTATATATTTTTTCGTTTGCTTGCGTGATTGTTATTTTCATTTATGTATATATATATATTTTTTTTTATTTTATGCAATGAATTTTTTGTTTACTAATAATTTGTGTATGCTCAAAATATGATGTACTTTACGATTTTGTTTTTTTTTTTTTTTAATTTATTTTATAGTTTTTATTGCTATGAACTGCGTTCTACTTACGCCACGATTTAGACTTTAGCTATATCTTGTATATATGCATATATATCTATACATATTTATATATATTTATATATGTATATATAAATAATTATTATATATTATTTTTAATTGAATTTCTCTATTCGTTTCATTTTATATATCAAAAAATTATTATCATTTTGAATGTTAATCGACGCGCGAAATCGAGCAAAAAAAAAACATTTAGTTCATTAGATTTTGTATTAGTTTTTGTAAGAGCGACTCTGATCTTTGATTGCTTGAAAGATTTGCTTTTATATTTTATAAATACATATAGTTAAATATATATAGATATTATATATGCTGTGTGGGAGATTTGTATGATTGGTAACCAAAAACCAGAAGCGCTGTCATTTCCTCTCAGAAACTTTTAGCTGCGTTTTGAAAGTTGTAATTTGATGTTACAGTTGTAGTTGTTGCGCGTTTCTATAGATTTGTTTATGTTTTGGTTGCTTGTTGTTGTTTTTTTTTTTTTTTTGGATTTTTTTGTTAACGTGTGCGTGTTTTATTTTCTGTTCTCTTTTAACCACCACCTAAACTTAACGCCTGAACTATACGTGGATCAGCTTTACTACCCTCACGAAATTCTTCTAATGTTAATTTGCCATCATGATTCTTATCCATTTGATCAAATATCTTATCCACTCGCTTCTGCGGCGTATTCTCATCCTCCGACTGCGGCTGCTGACCCTATTGGAGTATATTGAAAGTGCTCAGTTATCAGCAATAAAAGCTGGGTTAGGTCGGATATATATATAAGGTATGTGTGTGTGTGTGTGTGTGTGAGTGCAAATGTGTAAGTGTATGTCTCATATTAGTTGATTGTATTTACCACCATCTGATAGATTGCATCCACAATATTGTACATCTCCTCGCGCGTTATGTAGCCATCGTTGTCGACGTCGTAGAGACGGAAGGCCCCTGCATGGATGATAGAGAGAGCAAATGGAATATGGCAATTGATGTTAATTTGGTGGCGTCGCCCACAAATGCAATGTTTGGGGTCTGATTATCAATTGTTGCCGCAGAAAACTTACATTGCAATTTCTCGTCCAGGTTACCCTTCGATGTGACGGATAAGGCGCGTATGAACTCTTCGAACTCGATTGACCCATCCTGCGGAGCACAAGCAAAACAACAGAAGAAGAAGAAGAAGAAGAAGAAGAAGGAGAAGGAGAAGAAGAAGCAAAACAGAAGAAGAGAAAAAGCGACACCAGAGCAAATCAGTGCAGACCCCAGACAGCTAACAAGTTAAGGGCGCCAATGCCAACGGCAATGCCATTGCCCTATCCACCATCTTAGCCAACGCCTTAGCCACTGCCACCGAAACCGCCATTGCCAACGCCACCGCCATCGCCATCGCCACCACGTCTGCACCACAAGTCATAAATAAAATGAACGCTCCTTTATGAGTCCCCAGTGGGGTTTGGCCATAACCAAAACAGCGCATGAGATATTCGAGTTGAGTGCTACTTGGTTAGTAAATAACAACTGTCACTCACTCTCTCTCTCTCTCTCTCTCTCTCTATCCCTCCGTCTCCGTCTCCGTCTCTATCTCTCTCAGATCTAATCGAAACTAACTGAACTCAACATCTCAAGCACTTTGAATTCCATTTCCCAATGGATTCAACTTTATTGAGAATGCGTTTTTTGCCCCGCAAAGCTGTAGACTTGAAATTATGTGTATTAAGCTTAGCTTACTTATTCATATTCATATTCTGAACTTTTTATTTGACCCTATTGAAGTATATATATATTTATTTGAGCCTAGGCTGTACTGCTTTAAAATCTATGGCTGCTCTTTTCTATTCATTTCTATGCTAGCCAGCTGGAACTGAACTCCTATGAGTTTAGTTGGTCTTCTTTGAACTCAGCTGGAGTCCTTTGAACTCAGCTTTATAATTAAAAAATCGCTAGTATATATCGATATAGCCCATATACTTATATTCGTGAAACCTCAAAATAGTTCAAGCCTTTCGAATACCCAGTCCAAAAGCTGTACAGTGGGCTTTACCTAGAGAGAGCTCTTTATAGTATCCTTGAGTCAAGAGTCAAAACTTCACTTCTCTCATCTGTGATCGATTGACCTAATAGCTTAGCTAATTACAGGGTATGCGCTGGCATGCATAGGCCCTCGCAAACGTGGCACACTTTATTAAACCATTTTTGGCTAATTGGCCTAAATCGTCAACTTTTGCGCTCGAGTTGCGTACAAATTCATCATTGTCAAAGCGCCCAGCTGACTTTCATGATGGGGGTTGGTGGGTTGCTCGGAGGAGGATTGAAGGTTGGGTGCTGATGGGCGGTGGGCGGTGGGCGGTGGGATGACGGTTGGGTAGGGGTAGTTGGTTACGGTAAGGATAAGGGCAAGGGCAAGGGCAAGGGCAGGGGTATGGATGGCTGTGGAAACGGGCTACAAGGACATGAGCTGAATGGCCTTAATACTCACATTGTTCTCATCGAAGACACGAAACACAAGCGAAGCAAATTTACTGGGATCGCCTTGTGGGAAAAATTGTTTGTAGATTTTGATAAAGCCCTAGCAGAAAGATGAGAAACAATTAGGATGCAGCGGGTGTGGCTTCTGAGTGTGTGTATGGAGTGTGTGTGTGTGTGTGTGTGTGTGTGAATGATTCAAGTTGTGTTTTCCAATGAGGCGGGCATTAATAAATTTTAATATGAACAGCAGTCGACAGCAGCAACAGCCGTCAACACATTGGAAATGGCCTGTCATTCTTTTTGGCAACAGGATGTGCTGTGTGTTCTCCTTCGCCAAGGACGAGTCCTGTATGTGCTGCAATCACTGAGCCTTGTTGCTGTTGCTGTTGCTGTTGTTGCTATTATTGCTGTTGCCGCTACTTCAAGAAATTAGTGTTCACATATTGAGAAGATTAACTTAATTAACAGCATGACTTGAATGAATTGAATCAGCTTAAACATGTGCTTGCTCACATATACATATATGTATGTGTGTGTGTGTGTGTGGGTGTGCCTTTCTTTGCGTGCTACATACTTGCTCTGTGAGTAAACCATTCGGGCAGTCTTTTAGAAATCCTTTGTGCCTGCATCGTTGCCAAATGTTTACAATTAGAATTCATCATTCATTTATTTTTATCGCACGTTCGCAGCTCTGCATACTCACCATTGACGTATTTCTTTTTCAGTAACTGAAAAACAGAAACGAAAAATAATTGCTATTTAAGTGCATGTGAACATATATAGATATATATAAAAAAATACATATAAATTTGTATAAAATTAAACAGTTTATATATATATGCATGATGATTCGCTGTACAGACCATGGAATACCCTACACAAAAGAGACCCAGTTGACTCAAGTTGTTTCTAAAAGCCATCAAGTGTTCTTTCTCTGTGAATTCGGTGTGTAATCGGATAAAAGATAATAAAAGATAAATAGTTATCCATGATTAGCTAATTCCACAGTTTCTCTTGTCAATCATTAATATTAGCATATGCAGAATGCTGGCTGTTGTTAGTCGTTAAAATATTAAAGATCAGCATAGTGTTGCCAATTTCTAATATTGGTTTGATTTATAATTAATAAATATTAGAAATATATTTGATTATACAATTTGATCACATTCCATTCTAATTTTATATTTATATTATATTATTATAATTATATTTACTTATATTTACAGCTGCGCTCTCTCTTCATCCACTAAATGAGGCAAGTAGCTATTTCACTTTCACTTATCAAGTTTTTAGCTAATGTGAGTCTTGGATAATATTTATGCAACTCTAGAAAAGCTCTTAGCTTGAAACTGACTCACTCGGATAATATGATGACAACAGCTCTAGACAATCTAGCAGCCATACACAAATTCACTTGGATAACATGTGTACAAGAACTATAGACAAACTCTTAGTACCACTATATAACCCATCCAAATGAGTTAATTATTCCAATCAACTGACTCGGATAACAGTTGTACAACAACCCTAGACTAGCTCTCAGCCTTTTAAAAACTAACTCGGATAATATAACTAGAACAAGTCTAGACAACATTTTGAGACGCAAACTAACTCAATTGGATACTATTTAATCAACTCTATACAATCTCTCTATCTCACACTAACTTACTCGGATACTATTAATACAACGACTCGAGAGAACCTCACAGTCGGATAATATTTGTAGGACTCTAGTAAAATTCTCAGTCTCGAATAATATTTTTGCAACTTTAGGCAAACACTCAGCCATATTGCAATACAAATACAGCTGAAACAAAATTGGATAACTTAACGAACAGGCTCTGCTCCTAATTAACTTGGTGTAGTGATTTATGTTTATCCAAATATAATTGGTCTACTCTCAGTGAACAGTTCAATCTCATAGACTCTCTTTAGTATACACACTTTATATAATATTTTTATCCATTAACTTTGTCTATTTTAGTACAACTTCTTGCAACTAAATCATGATCTAGGTCAAGGCATTATCTTCTCTTCATAAGTAACTAACACGTCTCATACGCAGAGCGAGAAGCAGCCCAGCTTCATTTTGATTATAATTAATCCCAGGATAAATAAGTAAACGCACCCTTGCCTTGCCGCTTGGCTACACAAACATTTTGTTTGTTTTTTTAAAGACTTTGGCACATAAGCAATTTAGAGTAAGCCACATGTGATAGACAGCGCTGGCTCCTCTTACCTATGGGGCTAAGGCCGAAGTGCTTCTGCACGCGTTCGTACTTACGGCTCGCTCATTGTCCTGTGGCCACGCCTAAAAAAGCAAACAGCATTTTCCCTCTATGCATAACAATTTCTATATACGGCTTGGGCATTATTTCTTTTTTTTTTTTTCTTTTCTTTGTATTTGCTTTTTATTTGTATTTTCTTGTATACATATATATATATATATATATATATTTTTTTTTTCATCTTCTTATTATTATTATTATTTTCGGCCGTGGCTGGCATTGGCATGGCCTAATGGCCGTTTACGAAACGTTTAAGCTACGGTCTCCCGATCCCTGGCCGGGGTGCCGTTCGCCGGGCTCCCACTGTGACCGTTATGGGCGTGTGAATGGCGCACATGTTACACCGATGAGCCCGCCCACCAATGAGCCGGGCCAAATGAGGGATCTTGCGGCAAAGAAAGTTTAAGACCAAAACATAAATTCACGCAAAATTACACACATCGGAATTGCTGCTAAGCGCCCAGCCAATGGCCACAGCCCGGCTCCCATGGGAGCTGCACCAGCAATGGGGCCGCATCTTGGACTATTGACTGTTTAACACGCTCAACTGGCTGCCCGAAAGTGAAATGACTCCTGTCATTTTTCATGCGAACGTGGCTCATCCCAGCTGCCAACACTGAGCTCTGGGACTTGGATCTGACCCGGGCTGACCCGGGCCAAACTCTCTTCGATAACTTCTATTCAAAAGCCATTTCACTTATCGCCGATAGCGTTAAAATATTCATTAAGATTTGCCCTTCGATCATGAACTAGAGAATTTTATGCCAAAGTGACTCACACTCTGTACTTAAGACTCTGCAGTCTATTGAGTCAGTATTGAAAGTAAACTTAGGTTCATTGACAAACTTCCAGATGCTTTTATTGAAACGAGTCATCGAATGAGTCAAAAATGACTCGTACGAGGGCTGCTATTTATATTTCGTGAATTGGCAATACTAAGTCAAAACGTAAAATCTGGAAACGCTATAATAAATGTTGTCAATTTTTTTTAGCACATACGTAGGTGGAACGTTTTTATGTACAGTTGTTTTTGTCTTTTGTTTACAAAAAGTAAATACAAAAAAATGTATTTGGCAAAACAATGGAAATTTCTTGAGATTTTTTTTACAACTCGTATAACTTGCCATAAATATAGCTTTAATATAAAATCCAAATTAATCTTAAATTTTAAGCAGTGCTATAGCAATTTCTGGTTGCTCTAAATATGATATTAGTGAAGAAATTAAAGTCTATAACGGATTTAACATATACAGCTAAGGCCTTAACCTGACAAATTTCCAACTATCCCAGCAGTTGGTTCATAAGACTCCTTTGACTAGATGCTTTCACATGACTAGATGCTAGTCATACGAGTATTAAATAAAGGCTTTATATATTTTTATATGTATTTATATTGATATTTATTTATTTTATGCTAACCCGGCCAAGTCTGTTTAATCTTAGAATTTTATTGAAAATCAATTAAAGTCAACATTTGCTGTCTTACAAGATGTCTCAGCTGTGCGCAATCATATTAATTTTATTTTATTATCTGACGCTGTGTCTGGCATTCCAATGGCAATAGATTTTTATGTTTTTGTCCTTTAATTAGTTGTATCGTGTATCGTGTGTTGGCCAAGTGTTTTAGCCCTCGAGTGCTGTTCTCATGGCTGCCATTGTGCCAACAAAAGAAGCTCACGGACGTCGTCAACTCAATAAAATCAACAATTGCCAAAGCTGATACTGAATTGATTGGTAATCGATAGAGGTAGAGAGTGTGGGAGTGAGCAAGAATGAGGGGGAGAGAGAGAGAGAGAGTGTGTGTGTAGCCACAAAGCCAGCAACCAGCAGCAACTCGTTCACATTTTATCCCAGCGGAAAGCAGCGGGCTTTGTGTCCGCTGCTATTGCTTCTATTATTGACGTGTGGCATGTACAAATACAGCAGCGTTTACCAAAGCAATGTGTGGATTGTAAATAATGCGCATATTGCTCATACGACTTGTTGCCTCTGAGCCAGTGAGCCACACTCGCTGTCAGTCGATAACGTCGCACAACTGTCACAGGCAAATGACTGCCACACACTGCCATTTGTATGCTACTCAAGCCCCGCTCTTTCATTACAAAAAAAAAATGAAAATGGATTGGCCACGCCGCGCTGACGCGCAAAATATGCCACATACAATATATATATATATATATATATATATATATATGTATATAGTATATGCCAATATCTACAGTAATGCGATGTACATTAAGCCGCTTATTGCAGGATAAACACTTGGCTAAAAGCAGTTACCTGTCAGGTATGCCGGCTAGCTGAATCACAATGCTCCAGTTGATCGGCTTACAGCTTGCGGCTCTATGAGATGAGAACATGTTTTGATTCAGCCTGAAACTATGAATGAATTGTTTGCACATTATATTCCCATACCCTGAGCCCATGCCAAATGGAAAGTCAGGGCATGATGGTTTCGGGAAAATGTACGCAACAGGCGGGCGGATGGAAGGACGCATATATGGAAGGACGGACGCACAAAGGGAAGGATGAACGAACAGGCAGATAGATGGACGGACGGATGGACGGACGAACGGATGGACAGACGGATAAAACGACAGATAGACGGATGGACGGACGGACACATGAAAGGCTGAGCGGATGGATAGATAGACGGGTGGACAAACGGATGGACGGATACACAGGATTAACTTATCTCATCGTCCGAATTAAGAATATATATACCATATAATAGGACGTGGCACACCCCCTTCTGACTGTTATATACGTTTTCACAAAGCCATCCTATCCTAACCTCTCATTTTCGATGGTTTGGGAGCATACAAATGTCAGGGCTTAACTGCACTAAGTCAACCGCTGCAACTGATATGAATTTCCAGTAAAAGGTGTAACATTCTCAGTTGGAAATTTTAAAGATATTAAAGAGTTTGTATATGCATTTTTAGGCAAAACAGGAATTCACTGAATGTGGTTGAATGCATTTATCCTTTGACAACTTTACAGAAAAGTTAACAATGAAAATAATGAAAATAAAAAAAATTAATATACAAATCGATGTGGTTGAATCCAACAATTGCTATGCCTCTCTACCCCCCTCCTCTGTCTCTCTCTCTCTCTCACTCTCACTTTATTCAGGCAGAAAATGCAATAAAAAAGTTAACTTATTGTAATTGTAATTTGCTGATTGTCCTGATTGCATGGGGCAGATTGTGAATGAAAATAAAAATGAAATTGTGAAAAAAAAAACTGATAAAAAAGCTTAAAAAAGTAGAGAAAGAATTGTAATTTCTATAAATTTTGCCAGAGACGCAAGGATATTGTTAAATACGTTTAGTTGCATTTTCTGGGCCATGTAAGGCTCTCAGCCATAGCCATCTGTATAATATGTGGTATATATTCCGTTTTCTATTTATATTTACAGTGATGAAACAACATTCTGTGGCATAATTGAAATAACTCGATTGTCTGACTGCCGGAGGCTTTAGTTTGCATTGTGCATTAGCATATGCCGAGCGCCGAGCGCCGAGCGGCGGCATACAAAAACCCAAACAGCCGCATGTTGCACACTTCATGGGGCATTGAAAATTCCATGGCAATTGTCGCTGGCATTCAGATGGAACCGCGCCCCATGCGCAACTGCGAGCTGAGCTGCATTTCAGATTGCCATGCTCCCACACACACACACACACACACACACACACACACACACATACAGTTGCTGCACTCCTGGGAATGTATCATGTACGGATGCATGGGTTACGACTACGGCTACGGCTACGGCTAGGACTACGGCTATGGCAACATGAAATATTTGTGTAATCGCTGCCATCAATATGTGTGTTTACAGCGCGATTTTAATTGCATTTTGTCTGTGTGAAGACTCGCAACGTTTCCGATGCGCGGGTCTTTTTTTTTTATTTTTGCCTGCATTTGCATGCGATTCTCCTTCTCTCTCTCTCTCTCTCTCTCTCTCTCTCTTTATTATACAATTTTATTTTACTTGTATTTGCCGTTGAACAACATTTGTTGTTTGGGCCATGTCGGAAAATGGGGGAAAAAAAATAACGCCAAAGCAAACACTTTAAACCATGCGCAAGCTGCTCCAGTCTCCAGACTGCATGAATTTATCCATGATGCAAAGGTGCGTGAAATAGCCAATGGAACACGTAAGACTTGTGGCATTTGCAGCAATTAAAGCCAGCCAAATGACGGCAGCACAGATGTTTCTCAACATCCCATTGAGATTTAAGTTAAAGCCAATTTGGCATTGGCCAGCATATGACGAATGCCAAATGTTGATTCGCTTGTATAACATCAGACTAATGACCATGTTGTTGTCTTATGGCTTGACAAACAGTTTGTCTCAGTCACACACACACTCTCTCTCTCTCTCTCTCTGTCTCTCTCTCTCAGTCAGTTTATTTGCTGAACAATTTTAAAATCAATTAAACGTACTAATTCGCCCGCCTATAGAACATGTCCTTAGGCAAACACCTGTGGACCATGACAAATGCACACACTCACACACACACACACACACACTCACACACACACACACACACACACACACACACAGTGTAGCTGTAACACGCACAATCCACATTTGGAAGCCCATTTATTTATAGTAGATTGCGGCCATAGATGACCCAACGCTGAGCCCCATTTTGCGCCTGCCCTACGGTCGCCCTGTTGAGGCCCCCCCCCATCCTGTGGGTAGCGAGAGTCTACCGTAATTTGTATCTATTTTATACAGAGCCACAGTTTTGGGATTTGCACTTTATTGCTACGGTCATTTCGATTTTCGAAACCCATCCGAAACTAATCAAATTTCTAGCTATTTACTTATTCATTCGTGCGTCGGCTGCACAGTGGGTGAAAGGCCACAGAAATGCACATAAATATATACATATATGTAAGAAGACGCACACACACACACACACACACACACATACACACACAAATACACACAAAAAGCACGATATATCTTTAATGTAATTCCCCAATTGATTGCCCAGGCCCAGCAGCTCAATGAACGGCATCAGCATTGAGCCGGGGCTAAGAAGGTGCAACGGGGGCAACAAATTTAGCATATTGCTCATACGCCCCGCTGTATCCGCTCATAAATTGAATTCGAATTCCAGTTTATTTGTTTGGCGCATAAATAAAGTCGACTTCGTTGCGGCAGCTATCAGGTGCAGACAGTAATTTCCAATGTCAGCTCAGGGCGCAAACATTCCCAATTATATAAATATCTATATATGTATATATTATATAAACGTATAGAAATATTGCAAGAAATTTGATTAAATTTACAGTTAATTGCATTTGAGCCAACTATGGCACTGCGTCGCTTGCCTGAATCCTAATCAGTCGTGCAGCCCACACTTTTCGGACCAACTTATTGAATTGCATAGCAAAGCGTAAAATGAATTTCAAGAGAATTTTTTTCTCCTTCCACTTCGTACGGCGGGGGGTAGGGTGAGCCCAGCCCAGCCCGGCCCAGCCCAGCCCAAGCGGCGCAAGACAAATTGCTTGGACCAGGACATTAAGAACTGGCAACTTGGCAGCAATCTGTCAACACTTTCGAGGGCGCTCGCCGCCAGGTGCACCGAATGCCCTCCAGCTACGTAATTATTTATATTCCCGCCTCGCGCCGCGCCCCACTCCGACCGCAAAAGGCGCCAGCGAAGCACGAAATGCGAAAATACTTTAAAAAGCAATTAGTCAAGAAAGTTTGTAGGCCCAAACTGAGTGACTCGCATTTTTAAGCAACCCGCCCAGAACAAAACAAAAACATATTCAAAAACAAAAATAAAATACGACTAGGAGCATCTAATTAAAATAATCAAAAGAAACCAAAAGCTCTTCGGCTATATAGAACCAACGCCTGGCTGAAGTTGCTGCCTCTTCTCTAAGCGGCTATTGATAAAGCCTGGAAAGCATATTTAACACGAAACAAATCTCACAGTGAAATCTAATATAAAAGTTAATTTTTTCCGTTGGGCTTTTCTGTCTCTCATATAATTATCAAGTTTTATCAAGATCTTGCAGATAAGTTAATGCATCGCAAATGAATTTGGGATATAGTTAAAGATACTTGAACTTACATAAGCAAGGAACAAGAGAAGGCGTAAAATTATTTATCTCCAAAGTCGGGTAGACAGAAAGGGTTTCAGATTACTCTATATATGATGTGCATAGCAGGTAGTCTGAAGAGAGCTTGAGACTAGCTAGGCTACTGCATCCTCTTGCCATCTCTATATCTATTTTTCTCTATCTCAGTCTCCTCTCTCTCTCTCTGTTTCTCAATCTCTCCTACTCTCTCTGTCAATTTCTCTATCTATCTCTATATCTGTCTCTCTACCTGTCTCTCTGTATGTCTATTATTTCTATATGCTTCTCTCTATCTACTATATCAATTGACTCTTTTTCTTTTCTCTTGTCGCTCTTCTCTATCAGCTTGTTTTCTGCTAGTTATATAACTTCTGTTCTATTTATTCCTTTATTTTTTTCTTTTATATGTCTATTTTCTCTCTCAGCTCTATCTCTTTTATCTATAATATATCTTCTCTGCCTCTCTCTGCTTTATATCTCTTCTTTATCTCATTGCTCTGCCCTCTTTTTTCTCTATATTCCCCACCTTTCTCTCTCTATCGCACTTCCTCTATTACTCGCTATCTTCCTGCCTGACTCTCTCTATCTCTCTCTCTCTTTGATTCTCCCTATCCATCTCTTTCTCACTATCTCTAACTATGTATATCTCTCCACCTATATCCTCCTCTCTTTATCTCTCTTCCAATGTTTCTATCTCTATATTTATCTCTAACTTTATCTCTCTCTTTATCTCTCTCTCTCTTTATTTCTTCATCTCTACTTTTATCTCTATGTTTACCCATATCTCTCATCTCATCTCATTGCATCATCTCATCAAATCAATCTAAAACTTTCTATTATAAAAATTTGCAATTTTGAAAATGCTGTAAAAATTTGTATTTAGCTTGAAATGAAAAATGAAACAAATATTCTATGTAATGTAAAATTAATTATCTCAAACTGCCTGGAATACCTCAACGGGGCCGTGCGGAGCAATCTAAAACCAACAAAATTCCAAATTTTCGTTTTGTTTGAATTGAAAATATGAAATAATTATAAATCAAGTTTTTGTAAGCAAACCAAATATAATAAAATTTTAGTACCAAATCATGTGTAATATTTGAAAATGTATTAAAAATGTTCCTATCGCTTGTCTGCCAAATGATGTAATGAAACGATTTTAAAAGCAATTTTGTACGACTACAGATAAATATTATATAAAATATATATATGCAATACATTTTTGTATATTGACATTTATTACATATATATATATTTTATATCATAATAATTTTTTTTTTTACTTGTGATTTAAAAAAAAAAAAGTTCCTTTTTTAAAAAAATTATGAAGCTATACAGTGAGCAATGAAAAAAAGTGCATTATTTTGACAGCTTTAAAAAAATAATTTTTTTAAATAAAATTTTTTTAGCTGTATACTTGAAGAGGCATTGAAAAATCAATCAACCTTTTTTTTCAGCTCTGTTTAAAATAAAATTTATAAAGAAAATTTTAAAGCGCGTCCAACCTATAACCAGCAGGGTATATATATTTATAGATCTCTAACAGAAGACAGACATAAGCAACCAACCACAAGGCAGCTTGGGGCAATTTGTGATTAAATTTTGTTTCTACCATCTCAAAGCTAAAGCTAAGCCAAATGAGGGTCACATCAGCCGCAAGCAAATGTATTCTATATTTTTACTATATTTTGCACACTAAAATAAATTAAAATCATTTACTAAGCCGGATTTAAGGCCTTTGGAATATGTTACACGTGGAGTGTCGAACGCTCTACTAAGCCACAGCCATGAATGCTGCAATTCGAGTACATGACAGCCATGTGCAGAGCTCAGCAGTGACAGAGGGAGCAAGCAGCAGTGACTGAGTGAGCGAGACAGCAAGAGAGCTCATTAACATAATTAGTTGAGCTGAATTGGCATTATGCAGCTTTGACAGCTGTTTAGATATTCGTGAAAGTTGCACCAAATTTGATGAAGTTGAATTTGTGGGGAGCGAAGTGTGGACGCAGCGAGCATTATTGTCGATTTGAATAGGAATGGGAAAGGGACTGGGGAATGGGAAATGGGGAATGGGCGGGATGCGGGATATTCAAAATGATAGATAAGTAATTGCTTAGATAGCTTAGGCTTATTAAATATTAACCACTCTCTCTCTCTCTCTCTCTCTCTCTCTTTACCGCTCTCTAAAACAGCTGTGAAAATGACTTGAATAAATGGTGCAGAGTCTTTAAAGTGCCACAAGATTTGCCACTTTTGATGGATGTAAAAAAAAAAACAAGAAAATAGAACGCAATCAAACAATTATGCCAAGTAGCATATGGAGCGATATCTACTTACAGTATGTGTCAGTTGTTAAACGATCGATGGTATCCTGTTTCAATTTCGAGCTCTTTTTTCCCATGTTGTCGTTGTTGTTTTTCCTCTTACAGCTGCTGTTTCCGCTTGTTGTTGCTGCTGCTGGTGTTGTTCTTATTGCTGTTGCTCCTTAACTGGCGCTGTTACTGCTAAAGCTTCACCTTTTGGCAGCACTTGACTACTATTGCTTTTTAGTGCCAAACTTTTAAGTTTCACAACTTGTTTCTGCTTCTTCTATTTTTTGTTATTTTTATTTTATTTTTTTTTTTTTTTACTTTTACCAAAGTTTTTTAATATGCTCTATAATATTTCGCTAGATAAAAAACTGCGCACACACACACACAACTATAACTATAACTATAACAAGGCAGTACAGGAGAATTGCACACCATTTCACGCAAACACTATTGATTTGACTTCAAATTATTTTGTTTTCCTTTTTCCTTTCTCATTGCTTGTATTTATATTTTTTTTTTTTTTTTTTTTCTGTTTGTTTGTCTAGCAGCTCTAATATCTGCTATATTGAGCTTGGTCCGCTTGTCAGGTGTTGCGTGTGCCGATAGTCAGGTGTTTAGATTAGAAGATAAGCCACGAATATTGATAAGAAATCAACTAAGCGCTTTAGCCATCCCTCCGCCCCCAAATGCATGTCTCTTATTATTCCATATATACACGTAGTATTTCTAATCGATTATAAAAATATATGCTATATATATATATATATATTTATATATACATATAAATAGTTGACCAAGCTGGGTTTCTAGATATAACTGAGTTCTTGTATTTCATCTCATTATTGTTGAAGCTTTTAAGTCAAAGTCTGGTAAGTAAATGGACATTAGATTAATATATATATTGGCTCTCTTAAATATTAAGTAGACCTTGGATAGAAGCGACTTTTGTAGAACTTTCCACCATATATACACTGCTCATGGTTGTAAGTTTGTCTTAGATTCATCTCTCCACTTCCGCCTTTATCCTTCAATCTCTTAATTTTTCGCTTCTGCTGCTTATCTCCTACCATCACTGTTTTTTTCTCATCTTCTTTCTACTATTTTGTTTGTCTCTCTCACTATTCCCTTCTGTCTCACTTTTTTTCCCTTTTTTTCCCTTTTCTGTATTTCTAATTCCCTTTCTCTCTACCCTTCTTTATTCTCTATTTCACTTGTCTGCGTCTCTCTAGATTTCTTTTATCCAGGTCGTTAGCTTTCTCTATTTTTCTCTTTTCATTTTTTTCTCTATCTCCCTCTTCTTTTTCTCTCATTTGTATCTATCTTTCACTCATATAGTTCTCTCTTCTTCCCCTCTCTTATTCTTTTCTCTCTTTTACTTCTCTACCTCTTTCTTTCTGTTTGTTTCTCTTCTTTCTCTCTCTTTCTACTTTCCTCCTTCATTTCCTATATCTGCTTCTGTCTCTCACTCCTCTCTCTACTTTCATTCATGCCTCTCACTCTTTCTATCTGTCTGCAACACTCATTCTCCATTTTCTATCTCTAATCATCATCTTTCACTGTTTTCCCTCTCTTTCCACTCGTTTCTTGTCTTTCTCTTTCATATTACTTAATTCTCTATTTTTAATTCCTCTGACTTTTCTCCTCCATCTCTCTCTCTCTCCCTCTTACTCAATTTTCTTATTTTCCCTTTATGCCTTCCTTATTTCTCTTTCTTCTCCCTTCCATATTTCCATAGAAAATAAATCTATAATAATCCCACAAATTTATATATTTGCTGTGAAGCAATTGCAAAAATGCAGAAACGCCTTCACAGGATTGACAGGATTTGAGTACTGATCTGGTGGGGATGCAACCGTTGGGCATAATGGATTACGGGTTATCCTGTTGACAATTCATTTGTTACGGCTGTGTGCGGAGATGTTGTGCAATTTGCATGAAATCCAACCAAAGCTGACGTTAGACATTTCGATGTCTCGGACGAATGCAGGATGGCAGCCGATAGTCGGCTTGTGGGCGAGACCACGCCTGCTTGTTCAATTTGCACGGGCAAAAAAAAAAAAAAAACAAAATAATGAAGACGTACACAAAAACATAATATAAAACAGAGCACACACACACACACACACGCCGAGCAGAGCTCACACAATTCACATTTCAGGTCAACTCTAGACTCGAACTTTTCATGACAGTTGCCAATGGCAACGGCAACGGCAACGGCAACGGCAACGGCAACGGCAACAGAACAACAACTAAAAAGTGGCCAGAACGAGAAGCTGTTGCTAACAAAAGCGCATAAAAAAGAAACTTAACCCAGCATATGTGGGCAAAGGAGGAGCGTGACCAAGCAAGGGGTTGGCTGTTGTCCCGTTGCCCCCACTCCTACTCTGCCCCCACACTCACTTTCGCTCTTGCTGTATTGCCTGCTGCCACTGACGCGCATAGCATAAAAATAAGTTGCCTTTGTTTGCCCAGTCAGACAGACACGAGTGACGACAATGACGACGACGACGACGACGTCGGCGATGCTGACAATGTCGCCCGCAATGAGGCGCATAAAAATGCAATGAAATAAATGCTGTTAATTTCAGACGCAGACTACAGCAGCGGCAACAATGGCCACGAGTAGTTGTAGCAATCCAAGCGCAGCGGCCGTAAAGCCATAACAAAAAGTGTCAAGTGCGGGCCAACAGCCAAAATCAAAACCACATACTCAGCGCCCCCACTTCCGCCCACAAAAGTAGGCAACGTTTTTTTTAAGCATCCCAAGTAGTTGCTCCTGCTGCTCCTACTACTTATGCGTATCTTACACACTAAATTCTTAGCTTGTTGTTTGTATCTAAAACAAATTCAGGCAAGAGCTGCTTACGTACAAATACTTTTGCTCCATTTTCTTTGTTTTCTGCTCATAGGTATTATTGAGCCACATTAGGGGCAAAACAGGGGCATTAGATATTATTCGATCCACAGCAATGGTTTGACTTGGCTATTATTTTAAAAGTCGTTTTTGTCCTCGTTTGTTTACAAAATTGACAGAAAAACACACACACACACACACACCAGCAGCGATAGCAACTGACGCACACACACACAGACAGACACTCTCTGTGTTTCTATTTTTTTTTTTTTTTTTTTGGCACACATACCATTGGCATCTCCCAACTAACCACGACTTATTCTATGCATAAGCTTGCATATGCTTTTCTGTCTCTGTGTGTTATCTTTTCTCTGTGTGTGTGTGTGCGTGTGTATTTGTGCATTCGTGTGTAATGCCTTGCAAAAAGCTTTCTCAGTATTTCGCTTTGCAAAATTGTTCACACTAAAAATATTTTTACGTTTATTTTGTTCACAGCTGGCTGCTAATGCAGTGCCAGACAGAGATGCAGGTAGCCGCAATTGCTCACGCATATGCACACAAATACCAAGATACCGCACACATACACGCCTTTGCCTTTGCTTTTTCTTTTGCCTTTGCCGTTACCTCTTGCCTCTGCCACGCCCACCTACCCAAAAATCGGTGGCTTTTGCTGACTTGCTGGTGTAACTCGACGCTTTTTATCTGAATGAATGTCTTCCTAACTGTGTCTGTCTGTCTGTGCGTGTGTGTGTGTGGGTATGTGTGTGTGTGTGCTGGTATTTGTGTGTATTGCTGCAGCATTTATATCTCATGCTGTTGCAATTTTATTGCTACATTTTTGTGTTCATCTCTTACTTTGGCTCGACAAATAAAAAAGCGCCTGAACGTATGCAACACTTTTATCCCTGTTGCTAGCGCTGCTTATTTCATCTACACACGCCATCAAAACTCTGGCTTTGGCAACTTTGTCAACTTTGACGCCGTGTGCCAGCCATCGCCGTAATCTGGCGAGCTATTCGCATTAAATGGATTGTGAATTATATTTGTGCAACACTCAACTGACAGGTCAGTCATAATAAATTTTCATCTGAATGCGAATGCGAATGCGAATAGGAGTATTTAAGTGCTAGCCATATTCATTCATATTTTATGCAGCACATAAAAATTTGAGCGCGTTGACACCGTCGCATTGCCATAAAATATGTATTATTTCTAAATACACTTAAATATATATTAATAAATATATAGATGACTTCTAAATGGGATGATGAATAAATTGCATTAAGCTTGTAGCTTGTTTATGTTGAGTGCTTGAGGCATATCGTTACTGTGGAGCATCTGGATAATAGAGACGTGATGACGACTTAAATTATATATATAATGGTGTATTATTATACGTTTTTAATCAAAATCAAGTTAAATTGATCTAACCAAGGCTGTCTATGAACTTATATATATTTTCTGTTTTATTATAATTTCAATACAAATCGAT
The DNA here is from genome assembly GCA_035047625.1 of Drosophila mettleri. Lineage (NCBI taxonomy): Eukaryota > Metazoa > Arthropoda > Insecta > Diptera > Drosophilidae > Drosophila > Drosophila mettleri. The sequence continues at coordinate 14,723,737 of JAWNPI010000109.1, forward strand.
TGATGATTTGATATATACATTTTAAAATATTGGCAATACAAAGGCTTTCCATCAATTATTTCGAAAATCACTTAATTTAACTTTGTAAATATCAATAATATATTGTCTTTTATTTATTTATTTTTTTTTTTTTTCTAAATATTTATATATATTCTGAACCTATTGGAAAGAGAAATGTGCAAAGGTCTCAGACTTAAATGTTCTTCTAAAAATTACTGCAACAGGCAAAAAGATGTATATTCTTAAACAGAGCCATACGCAGAGTGAAGAACTGGAAACAATATGCCCTTTAGTTAAATAAACATTATCATACGAAGTACACGCTTTCACATATTTTCGATAGTTTAGTCCATTAAGCCATCTATAATCAGATTATTCCATCTCTCCTCTTCCTTTGATGATATTTCACATTTTGTACACCCCACACTAGACTTTTAAATGGGAAACCCAATACTAATACAAAGTCATATAATTTAGCAAATATCGATAAAAAAAAAATCGGCTATTAAAGCCCAACTTATAGACAATCAGAGATAGATACATCCTGTGGGGTAAGCAAAAAAAACTGTATAAATTCAACGACTTTCAATGTTCACAGCTGCATACAATAAATTCATTGCAAGTGTCCTAGAACTGGTTAGAGTAAAATACTTTTATATACATATATATACATATAATATATATTTATAATATATGTATATATATATATATATGTGTGTGTATAACATATTTATGATAAAGATCGACCATCTAATGAACGTAGTTCATAAATAACCAATTTCAAATATAGACTGCGACGCTGGGAAGAAATGCAGCTGCTGTGTATTAAGTGCGCACGACGCTTATGTGTGAGTGAGCGTATGTGTGTGTGTGTGTGTTATTGTTGTATTCACTTATTCAGAAATCAGAATGAATCGTTTCATTTTAAGGTAGCTCGCGATGCTTGGCAAGCGCTTTAAGTCGGCTCAGCTCGGCTTCTGATGCGCTCAAATCTGTGGAGCTCCATCATGACTGTTGCTACCAATTTAAGCATCGTTTTCATGTGTGTGTGTGTGTGTGTGTGTGTATGAAAGAGAACTAGAGTCTAGGCAGAGCTCAGGATGACTTGTAGTCTGATATGGAATATAAAATTTTTTTAATATGTGAAAATATTAAACAAAAGAGGATTTATACACTCTTTCCAAAAGATGCAAGGAAGCAAAAGATGATTGGATTTGGTTCCACTGACTGTCTGTCGGACTATAAAAAAGGTATATCCAATATGTTATTCATTGAAATATATATAATAAACATATTAATAATATATATTAAATTGCATGAGAAATATAGCTCAAATTGATTCTTATGAAATATTAAATTTTGAAATTATATATAAAATATTTGCCTACCTATTTTAACTGTATATTAATTTTATAACTGAATATTAAGGCCAACGTACGCTTAGGTTCTACCCCAATCTACACAGTCAAGTGAAGACATATTTTCTTATTCCCATTCAAACGCAACATAGATAATATATGTCTTTCCACAGAAATCTACAGTCGTAGGACTGGAATAACAATGAATTATGCATTGTTCCTGCATGGAACAATCAGAACAAGTTGGGAGTCGAGCACAGGCGCCAGCATAATTACAGCTCGCGACTCTAACGAACAAGGAAACTTAATCAAATATCGATATTTTTCCATTTGCCACGCCTCAAATGGCGCTCCACCATATCATTTATGCGGTTACCGAAGCTTGTAAATATTTCATTGAATAAAAAATAGAAAAAAAGTTCTGTTAGCTCTAAAATTATGGTGGAGTTCGATTATAGTAAGACGTGTCGGATAGAGTTGCCAAAGAGTCAAGTGTGTAGCTACACAGAGTATTTTTCCCAATTTCTTTAGACTCTTAAAGTTTTATTAAGCGAATAAAAACATCAATTGAAAATATGCTTCAGAATTCAAGTCTCTGGCTACAGAAAGCCCTCACCTCAAGCTTAGATATATGATATAATGTGAATGAGTATACAAACGGTATTGACACTTAAAAGACTTTTCGAAAATATTCCTTAAAATTCAAGTCTCTACCTAGGGAGACCTCTCGCCATGTTAAGCCAAAAGTATTCTCAAGACTATTAGAAAGTTGCAAAATGATTTTTAGCGAGTATGCAAAAAGTATTCTTACTTTGTAGTGAACTCGCAAATAGTTACACAAAAGTCAATTTGAGACATTTTCCACAAAACCTATATACTCTTGATGCTTTGCATACAAAAGCAAAATACACTTTGACAAAAATTAGAAAATATAGGTATCATTTCTCTAATCACAAGGAGATCGATTAACGATTTATAAGCGACTATTCAAAGAGTTGAAACTATACAACTCAATTATATCTCTAGCAATAATGTGACATTTCAAAAAACCAATATGCTCATAAGTCGTTTGGAAAAGTATACAAAGAGTGTTCAAACTTTCAAATACTATTTGTAAATATATATTACCATTCAAGTCTTTATACACTCTACGACTTATGAGCGAGTATTCAGTTAAGTATAGTCGATAGAGTGTAAAATCAAGTCTCCTGCAAAGCTTTTTGAATGAGTAATCCAAAAGTATTATCCAATGTATTGCAAGACTACTCAGAAATATTTATATTTATAATCTGTAGCTACGCTATGCTACATTGCGCAAAATCTATAAACTCTTAACGACCTCTGAACGAATATTGTAAGAGTCAAAATAACATATCCCAATAACATCTCGAAATAGAGAGAAATATTACCTATATACTCTTAACTATTTATGCGCGAGTACACATAATATAATTCATACCCCCAAAAACTATTCGAATATATATTCCAATCTCAAACCATGCAGACAACCTAAAGACTACAAACGCTTTAATAAAAAAACAACAAACTTTGCCAAGAGTTTTGTTTGTTGAGCTTATCAAATTAGTGGAACATTAAAAGCTTTATACCCTCTTCAACTGGTGAGCATAAAAACTACTTTTTTTTTAATTCACTAAAGCACGAAAATTTCGAATAGGTGTGAGTGACAATATTATTGGCAATTAGCGCTGCACGAACTAGGGGAGAGACGAAGGCAGACGAGGGCAGACGAGGGCAGACGATGGGGGGCTAGGGCGTCGCGTTTGTTGTAAAGAGATTTAATGCATTGCCAATTATTAAATAATTGTTATAAATTAAAAGGCACTTCCTGTCCTGTTGCTATTATAGTTATTGTTGTTGTTGTTGTTGTTGTTGTTGTCACTTTTGTGTTGCCGATTGTGCACCAATTGACGCGCGGCACGCAATCTGCGCGTAGGTGAGCCTGAGCCACAGATTTGGGATTGCATTTTGACAAAGCAAACAGCGAATATGCCCTACGACATGCGACTACATCTCACTCGCACTCGCTCGCTATCTCTCTTTCTCTCTCTCTCTCTCTCTCTCTCTCTCTCTCTCTCTCTCCCAGTCGCTCTGTAAGTTTCTTCCTCTTTGTATTTATTATGATTACATGGCATTTGTGTGGGTGATTGCACCCATTGAGGTGCCAGCGTATCGCTGGTGCGGATGGCCCAGCGTAAAGGGGCATGTCATCCGAGTGAAAGACTTACAAAATGACAAACTGACAGTGTGACAGGCAGTCGGGCGGACAGGCGGACAGGCGGGGCAACCGCAGCTGCTGCCGCCTCTGGTGGGAGTGAATCAACTTATATTTTTTCTCTTTTTTTTTTTTTTTTGTTTACATAATCCTTGCACGTTGTCTGCTTGTGTGTGCGTGCGTGTGTGTCTATGTGTGTGCCCTCTGTCTGTGCATGTGTGCGTGTGCAAGTCAAATCGCAGCTTCCACCTGCAGCCCATTCGAGCTGCCTTTGAAAAGCGGCAACTGCTGGACCGCAGAATGTTAATTTGGGTCAAGTTTTGTAAGCGTTACAAATGCCAAGCCCCACATTCCATATAAATACACATATATATATATATATATATATATATAGATATATTTATATAGAAGCACAAAGGTATGCAACACATTTAAATATATATATTTATATCTGCCTGTCTGTATGGGTGTTATAAACACTTGATGTTTGGTCCTTTTGTTTTCTGGCTGTGCTTTATCATTGCCTGATTAGCTGCTTATTGTTATTGTTATTGTTATTGTTGCTGTTGTGCTTTACATTTCTTAAGCTTTCATTAGCAATTTGTTGTTTTTGTTTTGTTTTTTTTTTTTGTTTTTTGTTTTTCTTTTCACTTGATTTTTGCTTACTTTCAATATTTGTCGTCGTTGATGCTTTGTTTATATTTTTAAATTTGTATTTAAATTAATATTTATATATATATATATATATATATATATTTTTTTTAAGGCAATTATTGTGCAAAAAACTGTTAACTGTTTAAAAAAAAAATATTTGTCGAAAAAAAAGGCGAACAAACTGTTGTTTGAAATATTATTTATGGCGTTTGTTGTTGGATGCGCTGACACTGCGCTTGCTGCTCTTGATGTTTGTGTACGTTCGACGTGGCGCACTCGTGTTGCGTTGCGTTTGTTTGGCGGTCAAATCAACGACTGAAAGCGCTGCCACGTTCCACGAGCGCACGAAGCAACCGACAAACATTTAATGGTGTGCCAGATGAGAGCCGTGTGTCTCGTATGCCCAGTCTCTCAAAGTCCCTGTGAGTGTCTGTGTGTGTGTGTGTGTGTGCGTTGAGCATTAACAAGAAGCACAAGAACTACACTCACACACACTCACACACACACACACACACAGGCATACGTATGGGGGGCTGCACGGAGCTGCCAACTTGGCCAGTGGTGAGTTTTGGCCCGCTCCTGGCGCTGCTTCAAGTTGCGTGTGGCATATGTGGAGCAGCGGGCTGCGGTTCATAACCGACTTATATAACGCACACAAACTCGTCAAGCTCACCACACGTAAACGTAACGCAGCAGCAGGCGGACCAACGCCGCGAGCTTTTCACCACGGCCGCAGCGACTGCGAGGTGAGCGCAGCTCCGCACTGGTGTGCGTGTTACAAGCGCGCCTGTATGCGTGTTAAAAGCTGCACCAACACGACAAGAACTTCCAACCAAATAACCAACGCGCAGCAAACAACAAAAAGAGCAAACAAACAAAAAAATAAATAAAAATTAAATGAAAATAGCCATTGCCTAATGCCAGGCGCACCATGAGATAAGCAACAGCTAAGAAATACACGCATAAAAATTATATAAAAGAGCCAAAGAGCCAAAGAGCCAAAAGACCAAAAAAAACAAAGTCAAAATGATTACGAAAAATTTCGTATGTCACATATATGGCCAGAATGAATGAATGGCGGGGCAGCGTGCGTCAGGCGGTTGAACGCTGGGTCTGACGTACGCACCGCTGTCAGTCAAACCGTTAAACAAACAAACAACAGTAAAACACACACACACACACACACACAAACACACTCACACACCGACTGAGACAGAGACAGCGACAGCGACAGTGACTTACACTCGCACACAGCAGAGTAATGAAAACATTCGCCTTTTCGCCGAGTTGCGTGTCTTTAAATGACGTAACCACCGGCTACAGCCCAACGTACTACATAACGGGCCATGGGAACCGCTCAGCATTGAAACGCGCGACGCCCATATCCACGTGCTTGGCCCCCGGGCCAACGACCATCATTGAGAGTTTGCCCAGTTAAAAGTTTACATTTACATATCTGATGTGTTTTCCTTTTCTTTTGCTTATTTTTTTTCCCTTTTTTTTTTTTTTATTATTATTATTTCTGCTCTTGTTGCTGTTGTTGCTTGTTGTTTTTTCCACGCTTGTTAATTGCCCAGTGGCCACGGCTTCAGTTTTTATGGCGCCCGGGCTCAAGCAGCCATAAGGTGTTAATTTGACGAAGACGAACTGAGGAAGAAGTAAGTGCCAGTAACTAAGTAAGCAACAAAGCAAGAAGAAACAAAGAAAAGCCTTCCCTCTCACTCTCGCCAACTTTTACTCTGTCTCTGCCTCTCTCTGTTTTTCCACTCATACATAAACATCTTCAGAATGATGATTTACTGCCAAAATCCCAAAAGGATTTCATGTGCATCAAAACTAATTTTTAGCAATTAAAAAAATAACAACAAAAATTTCGAACTCTAGTTAGGAGTGCTCGACTAGCAGATACCTTGATTTGATATTGTGCATATCTATTAAATTTAATACAGAATAATAGTATGATTATTGTTATGACTAGATATGAAGAAGCCCAAAAAAAACCTATATATAAAATACTCCATATATCTGCTATCTATATATAGAGATACAAAGCACCTAAAACTACTTAAGCTTCTATGCACGGGGGAGTTTTCAGCAATAGTATAGTAAGAGTTGTTAATTCATTTGACTCTCCACTTCTCCCTCTCAGATCGTGCTTGTATAAGGAAAGAGATATCGCAGTTGAATCGAAGTCCCAAAGTATTCTGTATTCCTGTATCCGGGAACCAGCCAGTAGTATGAATAATACTATGATAAATAATAATGATATTAGTTGTTGTAGTTTAAGCAATAATAGTAGTGGTATTAGAAATAGTAGTAGTAAGGAATAATAATGATAGTAGCATAATAGAATTTATGACTATCTCACTACTTTTAAAGTAGCAATGTTAGTAAAAGAAGTCACAACAGTAGTAGTAATATCAATGTCAATATACTAGCATATGTAATAGTAGTCGAAGTAATAGTTCTAGTAGTATTAAAGGTGACTTGTAGTAGGTATAGTAGGAGTAAAATTAGTAGTAGAAAACAATAGTAGTAAAAGTAGTAGCTGGAAATAATAATATGTCGAGTAATCAGGCATTAGTAGTAATATAATTAGATTTAGGTAATAGTAATGGAAATAATAACAGCAGTAAATGTAGTAAAGTTAGGAATTGAGATTAAAAGTAGCATTAAATAGCAATATGTTTAGTAGTAAAAAAAATATCAGTGTATGTAATTTTAGGAAAAACAGGTAAAAAAAAAAACAGCAGAAGTAAAAGTAAAAGTTGCAGCAAAAACAGTAGTAATAAAAGTAGTATCAGAAAATAGTAATTTTGTGTAGTAGTCGAAAAATAGTAACAATCTAAGTAACCTTACTCAATAGTAGCAACAAGAGTATAATTAATAGTAGGAGTAAACGGAGTATTGTGGTATGGAATAGTAGTATTCGTGGATATGAAAACTCATAGAGATAATTTCAATTAAACTCAAGCATAAGAACAGAAAGTTCAACATTTATACTTGTATAGTCGCTGCCACGCCTACTACGCCTACTCGATACCACGACACAATAACATTGTATCCCAGTTAGACAATTCTAAATAAGTTACAAGCAATTCGACGGCATTCCTAAAATAGGTCTGACAGCTCTGACCTTAAGTGAGGCAACAAACGTTATGTGCCTTAAACCTGATATTGCAGGGCTTTTTTTATTGACAGCTTATCCACCTGGACAGCCATATTAACTAAATAAATTGACTGAGCAAATACAAGAGAAAAATATAAAATAAAAAAATATATATATTAATTAACATGCTGAGCTAAGTTATCTCTCTCTCTCTCTCTCTCTATCTGTGTGTGTGTGTTCTCTTAACTGTTTACAATTTATCAAATTTGGATTTGGGACTGATTTACCTGCAATTAGGTAATTGAAATTGGCTCGCAATTGTTTGCCTCTCAATTCGTTTTTATTTTGTTTGCTTTTCTTGACTTTGCAAGAAGAAGAAGAAGAAGCAGAGTGAAAATAAAAACAACAATAACAGAGAAATGAAATGAATTGAAATGATGGAAATGTTTATGCTCGGACATAAAAATAGTCAAGAGTTCACATTATTTATGGAGAAAATATAACGCTAGCCCAGTTCCAAGTTGCAAGTTCTCTCCCCCTCCCACACAACCACCCCCTTTCCGCATCGTATATCATGATGTTCCGAAAACAAACATTTTTTAGCCCAGCATTCCATTGCTGTCAATCGAAATGCCCGAACATTTCAGCTGCGAACGCAGATGATTAGGTGGGAAGATAAATTTTAATTTGATGAACCAATTCTGGAACCAACGCGAATAGCCGATAGCTGAATACCCTTTTCTTATTGTATAATCCATTGAGGCTGAACTAGGGCAAATTCCCTCTTTCAATTGAGAAGATCAATTTTAATTTTGATACAACTTGTTAGCGACGACTACTATGTACACGACGACTACTATGCACTCAAGCAATGTCAATCTCTCTCTCTCCTTCATACTCCTTTTTCTGGCTCTTTCTGTCATTCTCTATCATTCTTTGAGTAACTTTCTATCTAAGTTTTTCTATGTCTCTTTCTCTGTCTTAAATTCTTTCAGTCTTCATATCGTTCTATCTCCACACTTCTCTGCCTATTACTTTCCTTCCCCCTCTTTCTCTCTCCATCAATTTTTCTCTGTCTCTCTCTTTCTTACTCTCTACCTCTTTCTCTCTCTCTCTCTTTCTATGTTGCTATATAAATCACTTTTTCCATGTCTCTCTCAATTTCTCTCTCTATCTTTTACTCTCTCTTTCACTTTCCAATTACATAGAGCTCAATGCCTATCAAGAGCACAACTTTCAATTCAAAAACACAATGCCTCCACGTAATACCCTACAAAGTAATAAACAAATCTTGAAAGTAAAAAAATAATACTTAAAAAGTAATTTAATTTTATAGCTAGTTAACAAGAAAAAATTGTTGTGCTAAGTGTTGTTTATATAAATTATTATTCCGTTCTATTATTAAAAACATATTTATCATTCACTCTGTGTATTTGTTTGAAAACTCGGACAAGCATTGTTTCATTCGATTAAGTCTTTCGTACACTGTATTATAACTCTCTGGACATACGTCAGCCATAATACGGGAGGCAAATATAAAATGATTTGTTTGATCAACAATAAAAATGTAATGGGCGTGGGATTCCAATCATTGGGCAGTAGTTTGATGTAAGTTAATCTATTTGACTTAAGGAATTGCAGCTCTCAATTAATGATAACCATGAACAAATACGCCGAATAACCCCATGTAAATAAAAGAGGCGTGAAGTGTCTCATAAGACTTGATTAAGATCAACGACTGAGTCAATATTTGCATACCCGTCTGTATTTTCCTTATAAGAGTTAGAGACTCAAAGGCTAAATAAATTCATGTTTTTTTTTTCGCTAATTTCCATGTGATTGACTTCAGTTAATTAAGCATAACTCGTGAGCTTTAAGAACTAAAGATAAAACATGATTTTTACTGAGCTAGATGAATTGTAAGTCAAATTCAATATTTCGAATATTTCTCAGACAAAAAAATATTTCAAAATCAATTGTTTCAGCACTATTATTATTATTCCCAATTTTACTATTATATTACTATTCCCAATTGATTATTTAGCTCCGAAATAGTTATTATATTGCAAAGTTAGTTCTTAAATTGCAAAATTGTATAAATATAAATATTTTTAAGGACTTATGATAAGTGAGCTTATAAGAAGTGAAATACTACTAAAATATATTATATATTTTTTCTTGTGTAATTTGAACTTGTAAGAATTTTAATCAAAGTTCATCTAACAATAAAGAGCTTCATATAATTTTTCAAGGTAATTTGATACCTTTATATATTAAATATATATATTTTACCTATATCGTCTATATATATATTATTTATTTATAAACATTTTTAATTACATAGACAACAAACGTTAATTGTTGCATATAGCTATACGAACTATGCCTAATATTCAAACTTTATCTAGTCTATCCTTTTTTTTTTCTTTTTTACTATATTCCCAAAGAAATAGTGAGTATATTGGCTTTATGCAATGCCGGACATGCAGTCCGTTCGTCTATACGGATTAACAAAAAAATATGCTACTATTGAAACTAGAACTTAGAAAATACACTCCCAGATAGGGTTAACCCTACCTAATGAAGTGTCAAGATTTTCTAGATACGCCTTCAAGGGGCGTGACAAAACGCAAATGTCTAAATCTGTGGAATTGAAGAAGCTCACTGTTGCGTTATGGCCGAACTCCTCTATCGAAGCATACATTAATCTTTGCTCCTATTGGCGCTGTAGCATATGCAAATACCCTGTAATTTATAGAATCCTGAACCCTAAATATAATATGAACAGAGTATCACGCAGTCAGCTGCTCTCAGCTGCAACTTTCTTACTTGTTTTTTTTTTTTTTTTTTGTTATATATAGAGCAAAGTTGTTATACTTATGTAATAGTTGTTAGCCAGAGAATTGGATTGCGTCATTCGAATTGGGGGTTTTTAAAGTTTTTGATAGCTGTAGCCAGTGCATGGCTGTTGGCTGTTGGCCGTTGGCCGTTGGCAGTGACAGTGGCTGTAGGACTGTTCCGTTAACAGGCGACAAGCCGTGCCATCATAGATAAGAAACAGAGCCCGCAGAAGCGAGCCGCTAGAGCCGGGCAAATGAAATGAAAATAAGAAAACGTTGTCGAGTCCTCGTAAGCGCTGACTAATCAGCGTCATTATCAAAAAAGTACCACAAAAGCACCAACAAGAGCTAAACAAGCGCCCAAGCAATAACAACAGCTGAGTGGAGTGTGGAGTCTAGAGTGTAGAGTGTAGAGGGTGTGTGTGTGTGTGTGTGTGTGTGTGTGTAGGGGGAGGGCTGCCGATGGCTGGTGGTATTTGGCGATGGTTGAGCGGGTAAAGAGGCGTCGTCCGTGATTATCATTCCAGTTTTTACGCGAAAGTGCTTTTTAATGTCTGTGAGCATTTTAAATAATTAGCTAATGTGGGCAGCCACAGGAGGGGCGTTGGGGGCGTGGCAGACGTAATTAGCCTGGCGTTGTCCAAGGGGAGACATTTGTTAATGCTGTTGTTTCTTCCTTCTTGTTTTCTGCTTTTTTTTTTTTACCCCCTCCCTTCATTGCATCTTAATAGAACGGCGATTTCAAAAGAGTTACGGCCCAGGGCCGAGGCCGTGATCGACAAAACTTGAGCCCAAAACTTGGCAAGCATTTTTCAGCGTCAGCGCACCAATGAAATTGCCCAATTGAAGTTGATTGAAGCACAGTTAAAACTGTTCAACGAAATGATGTCGCAGCCCTGAGCTGAGTATGTGTGTGTGTGTGTGTGTGTGTGTGTGTGTGTGTGTGTGTGTGTGTATTTCATGGCCGATAAGGCGGCTCACATAGCGTATGCGCATTGTTTGCCGCATGTTGGCTTTTATGGCTAACATTTTTGGTCTTATTCCGGGTGCTACAACAAAATTAATTTTCAGCATAATACAAAGATGGCAAATGGAGCCGGAGAAGGTCCCACTGTGGCGCCGCCTTGGTGTGGGATGTGCGCCATAAAAATGTAACAGAGGCACGACGACGAAAAAATGAAATAATAATAAATAAATTCATTAACATAAAACACGACGGGCGGGCGGACGGTCGGAGGGTCGGAGGGTCGGGCATTCGGGAGCTCGTTCCCTTCTGGCTAACAGGCAGTGCCGCAGTTGCCTGCCCCGCCCGTTGCGGGTGCGTGACGGAAGCTTGGGCTGGCTCGTTACCTGCCTTAGATTATCATCAGTGAATTGTTGTTTTTCTTCTTCTTCTCTCTCTCCTTCTCTATGTGTGTGTGTATTGTTTTTTTTTTTCGTTCATGATTTGCTTTTGTTTCATGAAGAGCGACAACGGCAACGATGAAGACGACAGCGAAAGCGAAAGCGACAGCGACAGCAACTGCGATACGTTAGCAGATCCTCAGCTGGCATGCAGCAGAAACTTCAGCTTGAACTGTCGTTATTTACATAATTTTAACGCAATTTCGTTACGTATGTGTGTGTGTGTGTGTGTGTGCGGCTGAGTGGCTCATCAATGGACAACGTAATCAAATATCAAGCAGTTGTTCAAGGTTTGACCATTTGTGGCGCCCCCTGGCGGCGATTACACGCACAGCAAATGCCATTCACAATCAAGGTACGCAAGGGTAAGAGTAAGGGTTAAAGCGCTTTTACGCCTCATCAAAGCACTTTTCCACTAGCTGCGGTCGTAAACTTTATTAATTGAGTTTGTATTATGTGTAAAGCGTTTGCCACGTACACAGACACAGCACCAGCTGCTGCCCGTATGTATGTGGGTGTGCGTGTGTGTGTGTGTGTGTGTGTGTATGTCTGTCGAAAGTGCCGCATCATTGGCCGCAGGGCACTACTCAGTGATTACTTTAGACTTGACACACGCTCACGCACACGCATCGCTCATGCCCTGCACTGAAGACGTGCGTAAAGAAAATCAAAGTTTGGCTTATGATAATGCAAATTTCTGATAACCATAATACAAACATTATATATTCACTAATTTATATGATGACATTATATACTCAAGCTCAATTTGAAGCACACTTGGCGAACTTTTAAGTCTTGCATAAATTCAAACAAAATGTTTTTACCAACTTAACTAAAAATCCCACAGAGGATTTGGGCTTCTCTTTCTGTGTGCATTGATAGATATAGATATAGATATAGATATAGATATAGATATAGATATAGATATAGATATAGATATAGATATAGATATAGATATAGATATAGATATAGATATAGATATAGATATAGATATAGATATAGATATAGATATAGATATAGATATAGATATAGATATAGATATAGATATAGATATAGATATAGATATAGATATAGATATAGATATAGATATAGATATAGATATAGATATAGATATAGATATAGATATAGATATAGATATAGATATAGATATAGATATAGATATAGATATAGATATAGATATAGATATAGATATAGATATAGATATAGATATAGATATAGATATAGATATAGATATAGATATAGATATAGATATAGATATAGATATAGATATAGATATAGATATAGATATAGATATAGATATAGATATAGATATAGATATAGATATAGATATAGATATAGATATAGATATAGATATAGATATAGATATAGATATAGATATAGATATAGATATAGATATAGATATAGATATAGATATAGATAGTTTATAGATACGATAGATACGATAGATAGTTTATATGAAATATATGAAGGCCGATCAAATCCTTGGAGCGGAACTTTGGATACACATAAATTTGATTCAATTAAACTTGCTGGGAACATAAATTAGTCGAGCCAAGAGAGAACTTGCGTGAACAACCCCAATAAAGTGTTTGGGGACTTGAAATGGCGGTTATATCGCCGATATGGAACCACTGAAACTGGGACATTTGCGTGCGAAATGATTTCGTCTGTCGCACCACAAATATCGCTACACTTTCTCTGATTGCCGTAACAGCACCAGAACTAACAGCCAGCCCCTGGGCAAGTGTGTAACTTTAATTTCTTATGTGCCGGGGAGAGAAGGAGTTGGAATCGAAGTTGGAGCGTGCAGAATCGTGCCCTTCCCTCAACTCCATCCAATTCTAAAAGGCCCTTAGGCAGCCAGCAGCCCCAAACGCGCTACATACGGAAGTGGACAGCTATAAAATATTTGGCAGTCACAGCTACAGCTACGGCCCCGCCGCCAACAAGAATAACTGAAACTTTAGCCATAACAAACGCTCTAGCAGGTTCCACACGACCAAAGATGACGACGATTCTGCTTATCAGCAGACCCAGCGCCATGTTCCACGATGAAAAGTATTTTGGAAATAGCAGCGCACGTGGTGTGTGTGTGTGTGAGTGTGAGAGAATTTGAAAGATAGAGGGAGCGAGTTATGAGAGATTGAGAAAGGAAGAGAATATTGAGGGAGTATGAGAAACATAGAAAGACACAGTTGGAAGGAAAGAGCGAGAGAGAATAGAGCGAAGAGAATAGAAGAGAAAAATAGAGAAAGTAAAATATAGAGCAAGCGAAGAGGCAAGCTGAACAGAATTAAAATAGAGGGAATAGAAGAGAAAGATTGAACAAAATAGAAAAAGAGAGAATGGGAGAGAAACCAGGAGAAGGGGGAACAAAAACAAACAGAGAGGAAAACCACAGAGAGAAAACCACAGAGAGGCAAAGTCAAATAGCTCAAGAGAGATATTATTATCAAGAAAGAAATAGAGAAAGAGAGAGAAAGTGAGAGAGAGTTACAGAGAGAAAGATAGTGACAGATAGTTAGTTAGAGAAAACGAGATATAAAGAAAGAAATTGAGAGAAAGGATGAGAGAGTGAATGTATGAAATGTGTGGATATTCAGTGTGAGAGGGAAGGTAATATGGTAAGAAAGTATGAAATATAGAGATAGATAAATAGAGAAAGAAGAAGAAAAAGAAAAAGAATATTAAGAGTGCCACACAGAGAGAGAGAGGCAGTCAGAAAGAAAGAGAGAGAGAGAGACGAGTAGGAGCTAATGAATATACAATATAGTACATTAAAGTATGTCAGACGACTTTTATATCGGTCTAGCTCAATATCATAAATAAAATAAAGAGAAGTCGATGCTCTCATCTTATTCTTTATATTCTCAGTCGGGCAATTACTAAACTCAATAAATTTATGCAAATATTGCGCAGACTGCTCAGATACATTCCACGTGTCGAGCATTTTCCACCTCTCTGGCATTGCTGAGAGCTTCATTCCACCTTTGGGTAACATACGGAGGGAAAAAGACAAATAGAGAAAGTCAAAAGTCAAACAGAAGAAAAAGGAAAAAAGAAACGTATGTACAGCAAAGGTGAAATCAAATATAATTGTTTGAGTTGAAGAATCTTATATTTGCATGGAAAAAGAGGCAACCGAAAGTGGTCCATGAATAAATTGTGTATTTTCTGCCAAAGGTATTCGTTTGAGAGCATCAGCTTAGCGACTTCATTTAATTGAATTCCACATTATTTTCTGGAGTTGTTTGTGTTGTTGTTGTTGTTTTTGGAAAACCTGCTGGCATTGTGGGCACACCTCTGGAGTAGCTTATCTGGCAGAGCCATTGCCATTTCCATTGCCATTGCCGCGAGCTGGCAACGGCGCCCACAGTTTGTGCCATGCTCCCCATTTAGAGAGACATCGTTCCCCTCTCCTTCCCTCCACCCCCCCTACGACCGGGCTCCATTTTATGTAGCAGCACTAATGGCGCTTTATTATTGGCAAAGTTGGTCGGCGCGATACGGCCGAAAGCGCGTCCTCGCGCTGGATGCTCTACGACGACAGCCAATTTATATGGAAATAGATGCGCGGGGCACAGTTTCAATGCGGATTTTTCTATCCCAGCCGGCAATCCACTTTCGAGGCGAAAATCGATGTGGATGCCAATGAGCTTGATGGGGCCAAAGATTGCTTTGCTTTACTTTGCACTTGGCCGCAAATTTTTCTACTGCCTTTATTCCCTATTCCGTCGTTTTTTTTTTCGGTTTCTTTTTTTTCCCTTTTTTTTTATTTTTCGAATAGCGAAATTGTTCTAGAACAAATTACACGGCAACTGGGAGCTAAATAAAAAAAAACTTAAGTCAAGGGGTTTTGGTAACAAAAAAAAAAAAAAAATAAATAAAAGAAACCTGAGGCAGAGCCACGCGGCACTGGTCAGCTTGGCTGATGGTTTTTAATGGCGCCAACGCAAAGTCCTAAAAATAGAAAAAGAAATCTAAAACAAAAAAAAAAACACGACCAAAAAAGCCAGAATAAAGTAAATTACAGAGCGAACGTGCGTGTCGCCTCATGACACCCGCGGCCCCGCACACACGCCCCCAACTCACTGCTCGTAATTGGTTTTCTCTTCGCCTAGCAAATACTTAACCTTATCCTAACCCACATACACTCAGCACACACTCACTTAGCTACGCGCATCCATTGTCTATGGCTTGCTTTTGCTATTGATAAAATCAATTACACAATCATATGCCAAGCATTGCGCCACGCCCCTATAACACCTCAGCGGAATTTCCCAGGCCGCAAAACACACACACACACACACACACACACAGACACAGACACAGTCCTTCGATGTCTTTCTATCGTCTTCATTGCCTGGCACTTGCCACGACTTTCAATCAAATCGAACGCGTCAACAATTACCCACACACGCGCCACGCCCCACGCCCCCACACACAGACCCCGCTGTTGGCGAGCAGAGTGAAAAAAAAGCCACCCACGCATTTAACTGTATCAAATGAAGGTTAAATTCCAAAATGCAGGGCTGCAAATTGGTCTCAAAGGAAATACTTAACACAAAAAATTGAAACACACAAAATTGCGCGTAATCCGATTTAAATTTAAATTTAGTATTCGAATCGTAATTAGATTTTAGTCAAATGCGTTGCAATTGAAGCGTTTTGTTCTATAAATAAAAGCAACATTTTTGGCAAATTTCGTATTTGAAATCGAGAAAATATAAAAAAAAAAATTCAAATTTAATCTCAGCGAATTAATTAAGAGATTTCTCCTAACACATTTGCGAGATGCCCATCGAACAAGTTAAGCCAAGCTATTTATACAAAATGAGAAGAGTATTTTTAATAATAGAACTTTAGGAATTTCGATTTGAAAAAGACTTTAATGCAGCTGAAAATCAACCTGGCATTATAGCTTAAATTGCATTCAGCCCTGGCAACGGAGAAGGAACTGAAGAATACGTTTTTTTAGCACTCGCAGCGCTGCGATAGCACACACTAAGCGGGGGAGAGAGCGTGTGTGTGCAACAGAGAAAGAGAGAGATAGAGCATTGCCAGGCACGTTGGTTGTGCAAAAATTTTAAATGAATTTTACGCTTGATTTTGGTTTCAATTTCGATTTAGTGGTTTGCAATTTATGCACTGTGGAACAAATGATTCAGTGTTGTAAGCAATATATATATATATATATATATATATATATATATATATATATATATATATATATATAGATCTAATCATAGTTACATAAACTTAAATGTCCTAAATATAAATTTTAAATATGGATATGCATGGCTTCAAAGCACTTGAATACTATAAAAATTTCTTGCCAAATCTTTAAGGCCATTCAATAACAATGAGTCTAGTCGGCCATGCCCCATTAGCAGATACCTACTAAACTCTTGTAAAATAGGCATAGAAGACAACATTCTATAAAATTTCAAGGAATATTGTGATTTCTTTGATTGAAAGTTTTGAGTTCAAAAATTTCAAAAACATTATTCCCATGTCGATAAATTTGTTAATCGATATACAAATACACAAGAAATAACAATGATTTCAAAAATAAACTATATATATGTAAAATTTCTATATGAAATTTCAAATATTTTTACTTTTCAAAACAGATTTAAGAACAAGCCACAAAGGAGAGAGTGAGAGAGACACAGATCAAGTTGAGTAATATAATAAAATTTGAAATAAAAAAAAAATAAAATAAATATATACAATGATTCACACAACAATTCAAATCAACAGATTTATAAGCAAGCGACTATAGAGGGAGAGAGAGAGAAAGAGAGAGATAGCTAGAGAGACCTAGATCAAGTCATCTGTGTGTTTCTTTTGAGTAATACAACATATTATGCGGACCTCTAGCTACTTGTTAAATAGTTTTAAAACTAACAGAGAAGCAAGGCAGAGAGAGAGAGATAAGTAGTGAGAGGAAGCGAGAAAGTAAGTGAGACCCAGATCAGGTCACCTGTCTTATTCTCTTAAGTCTACATGCAAGTTTCCAGCTTTCAACACATTATCATACCCAGCTGAGGCAATTTTAAGGGGTATATAACAAGAGTGACCGACACCCTCTATAAGCAGAGGACATTTCGCATCAACTCATAAAGTGCAAGGTGGAATGCAAGTCTACATTGATTATTTTAATGAACTTAATTGCAATCAATTAATTTATGAAATTATTTCAAACTAATTGAGAATAATGGAATGTATGAAATGCAATTGAAGAATGGCTGAAGGAATGAATATTCATTTACTGTGCGCAATTTGTCGCACGTCTCGGCAGCTGCAAATTGAATGTGCCATTTGACCATTGTGCAACGTGTTGAAATTGCAACATTTTAGCTGGATTTCAATGGCCAAGGCAAACTTGCAGCACATAATGGCTGGGCGGAGGGGCCAACAGCTGTGGAACAGGGACGAGCTGGGAGCCAGGTAGTCAGGCAGTCAGGTAGTCAGCTAGTCAGGTAGTCCGTTAGCCAGGTAGTCAGTTAGTGGCAACTTTAAATTGAGTGACATTTTGCCGCAATTGACTGTGCCAGAAGTTTTGCGGCCGATGTCGACAGTTGCAGCTACTGATGAAGAACCAAAAGCTCGAAGCTCCGTGGCTCAAACCTATACAATTCGCTGCTCTGTCTATGCCTCTGTCTCTGGCTCCTCTTTGTTTGCTCTGTGTGTGGAGCTTCGTATTTCAGGCAGCGAGACAGACACCACATCCATCACATAGACTTGATGTTGCTCAATTTGAAAGTGGCCAGCACTGGACCTGCGACATGAACAAGGTTCTGCTATCTCCCATGTTGGGGCAGGACAATGTGGCACATCATCTAAGTTACATTTGCTCTTCTCTGCATTTAGAGGACTTCCAAGTGGCGATTACAAGTCGAGCATATCAAGTTTAATCACTTTAGATCCTTGAATTATTTGCCCACTATAACGCTTAGCTTTGCTCTTTACTCTTACATGGGCAATTGAGTGAGTCACAAGCAGTCGCGACAAATTATGATTTATTGGTCTACAGAGTAAAGTTGTGCAGTTTCTTCTCAACTACAAACTCTTTCTCAAGCCTGATTAAAAACTTTTAGTTTATCTTTTCATTTGACTTAACTTCAAATTAGTTTTGACTCTGAATCCGTAAATCTATCTCTATTTTTATCTTCATTCCCTACGCCCCTTTAATTTCCGCTATGCAGTATCTATTTTCGTATCTCCTTTCTACAAGTCTGTCCTTTGAGCTTAGACCAATTAGATGCCTATGCATACATATATATACATATATTTCTAAATAGAAAACTTCACAAACCTATTGGCAATTGAAAGACTGTTGAGAAAAACATTTCCTAGTTGGTAAAGTCGAATCCAATTAGGGCACAATTAGGCATCGAAAGTTTATTCGCAAACAGTTTTCTCGACAAGAGGATCAATTTTTTGTTTCCCTTTTATGTGTCAGCCAAGCTGAAAAGTTGAGCCCCTTTCAAGTACTGGGGCACTTTTGCGCTCAATTAAAAACAATAAATACAAATGGCAAGAGGCCTTTGAATACCTTCTGAATGAGAGATGCTCTCATCTAAGTCCAAATAATATTAAATACATCATTTTAATACTTTAAATTTAAAATATAATAAAAAGAAAAACCATTGAAGAAAACGGTGAAAAATAATATTTTAAGAAAAATAAAGTTAAGAAAACAGACAGTAAATTTAAAAAAAGAAAATAATAATAAATATTATTATTTAAAACATAAAAAATCTGTTGATACTTGGAACCGATTAGTCTAACTTAGAAAGTTACATTTAAATAAAAAAATATTTAATATAAGAAAAAATATTTATGCACTTCAAAAATGATAAAAATTATTTTATACACATAAAAAATTTAAATAAAAAATCAAAGAAACTACATTCTTAATAGTATAATTAAATTTTAAAAATATAAAAAATTGTAGAAAAACTACAAATATTTAGATATATATAAAAATCAAATCAAATATATAAAAATCAAAAAATTTATTGAGAAATTTGATTTAAAAAGAAAATTAAATTAAAATTGCAATATATATACATATATATGGTAAAAATTAATTTAGTTTTTAAAATACATTTTTTTGTATATATATTGTATTTATATTTATATATATATATATATATATATATATATATATATATACATAAATTCTTCTGCTTTTGTTATAGAGTTATTTATATTTATTTCTATATTCTTTGCATTTTTTCTTTGTTTTTGGTTGAAGCAAAAATTTTCACGCAGCTTTTCTTCTGCTTTTGGCTGTGGTTGCCATTGTTGTTGCTGTTGCTGCAGTCGTGTGCCATTTCTCTTAGGGCTTTTTAAATTTGTTATGTGCGTTGTTGTTGTATTTTTTTTTTTTTCTTGGTGTTGGGGCAATTTTTCGCATTTATTGATTGGTTTTTTTCTCACTCGCTCACACACGGTTTTTTTTGATGGTCTGGGGCTGAACGGCCTGGGGGGTGAGGTGGAGGTCGGGCTTCAGGGGGGCTTCTGGCCCTTTGGCTGCCCTTGACTTTTGCTGGGTTCGCACTTTGCAAATACTTTTGGCAGCCGCGTCGCCAAACAACTGGCTACGGTGTCTTGGTGTTGTTGGTGCTCCTGGTGTTTGCTGTTGTTGTTGGTTGTTGGTTGTTGTCGTTGTTGTTGCCCTTTCGCAAGAGTTGCAAGAGTTTGAAAATAGTTTTTTGCACGTTTTGGCCGAGTGACTTCTCTTTGTGTGTGTTTGCCGACTGTAAGGCAATTTTTCGGCTTTGTTTCCGTTTTGCTGCCTGCCCCGAAAATGTTGCAATATTTTGTTGATGTGCGTTGTTGTTGTTGTTGTTGTTGCTGTTGCTGTTGCTGTTGCTGTTGTGTTTGTGGTGCTGTTGGTGTGGGCGTTGTTGCTTTGCAAAAGTGGCCATTGTCTATTTTGGAAACTCTTACAAAGTCTGGCAACTATTTTTCGGTTGTTTATGTTTTCGCACTGAAACCAAACTTGCAAACGTTGGCCTGCGGCTACCGTTTGCAGCCAACGAAAAAAAAAAAAAATCTAAAAAAAAACTTAATTTATAACTTGCATAACTTTGATACTAAGGGTAAATAGTTGCCAGCCAGGCAGTCATAAGAAGTGCTCATAAAATGCTCAAAATTACTTAAATTAAGATATTTTTATTTGATATATTACAAATGTACTCAGCGCTATTCGGGATCTGTATGAATATTTCAATTTATTTAACATCAAGGCTTAGAGTGGAAATAAAAAGGGTTTTTTTTGAAAACAAAATAATTATTTTAAGTTTGGTTATTTATATATTATTAAATTTCAATTTTATTAATAATAATTTTTTTTGGCATATTTTATATTATATGTCTACACTTATAATATACTTTATATATTATTTGTATATTCTAAACGTAGCTTAAGAAATTAATTTAAAATTTGTGCTCTTGTTTCGCACTAGTAAGTTTAAATGGCCCATCTAAAGATTAGCTTAATATTTTCATATACTATATTTTACATTTTATGTATATAAATATATACATACATATATTTCTACATATTTTCATGTATTTTTTCTACATGGAAATTTAGTGAAAAATAAAAAAACTGAAATTTAATATTTTCATATATTTTATATTATAAAATTTAAACACACTTTTGGTACTTGGACGTAAAGCTAAATAAATTGTTTTCATGTTTCTTAAATGAATAAACGAATTAAATATATATATATATATCATTCATATAAATATGTATATATTGCCCCGGCATTTGTTCTACATTTTTCATTTGTCTATGTTAAATTGAGTTGAGTTTTGGGCACACGACTTTAAAATCCTTTTACTTGAATTGCTGAGGCGTGAACGCAGCAGCTTTCGATATGTGGATATATATACGTGTATATTTATATATAAATATATATATATATATATATATATATATATATATATATATATATATATATACATATAAATGCACACCTGTATACAGGTATAAAAGTGCTTTTAATTAAATATGTTTTGTGTGTTCTGGAAGTAGTCGTTGCTTAACACGAACATGCCTTTCAAATGTTTTAAAAATTTAGCAACACTGCAAAAGCACAAAAAGTAAAATGGAATAAAAAAAAGTTTACTAAACTTACTCAGGCACAAATTACAACACACACACACTGTCACACAGACATATACATTTACGTGCACTCGCACTCACATACATAGCAGCAAGAAACGTGTGTCGCCTCAATTAATTTGCGCCTGGCTTTCGCTTGTTTTTTCATCATTTTCGTGTGTGCTTTTGTTTGTTGCTGTTTACGTTGCTTATTATTATTTATTAGGTTTCTTGCTCCTAATTTTCTTCTTCTACCATTTTTTCGGGTGAAGTAAACTTAGTAATTATTAAGCTCATTTTCGTGGCATTTAATTATGCAGCTCTGGCCGCAATCTCATGCGCACTCTATTTCAAATGCGTACGGCTTTCCGTTGCGTATACGCAATGGACACAAAGGCAGCTCGTATAGTGAGGCAACTGTTGCCGCTGGCCGCTAGGTGGCGCTTGTCCCAGCAATGGTAAATGACTGCAGTCCTTTAACGATCACAAGGTTGCCGTTGCGCGCATAAACTGCCCACATTCCCCTGTGCATAATTACTCGCACAGACATATATATATATATTTATAATAAATATTCTCTTTACGACGTGGACAGTAACAAAAGTCAACAGTGTTGCATGGCCAAAAGTGCTCAGAGTCCGTATACGAAATCAGAATGGATGAATACGAATGTCAAAGTAGAGCAGTCTGAATCTTATGAGAGCTTAGGTGAATCCGAATCTGAATGCAGAATAAAATATATTATATAAATATATATGATCATAAAATTGAGAATAGAACATCTGAATATAAATCTAATCAAATATTGATAAGATCCGAATTTAAGACAAAAACGGCTGACTTCGTATCTAAAATAAGAATTTAAATAATCAATAAGAAAAATCCAGCCTTGTCTGATTTCGAATCTGAATACAGATAAAATGAATCCGAATCTGATATGGGATTATCTGAGCCTGAACCTTAAACGACAAAAATTGAATCCGAATTTATTCGAATCTAAAACAAAAATGTAACTCAAATCGAATGTGAGCTTAGAAATTTTCTGACTCAGAAACAAATATAGCTAAGACTGACATAGATTATCCGATTGCAAGTCCGAAAAATAAGTTGAGTCCGAATTTTAGAAGAGAATAGCAAAATCAGAAAAAGACAAAAAATGAGATGAATTTGAATCAAAAACTGAAATAACTTAAGACAAATCTGACACAAATATGACTAAATCCTTTCAGAAAGGAGATTTAACGATACTTATCAAACATTCTGAATCGGGGACAGAAAAAGTTGAATCCAAATTTTAAAAGGATTAACCGAAGTGGAAATCTGAAAACTGAATAAAAAATCCAAATCCCAAACAGTAATAGTTAAATCTGCATTAAACAAGAGACTAGCTAAATCCCCATCTGAATGCAGAAATCAGAATTTAAAATCCGAATGGAGCCATCATAACAGCTTTTTGATAACTTTGGGGCACTTGCAATTTCTTATTTGGATACTTTTTTGTATAGGACACTACAGCATCAATGCAAGAAATTGTTTATTCAAAAGGAATGTGTAACTGAGACTGCAGCTGCTCCTTCGCATAATGTTCGATTGGCAACGAGTTCAGCATCTCTGTTGAACTGTGGGAATTATGATATCAATGCAAATGAAAGAGGTTCTTCTTCATCTTTCTCGTCTTCCTCGTCTTTTTCACTTACATTTTTTTGACGATACCTTAGCGTCAGCTGGCTGCAAACATCATGCAAAACGGAATATTTTTCTCATTTGTAATTCCTTTGTGCGACATAATTGTTGATGCGAATATATTTCGCACGAAGGCTATTTGGAAAGTTTGCTCAGTGCTCACTATTTACTCGTTGTCCTTGCGGCTGCAGCACACGCACACACACACACACACACGCACACACACACACACATACTCTGGCACACTGTGGCGCATATATACCCTTAATGAATAAAAATGACCGCAACGCAGCGTCCAGTGTTTGTTTGCACTTTCTGCCGCAAGAAGGCAACAAACTTGTCTTCTTCTTCTCAGTTTTTTTTCCTCTTTATTTTTTGCATTTAGCCACATAATTTATTTAGTTAGTTTTTTCACTGTTTATTTATATTATTTCTTTATTGCTTTTTTCGTTGGCTTTTCGTGCTGTTTTTGCTTTAGTGCGGTTTTTGCGCTCTTCAAGTCCTTAAAGTTGGGGCCCTTTGTCTAGGGGACACGCAACGGCAGCACCAAAAGTTAATTGCTTAATAGTCGAGACATCGATAAATCAAAATAATATGCGCGTAAGCATAAACCAAAGCGGCGACACAAAGAATGCCAAAGGGAACTTGTATGAATGGCAGAGTATTTTTGTGATGAGATTGGGGGTGTGGGGTGTGGAGTGTGGTGTGTGGTGTGCGCCAAATGCAAACAGACTGATTGATGGCGGCGAGTGATTTATTTATGTTAATGCGAACAGCAGCAGCGAGCCAAAATCTAAGTAGCTACCTGAGACTCGATGCCCCCAATTCCCATTTGGGTGCCGTGCCCATTGACTTCACCTGCGACATGCGCTGTAGTACGTGATTTGAGGCAATTGTTGTTGTATTTGCACAGAGCGGCAACAACGATGACAATTAATCAACATGGTGCGTGAGCGAAAGGCGTGACGGGGAAGGGGATCGACTAGTCGCTGGGTGAGTGGGTGCGTTCGCCATATAACTAAAGTGACCAAATGGCAAACCCAATACCAGCTCTCGCCAGTTCTCGCCTCAGCGCACTGTAAATTGATTTCATTTATTTATTTATGTTGCAACAACCGAAAAACTTGTCTAAATACTTGAAATATTCGTTGTGCACAGTAACATTTGAGCGAATTCCAACCATTTCATCAACTGACTCGCACCAGCAGCAACACCAACACCAATACCAACAACAAAAGCAACGCCAATCTAAAGGAAAAACAGAAAGAAATATATTAAACAGCCAACAGTGAGTTATCGATAGCAGAGATGCCCTGTAATAAAAGAATATTGCAAGCAAAAGAAGATTACAAAAAAAAATAATAATAATAATAATAATAACAAGCAACAACAATAATACAAAAAGAAATTAATTGACATAATTATATAAAAAGAAATGAGCAAATTGAATTGCTTGTAAAAACAAATAAATATATATATTTATATACAGTTCAAAGACTTGTTAGTTTTACTTAGCCTTTCGTACCCTTTCATGCGTGCAGGGTATAGGAATGGAAGAAATGGCAGAGCAACAAACTTTGGCACAGGCGACAAGAAACGCATCAAATGAATTTTAATGCGCGCCAGGGGAACGTTCAATAATTAATCAGACAAATGGACTGAGTGAAGCCTGAGCTTACTCAATTGTTATTGTTTTTGTTTCTACTCTTATTTATTATTCTTGCGATAGTTTTTGTAAGTAACATGAATATAAAGGTGTGCATGATAAATTTTGGGATTCCAATTATAAATATATATATAGCTTAGCTTGAAGCAGAGCATTAATTAGTTTTCCAAACAAACGTTATAAAAAAAAAATAATATATGGTATGTTTTATATATAGTTTAGTTAGGGCTGAGTAATATTTCAGCTAATATCATTAAAAGCAGACATATTTAATAACATAGCATTTATTATACTTTGCTTCGTTTACAAACATGTCGTTGACATTAGCTTTTGGATTACATTTAGAAGCAGTTCAATCATTGGGAATTGCATTAATAGCAAATCCAGTTAAATAAATCACGTAAGCAACACATTTGTCGCCTGCGCCTCTCCAATTACTTGTTCTTTGTGCGTTGCTCAGGCGCCGCTTTGGCTGCGCAGCAATTCGTAGCGTAAGCAGGAGCAGCAGCAGAAGTCGCAGCACCAAAAACAAACATCAATAAGAAGTGTGCTGTGAATATACTCCGCTTCATATTTATGGTGACTGAAATACAATAAAAAAAATATAATAAAATAACTTTCCTTAAGCGTAATCAAAATATTAATAATATTATATTTTTATTTTTTCTTAATTTTTTTTTTTTTTTGATTATGACGAAATTATTATAGACGAATAACTAATACATACATATGTACACATACACTTACATACAGTTACATATCCACTCGGTAAGTTTCTCTCTTAATGTGAACAGTGCTGTTTTTTCTTGTTTGCGTTATGTTAGTTTTTGCCCCACTGCTTATGCCGCAATACTTTTTCGCGCGTCTGCCGCTCTGTCGCTGCCATTGCTCAGCTTTGCTTTGCCTGACTGCTGTTGCTGCCATTGCCTTTAACGTGACCTTTTGCGACGCGACGTTCAAACGATGACGTCGCCACCACTGCCGACGCCGCCACCGCCACCGCCTTTGCCGTTTTTACAGTTGCCTTTGCTGTCGCTGACGTCCCGCAGCAATAAAACTGATGTCACGTTTTTATGACGCCGTTGATGAGTCGTTATCTTTGATTTCGGCACGCAGCCCAGGCGACCAGCTCCAGGCTGATATCCCGACAGGCCGTCAAATTGTTTGTGCCTCCTGGTCAAGTTGATACCACGTCTGCGATTCATCCAAATCCGCTTCAGGTGCTGCCGCGTCTGCGGTCGTTACTTCTATTCGCTGCTCCTCTGTTCTTTCTCTTTATTTTTTTTTTTGTTTTTTTTTTAATTTTCGCTTAGTTCAATTTGCGCTTTTTGTTTTATCGCAAGCTTATAATTTGTTGGGCTTATTCTTCCCTTTCTTCTTTCCTTCTTCCTTATTTTTGTTGTTTACGTTTTGGAAAGAGAGAAGAACAAAACGCCATTTGGCGTTGTTGTTACTGTGAGGTGCACACGAGCAATGGCCGCCACCTCGTTTCGGATCAGCTTTTGTTTATTGATGCTTACAGTTGTTTTCTTTTTTGTTGTTTGTTGCTGCTTATGTTTTGTTTACGACCACTGCAGACAACTATAAAATACAGCTGCTCTGGCCCCACCAAATCAAGAGCATCCAGAGATTGTTGCCAAGGCGCCTTCTGTTCCCGCAGAGCCTGAAATTCGCTTCCCTGGGCCAGCTGCCCAATAAATATGAAAAATATGCATGCCACAAAATTTATGGGAATTGTGCTGTCCAAATTCCCCAGCTTTTTATAGTTGAATTTGAGTAATATTTTATAATACGCCTTCGACAGTTGTATACCTATTGATCTAGATTCTTCCATAAAAATGTAAATCTGCTGTAACTAAAAAAATGTTTTTAGATTGCTCTACTTTAAACAATTCCATTCACCTGTATAAAATTAATATATCCAGCGTGTAACAAAAGAATATATTACCTTACACGATCGCTAAGCATTTACTATATTGAATTTTATTAAAAAACAAAAAAACAGTTTCTAATTAGACTTAAAATCAATATTACAAATATACAAATTTAAATTCAAATTAAGCGCTAAGTCAATAATGCATCCATGTGAGCGGCGCACCTAGATTAATCGATATACTTCATAGTCGAAGCGTATTACAGAGCCATTATGAGCTCAACAGTACAAAAATGAGCTTAACAGCGGATGTGCAGGTTAACAGTTTGTTAAATTTATCATTGAAATGGTTAGGCTTAACGCAATATGAAATTTTATAAAATAATAAATTCTTCAAGGTGCGCGTATTCGTTAAAAGTTTTAATTGTAGGCAAATGTAAGAGTAACAGAAATGATGATGTCAATGTATCGATAGTAGGATGGGCTAATCGATGCTTAACAGTCGTATACGAATCGCTTCAGCTGTGTGCACTTGCATGTGTGGGTGAGCGTGTTTGCGTGTGTGTGTGCGTGCGTGCGTGTAAGCGCCTCCGTGCAATCTATTAAGTGTGGAATAGCAAATATCAATTGAATATATAGAGAAGAAATCAAACGAGCGTCCGACGTCCGCTGGCGTTCGCCACAAATAATTGTTTATAGTGCGATTTCCCGTTACCGTTACTCTCGCCCTCGCCCTCGCCGTCGCCGTTGCTGTCGGTGCCCTTAATGTTGCTTTCGCCGTTGTTGTTGTTGTTGTTGTCGCTGTGTATCTGTTGACGGTAACGCGCAACGGCCAACTGATGAGTTTCAATTGTTTTCATTAAACGGAATCCGAACAAATAATAATAATAATAAAAAAAAAAAAAAATAGAGAGTGAAAAAAATACAGAACTTTTTATGCGCGCGTCGCACGCCCCAAACGACAGCCCGCCACCGTCACCCGATCCGCCCAGTCGTTCGCGAGCGAGAGGAAAAGTGAGCAGCACGCACCACACACGCCCAAGATACCCAGGCAGAGGCAGAGGCAGAGGCAGAGGCGTGTACGAGCGAGTGCTTACGAATGGCCTCCAACAATTTTGGCAGCAATGCTGCAGCTGCCGTTGCCATAACCTCGGCCTCTGCAGCCGCGACGGCAGCAGCAGCAGCAGCCGCCGCAGCAGCCGCTGCAGCAGCGGCTGTCAATGCAGACTTGTGGCGCGAATGCGTTGCCTGGCTGGTGCGCTGCAAGGTTATACCCGCCGACCATAAGGCCGCCCTGCCGGACGCCGAGATACGCATACTGGCCATGACGCTGCGCGACGGCGTGTTGCTCTGTAATCTGGTCATCCATCTGGACGCCAGCAGCATGGATGCCCGCGACTTCAATCGCAAGCCACAAATGGCCCAGGTGAGCGCTGACAGGTGAGCGCTTGAGCGTGAGCATTAGTAATGAAAATGCGATTTATCATTTACAGTTTCTGTGCTGCAAGAATATCAAATTGTTTCTGGACGTGTGCCACAATCACTTCAATATACGCGACGCGGATCTCTTTGAGCCGACGATGCTCTACGATCTGACCAATTTCCATCGCGTGCTCATAACGCTCTCGAAGCTGTCGCAGTGTCGCAAGGTGCAGCAACTGCATCCGGAGCTGCTGTAAGTGCCATCAGATGCCACAAGCGTCTTGATACTTAGATTAAAGCAATTTTTACATCCATTTGCAGCGGCTTCAACCTGCAGCTGTCGCCCAGCGAACGCTCCCATTCGGATGAGGCCATATACAAGGATCTGCATTCCACGTAAGTGTGCTGCAACGTTATGCTATGTGTGATCTTTAGTAGACCCAACCCCAACCCCAACCCCGACCCCAACACCCACCCCCTGCCACACAGCCCAAGTGGCCAAGCTGCTGGCTGCCATTGAGTTGTTCTTTTTGCATTTCCTGCCCAGAGATGTTTGTTCGGCTTTCATTATGCGCTCGCGTAACCGACAAAGTCCCGTTGGACGACACCATAGACCCGAGTTCCGAGACCCGAGACCCGCTTAAGCCCTTGTCTGACTGCTTATCAGCAACAACAACAACAACAACAACCAAATCAACAAATATCCATGCCCCAGCTTTATCTAACACACACACACACACACACACTCTCTCTCTCTCTCTCTCTCTCACTCTCTCTCCTTCTCTCTGTCTATTTCTCCCCCTGTTTCGGTTTCGATTTCGGTTTTTGTTTTCTTTTTCCGGCTGTCTGTTTCATCTCTTTCTCCCTCTAAAACATTGTCTTTATGTCGCCCCCCCTCCCCCCTCCACCAAAAAATAAACAAAAATATCTCCCATGCTTTGGCTGTACCTCTCTCTCCCCTCTCTCTCTCTCTCTCTCTCTCTCTCTCTGACTGCCCCCCGCTCACCCCTCCCCTACTGCTACCCCCTGCCTCTGCCGCTGGCAGCAATGAATTGAAGACAACCGGCAGCATCGATGCCACCGGCTCATCATCGTCGGAGTATTATGAGCGCACGTCGCACAGCGGCTCGCTCTCAGTGGAGGACGAGAACAGCGATATAACGATCGAGAACGGCACCGAGGACATTGACGATTATATCGATGACTCACTGTCCAATATGTGTGATTCGACGATCGATCACGATGCCGTCGCCGTCGCCGTCGCCGTCGATGCCAACCAATCCGTCCAGGGTCAGCTGCGCGCTCTCTCCTTCGATCTCAGCCTGACCGTCGGCAGCGCCGGCAGCAGCTTTGACTGCGTCACGCCCACGCCGCAATTAGATGCGCCCAAGGCGAGCACCTCGGCGGCAGCTGCAGCGGCACAAGCAGCACAAGCCGCCGCCGCCGCCACCACCACCACCACAGCACAAGCAGTGGCGCCGCCAGCGCCAATTGCAAACGGAAAAAGCTCGAACAGCGAGAGGCAACACCATGGATCCACCAGCTCCGCCTCATCGTTTGTCAGCGAAAGCCAGCGGCTGCAGCGCGCCGCCGCTGCCGTCTACAACTATCGATCCTCGATGATGATGTCGACGGAGCACGAGTATGCCTACATCAACGACATCTACAGCGAGGACGATGAGAAGGTCTACGAGGATCTCTGCTACGTAACGTTCCAGTCAAAGGCCAAACCAGAGGTGTGCTGTCACTCGTAACCCGCATCCGTCCACACACACACACACACACACACACGCACACACGCACGCACTCGCACACACTCGCTCGCCACTTGGTCTCTACTCGTAGCTCACAGCATTGCCCGCCCCCCACACACACACACAGTTATAAATCCACCTGCAACCCGTCTATATATATATATGTGTGTGTGTGTGTGTGTGTGTATGTATATCTATATCTATATCTATATATGTCGGATTATGTCTATGTGCATTCTTTTCTGTTTTCCGTTTCGTTATCTCATTCTGTTTCTGTTTCGGTTTCTGTTTCTTTGCCCAGCCGCCCCCCTCTAGTCCCCCTATCTCGCTCCCTATCTGAACAAACCTCGACCACCATTCCGCACCCCACCACATACCACCGTTAAATGCAATTCCAATTGAACAAAAAGTGACAACGGAAACGCCAAACGATTTATTTACACATTTTTTGTTTCTCTTTCTGTTTCTGTTGTCTTTCCCCTTTTTTTGTCACCTCTCTGCGTCCCTCTCGCTCTCTCTCTCTCTCTCTCTCTTTATGGTCACACTCAAAGCGGTTGTCAAGCAAAGCGCGAAAATTCGCAAGTTCCATTAACTTTGTATGTATGTGTGTATGTGCACATATATGTATGCATGCGTATGTGTATCTGTATGTGTGTATGCGGGCTTACTCTATGCCAGACACGACGCATTGACTCACGGCCAGACTGATATCGATCGATCGGCATTGCTTGGGTTTTCCATTTACCAGCTTGACAGATAACGGTAAATCCCAAATGGATAACGGCTATCCGAATCGAGCAACTTTTCAATGCTATCCGAAGCATGATAAAAAAGCGCATTTTTAGCTAATTTCCCCCGAGTTACGAACGATCTTTGTTCAGTTGTGAAAATATATACATATATATAAATATAAATTAATATATATTTATTTATATACATATTTTATATATAAATAAATATATATTTATTTATATTTATATTATATTATTATTATTATTATTATTGGATTCGACCTTAGCTGCCAAAATAATGGCATTTTATTCATATTAAATCAAATTTTGTTAATGTCAAGCTGCTTAAAAACTTATTACGAATTGAATTATTCAAAATTAACAAACTTTTTATTTAATTATAAAAAAGTAACCACTTTTTCATTTAAAATAAATAACAATTTTAATTTATTTATAAAAACAAAACCTTTATATTCTGTTTTCCCATTTTTAATGAGATCACGGTATAACAAGAATAACAAATTTTAAATTCAAAATAAAAATTTTTTTTTTGAGTTAAATTATAAAATAAAACTAAATTGAAAATTGTGCAACACTTTTTTTTTTATTATTAAAATTCGCTAATTTTTCATAATTGAACTCAAAATATATATATTTTTTATAAATCAATTAAAACTAAACTTTTGTTTATTATTTGCTATTTTCTTTTATGACTGAACTCAAAACTTATTTTTTTCTAGAATTAATTTAATTATTTTTATTTGTTATTGGTTATTTCTTTTTACAATTAAATTAAAAATTTGTTATTTTTATAATTTAATGAATTATTTATTTTTATAATTTAATTCCAATTTTGTTACTTATTTTATTATTTAATTCAGCTTGACATCAAACAAAATTTAATTAATTTTGAATAAAAAGCTCGAATTTTGTTGAAAATTATGAAAGTTGATATATATATATATATATATATATATATATATATATAAAGCAGAAATCTGAAACTCAAGTCTGGGCTGATTTAGCTAAGTTTATATTGCAGGAATACACATAACTATAAATTATAGTCATAATCTATAATCCACTCAAATATATATATATATATATATTTATATATATATATATATATATATATATATATATATATATAACCCCAGTCCCAAAATCGCTCTAGGCCCATTAATATTCTCTCTTGCTCAACAAACTCTAAAGCTCACTTAGTTTCATATCTGTTTATGCTCTTTTAAGTCCCAAGCACCGATATATGTTCTCTTCCTTAACACAGATCGGTTCAGATTCTTCAAGTTGAGTTCAGTTCAGCTATAGAAGCCTTCAGAGTGCCTCAGCTGGCGACTCTTCATAGACATTTATTTTGCTTGCTTCCCCGAGTGCATTCGATCCGTTGCCTATATTTACATAAGTATCTATCCATATACATCATAAATATATAATTTTCCATTATAGTGTATGTGTGTGTGTGTGTGATTAACAGTAAGCGAGTATCTACATTGATGCTTGCTGATCTTAGGGAGATCCTGGTGCTTTGTCAAGTCTTTTCATTAAATACCGTTCCTTTTCACCTGTCTGTGTCCGTCTCTCTCTGTGTGTGTGTGTGGTTAAAGCAATATATGATTCTTATGCAGAGGAACAAGATGTGGCCGCTCACTGCTGAGGCAGTGCAGCATCATCAGCATCATCGTCATCGTCATCGTCACAGCTGCTGTTGCAGCTGTAGTCGTTGACGCTGTTGTAGATGCTTGTCAGCAGCGGCGTCACATTGACGCCGGGCACCAGCTGCTCCAACAGCTGTCCGGCCACTTTGCACAGGCCGCCCAGGCGTCGCTCCATGCGATGATCGTAGCGACGTCGATGCCTGTAATATTTATCCTTTTCGCTCAGCGCCTTGCGCTTTCTCTGCCTATTTGGCCTGTTGGCCGCCGTTGGTTGCTGTTCGATCAGCCATGCTGATCCCGACCAGCTGGCTGACTTGGCCGCCTGACGCTGCTCGTCCAGCGGCATTGAGCCCGAGGCTGTCTCGAAGCTGGCGGGAAACTGTTCACCGGCATTCGTCTCGCAGATATCGGACGCTGATTTAGCGGGCAAGGGAGAGGCCAAAAGGGATTCCACTTCCGATAAATCGGAGACCTCAACGGCAACTGGATCCGAGGGCTGGGAGCTCTCCTCCGAGTCGGAATCAGTGAATATATTTAAGGGTGACTCTTCATCCGCCGTAACCTCATAAAAGTGCGTGAAGCGCTTGTCCTTGGAGCTTTGGGCCAGCTCCTCGTGCTGCTCCACAGCAACTGGCTCCACATGGAATTCCCCTTTGAATTGTTTGGCCATTGACGGGCCAAAGCTGTGATCATTGACAACGCCACGAATGGCCAAATTGTTGGGTAACTGCGACTGTGATTGGGTCTGGGAGTGCGATTGCGATTGCGGCTGCGACTGCGGCTGCGACTGCGACTGCGACTGCGGCTGCGACTGCGGCTGCTCCTGCACATTGGGCTCCTTGAGAGCATACGAGTGCAGGTCGGTGGTCTTCTGGTTCATGTACGCATGAATCTCGCCAAAAAACTCCCATTCCTCGTTGAGCACATCAATGCATTGCTTGCTCAGCGGCGTCACCTGCATGTTTGACTTCTGGACGCGATACCTTTGCACCATGTTGAGCCACTGTTTGCGCAGCGCCCGCTCGCTGTAGTCGCCTATCTTGGCCATGTCCTTGAACTTTCTGCAATGCACCAATGACACACATACAAGCAAACTGACACATACGCACACTTACTTCCATGGCTCCGCCTGTTTGGACGAGTACTTGGAGAACAAATCCTCAGCCTCGATGCGTTTTGTCACAAGCAGACGCTTCTCCTCCACAGACCCTGTAGACATAGTATATTTGCCAATAATAATCGAAATCGGTATATGCACATGTGCATACTCACACTTCTTGGAGCCACTTTTTGCATATGTATGGTGCTCCATTGCGCAGTCTTGCAGCTGAAAATGCTGTCAATGCACGTGCACAGCCAAATTAATGAACACAAAAAAAAAAAAAAAATGAAATGTAATTCAGATGTTCTCGGCTGGCTCTGATATTGACTGTTGCTGCTGCTGCTGCTCCCCTCCCTGGTTATGTTAGGTCAACATATGCACATTGCTGCTCTGTTAGGCTGCTGTTGTGCTCAATTGGTAGTGGCACAATCTCTACATATATCGATATCGATACTTGTATGCGATTAATCAAACAGTTGCTGCGCGCCCATTTTAATTTAATTTTAAATCATTTGCAATTATTCAGTTATGCTTTGAATTTATTTTTCATTTTCTTTTCTTTTTGGTTGTTTTGTTTTCTTTTGTTTTTTTTTTTTTTTAGTACCACCGACAATATTGCATGCAATGGAACCGCCTATGATCACATCAACACAAAAGAAGAGGAGGTCTATCAAGATTTGTGCGCACTGCACAGAACGAGTAGAGGCCAGGTAGTAAATTGCTTTTAGTTTGTACATTATCTGCCTGCCACAGAGCGAAATAAACAATGTTTAGCAATGCTTAGTTGCATGACTCAATGACCACTCAACTTAGCTTGGATGAACTAAAAAATGTTAATTCTATTCCCGCCACTGTAGACGACGTCGGCGACGAGCTTTGAGCAGCGCGACTATGTCATACGCGAGCTCATCGACACCGAATCCAATTATCTGGACGTGCTCAATGCACTCAAAGCCAAATTCATGCTGCCGCTGGAGCGACATCTCAATCAAGATGAGCTTCGTCTCATCTTTCCGCGCATCCGGGTGAGCATTGAGAGCGTGACGGATATATCTAAACTATTGATTGATTGCTAAACGTTTGTTCTTTTGCTCTTTAAAGGAGCTCGCCGACATTCACACCAAGTTTCTGGAGAAGCTGCGCGAATCGCTGGCGACCAACACAAAGCATAAGATGGGCCAGGTGTTCCTTGAGTTCCGTGAGCCGTTCCTCATTTATGGCGAGTACTGCTCCTGCCTGCTGAACGCCATTGACTACCTGGCCGATGTGTGCAAGAAGAACCAAATAATCGATCAGCTGGTGCAGAAGTGCGAGCGGGAATATAACGTGGGCAAGCTGCAGCTGCGAGACATTCTGTCCGTGCCGATGCAGCGCATACTCAAGTATCATCTGCTGCTGGATAAGCTGGTGAAGGAGACGTCGCCGCTGCACGAGGACTACCGGTCGCTGGAGCGCGCCAAGGATGCCATGATCGATGTGTCGCAGTACATAAACGAGGTGAAGCGCGACTCTGATCATTTGGTGATCATACAGAAGGTGAAGGACAGCATCATTGACCTGAATTTGCCGCAAAATGGCAACGATCTGCTGCAATACGGTCGCCTCCTGCTCGACGGCGATCTGCATATCAAGGCGCACGAGGATCAGAAGACCAAGATGCGCTACGCGTTTGTGTTTGATAAAATTCTAATATTGGTCAAGCCGCTGCACATCAAGACCGGCGACATGCAGTACACATATCGGGATTCGCACAATCTGGCCGACTATCGCGTCGAGCAGAGTCACTCGCGTCGCACGCTCGGCCGGGACACGCGCTTCAAATATCAATTGCTGCTGGCACGCAAATCGGCTAAGACCGCCTTCACGCTCTACTTGAAGTCGGAGCACGAGCGGGACAAGTGGCGCAAGGCGCTCACCGAAGCCATGTGAGTGCGCCGCAGTCTGGCCGCCACGCCATGAGCGAGCGCATTTATATCATTTTTTACTCTGTTGCATTATTTCAGGGAGAGCCTCGATCCACCTGGCTGTCGCAATACGGATCATAAAATGGAAATTTACACGTTCGATGCGCCGACCACGTGCCGGCATTGCTCCAAATTCCTGAAGGGACGCATACACCAGGGCTATCGCTGCAAGGTCTGCCAGATCAGCGTGCACAGGGGCTGCATCTCGTCGACGGGCCGCTGCAAACAGAATCCGGTCAGCATACCGCCGCCCGTCTGCGATCGCCAGCTGTCCGAATTCAATTGGTTTGTGGGCAACATGGATCGCGAGACGGCCGCCAATCGTCTAGAGAATCGACGCATTGGCACCTATCTGCTGCGTGTGCGTCCCCAGGGCGCCTCCTCGCCGCACGAGACAATGTATGCGCTGAGCCTGAAGTGAGTGCGAGATAGAAATAAAAATGCACATAATATTAATCTCTCTCTCTCTTTCCCTCTCTCTCTCTCTCTCTCTCTGTCTCTCTTTCTATGCAGAACCGATGATCATGTGATCAAGCACATGAAAATAAATCAGGAAAACGATGGCGAGTCCATGCTTTATTGTCTCTCGTCGCGTCGCCACTTCAAGACCATCGTCGAGCTGGTCTCGTACTACGAGCGCAATGATTTGGGTGAAAACTTTGCAGGGTTCGTGTGACTGAAATAGATATATTTATATGAATTGATATATATTTATTTATTTTTATATTATATTTATTTATTTTATTTATATATATATATATATATATATATTATTTATTTCATGCTCTGCCTGTCCACAGGCTCAACCAGTCGCTGCAATGGCCATTCCGCGAGGTAATCGCCACAGCGCTGTACGACTTCGATCCAAAGGCCGGCAGCAATCAGCTGCAGCTGCGCACGGATTGCCAGGTGCTTGTCATTGGCAAGGACGGCGACAGCAAAGGCTGGTGGCGTGGCAAAATTGGTGATACGGTAAGATTCAGTTATATATATATATTATAGTTAGCTAGTTTTTATATCATTAAATATTGATCCATTTGCATGCAGGTTGGCTACTTCCCCAAGGAGTACGTGCAGGAGCATCCAGTTACCAGCGATGAGCTTTGATATTACAACTACGAGGTTTACTTTGCACCCAAAGCGAGCACACCAACGGCGGCCATATCCGAAACATCTGCGGCGGCAAATAATGCGGATGCGATTTCCAATTACAATTACAACTGCAGCTAAAGCAGCAGATGTCCAGCTCTATTCGTTGCACTTAGTTCAAATATACAAAAACAAAACTGAAAACTAAAAAAAAAAAAAAAAAAAATTGTAAAAAAAAAGCAACAAATTTTTAAAAGAAATTTTAAATTATTTTCATTGCGTCGCTCGAAACATTAGTGCCAACAAAACAGAAAAGTTTATATGATGATTCTAAAAAAGAGGAAAGAGAAATTGTTTATTTTTTAACTAATTGTATGTTGCAATATATAATATATATAAATGAATATATATACATATATATCTATACAATTATATATAGTATGTAAGCATGTGTGAAGTTAGTTTAACGTTTTTTTTTTTTTTTTCTTTGTGTTTATCGCATATTTTTGCATCACGTTTTTATTCTTTATTGCGCTGCATAAGATGTTTTATTGAATAAGAAAATTATAAATAAATTTATAAACGAACATAAAACAAATGCGCTGTGCGGCATTTCATACAAGAAGCTTTAAACTTTATATAAAAATATACAAAAAAATAAATAACTGAATAACGTATATGATATACAAATATATATACACATATATACTTAAATGTTTAAATTAATATATATATATACATATATATATATATATATATATATGCAAACTGTATAATTCGAAACGCAAATGTTAACAAGTCGAACGAAACGTAGCCACAACAACAACAACAACAACAACAAATAACAAACAAAAAAGGAAAGCTTTAGAAAATAACGATAAACGAATCAGAAAGAAAAAAAAACAATATTTATATAAAAATATAAAATATATTGAAGAAATTCACATATTACAACTAGAGCCAACGAATATTGCAGACTTAACGAAATGTTTTAAAGTTTTTATTATATAAAAATCGATAAACCAACGCCTATAATATTATAGACATACATATACATATATAAATATATATGTATTAGGAGCAATATTTTATGTTCTCTTTCTTAATTAATTTCTTCTCCTAACTAATTAAGGCGCATGCAAAATAGTTGGTTTCAGACTTATGAATATATATGTGTTTTCTCTATGTATATGTGTGTGTCTGCAGGCATATATATGTGTGTATATATATATGTATATATATATATATATATAGATATATATATATATATGCAATTGCATTGTCTAAAAGCTTTAACTCAAAACAATTCCAAACTTTGCATTTAAGTGCACTTGCAGCAAGTTCTCTCTCTTTCTCACTCTGTATTTTCTTAACTATATATATATATATATTATATAATATATATACATAATATATATGTATATGTATATGTTTCCACGTGAACGTTTGGCAGCTGAATTAAATTAAATACAAAACAAACAAAAATTTATATATATTGAAATGTAACAAATATAAATAAACATTGCCTCAGAATATATTATTTATATATATGTATATATATATATATATGTATATATATATATATATATATATATATATTATATCTTTGTATACGGCCCACTGTCAGGGGCTGTTTAAGTAATGTTTCACTTCAAATTTGCCGCTTCCAGTTTCAATGCCAATGTAACAAATGTATTAAATGTAAATGATTTTATATATCATACTTACTAAGCTCCCCAACACACACACACACTCACACCCACTCACACCCACACACACGCACACATACGCGCACACACACAAACGCTCTAATAAAGGACTTTGAATGTTTTGTTGTTTAATTGCAAATTTTGAACTTTCAATGAACGAAATCATAACATGGGCTTTCTACTCTCTCTCTTTCTCTCTCTCTCTCTTTCCCTGCCTGTCTCTCTCCCTCTCATACTCGTCGATATTTTCTGTTATTTATGCTTGTTTTTGTTTTCTATTTCTGCTTGTCTCTATGTGTCTCAGTCTCATTTCTCTCCGTTCTCTCTCTTTCCTGTGTTCTCTCTAGCTTTTCTATGTTTTCCCTCATCTATGTCTCTCTCGGTTTTGTCTATCTTCATGTCTTCATCTCTCCTCCTTATTTCACTTTAATTTTCCTCATCCCTCTCTTTGTGTCTTTCTCTTATCTCTTTCTTCTTACACTCCTTACTTTACCCTTATCGCCCTCTTCTTTCGCTTCTCCTTACCTCTCTTTGCTCTTCTCTTCTTTGTCTTTTTCTGTCCCGATTTCTCTCAGCTCTGGTTTTCTCACTGTTTTATCTATATTCTATCCTTTCTCTGCCTTTCATTCTTTAGCCTCTTGCTCTCCAAGCTTTCTCTCTGTCTCTCTCAACTGCTAGTACTACTACTCTCTCCCTTACCTTTCATTCGCTCTTATACATATATCATATATATATATACATACATATATATCTCCATTTATTTGTCTCTTTATCTTTATCTCCCCAAGTATTATCTTAGTTCTGTCTATATATACACTTGTTCTGCATCTATCTCCGATCATATAAATAAATATAATAATCGTGCGCTATAAATCAATTTATTAGCATATATGAAAATTGTGTGTTCAAGTAATAACATCTCTGGGCGCAGTTTCTTTATTATTTCTCTGTCATGTTTTGTTGTCTTTGGGCTGGCAGCGCGTGCGCTGTAGCTTTAAAGCTTTGCTTACACTTTCGCTGCGATGGTTTGTGTGCTGGCTAAGCAGAGAAGTGCACCAGCCGCTAGCGGCCCACCTGTTGCTGGCTTAGTCTGCCTGCACTTGCGCCGAAAGAAAACCAAGTCTGAAGAGCGGCGAACGCGAAGCGCAGCGAATGTCGCAGAGTGAACGGAGCGGAGTGCGGCGAGCGGGCGAATTAACGATGAGCGATGAGCGTCGGTAAAGCGTTTAGAAAGTTCGTAGTTGCAGCGAACTCTGTTAAGGGGCGCGGAGTGCGGGTTTTGGCCTGAGTATCGGACTGAGACGGGACAGTTGCTGTTTAGTAAGCGGCGAAGAGCCAACACGTTCGGTTCGCAACATTCGAGGGCGAGACTCACGCTCCGCTAATTGCTTATCGCGGTTATTTTTGCCGTTTTAATTTTTCGTGTTTTTTTTTTTTTTGCGCGCTGCTCTCTGGTTGTTGTTTTGCATTATTTGCCAACGTTCGACGTGTGTGTTTTTGTTTTCTGTGCTTCTTTTCCCTTATTTTTTTTTTGTTTTGGATTTTCTTGTCGTTTTGCTTTTTCTTAACTGCCACTGGAGACGGGAAACTGCAACTGTCAAATGTAAATGAAACGCAAGGCTGTGGCCCAACCGTAACAAAAGCGCGGCCTAAATGTGTCTGAAACTGAAACTGAATCCGATGCGCCGCAATTGCCAAGCTCTACATAATTGCCAGTGTATCCTGTGTAGGGTATATGCCCTGACATAAAACATAATAATTGTCGTGCACTGTTGCGGCTGAGTGCTTGCAAAAAAAGAAAAAAAAAAAACTAGAAAAAAAATACTAGAAACAAAAAACAACTCTCGCTCTCTCCCTCTCTCTCTCTCTCACTATTTGTGAGTGTGCTCTTTGTTATTGTTGTATTTTTGATATTATTTGTGCCGTACTTTTTGGCGCTTATTTTCATGCGTTACGCTTAACTGCAGCTTGCGCGTGTATGTGTGCATGCGCTGCCGCATGTGTGTGTGTGCGTGTGTGTGTGTGTGTGTCCAGCTTTGCTTACAAAATGCTTAGATGAAAGCCAAAAGCCGCCGTCGTCGCCGCCGCCGCTGCCGCAGCGCAAAGGAAAACGAAAACTTTTAGCAAAAAAAAAAAAAAAAAACGGAGAAAAAACGAGAAATTTGTAACGAAATTGAAAGTAAACGCGGCACGCCAAGATCCACATACATACTTAAATACATATATACATATGGTATATATATATATATATATATATTCATATACATAAATATACCTGTTGCCAATACTGACTGCTAACTGGGCGCCAGTTGGAGCCCCCATATGTCTACACTAAATATGTCACAATTCCGAGATAATTCATGGGTGAGTTGAGCTCCAAATCGTATTTGATTGACGCATGCTAAGCTATCAATCCCAGCACCCCGACTAACTTGGCCACACTTGCTCCCCATTGCTCCCCAATGCTTATGCTAACAACAATTAACCCCAGCAGCACTGCCAACTTTTGACACCAAAAGTGCCTTGCACAATTCGCCATGCGATGGACGACATCGTTAGCTGACCCCCTCCCCCTTTCATATTGCCCCCCCTCCACTCCACGCTGATTTTGCAGTGTCTGTCCAGCTACTGTGCCCTGCTGTCACAGCTGCGCAACTTAATTAGCGCAAATCGTTAATTAACCTGTCTTGGCCCGATTGGCCAATTGGCCAATTGGCCCCACGCATCTGCATCTGACCCGCTTAGCGTTTCAGCGCGCTCCACCAGGCCCCAATCGAACGCCAAACTATATCTAGCGGCTGCTCTCTATGCACGAACTACATAAGTGCGGATGATTTATGTTCGCTTCTGCTTAGGGCCAAAGTCTGCTTGTTGGTTTTGGTCAACGCCATTTGCCGTTAAGTGCTGCACAGTGGTGCAAAAGTGAAAGAACATTTACACACACAAACAGTGAATCTAGCTTAAACGATCCATTACGATAGTTAGAACACATTTGGTTACCCTATGTATACCCTGTCTAGAGTATACTTTGTGTATATCTCTTGCATAGCCCGTATATATACCCTGTATGTAGCCTATATAAGCCTTCTATATACCCTGCATATACAACACTGCGTATATATATTTTGCTCAGTATATACCTTGTAGATACTCAAAGGTTTAGCTTTCTATACACTGTGTATGCCCTGTGTATACTCTATATATACCCTGGGTATACTCTGCGTATACTCTACTTATACCCTGTGTATACTCTGCGTATACTCTATATACACTTTGGAACGCGTCTTATATATCTCTTGCATACCCTGTTTTTAATTTTGCTACGAAATAGGAGACTAAATATTTATATATAACATATATATATATATATATATATATATATACATAGAATAATATATTTAATCACATGATTTATAGACTTAAAATTTTAGAACAGAGATCAATTTGCCTGGAAGTTCTAGTAAATAGTTGAATATATATAAGTTATTTAAGTATACTTATATACACATAGGATATATAAGATATCTACTTTAATATATTCATCTATATAGAAGAACAAAATTCATATATATAAAATCCACTTCACATGCGTCTTATGTCTTCAATTCGTATTTAAATATATTTATTAATTCGAAATAGACCGAAATTGTGAATGTTTAATGTGAATTCAGCAAATTTAGCTTAGCAGCATAACTTAATTTAAAATTTAAAACAAATATAAACAAAGCCGCTTAAATAAATGAAGCTTTGAAAGATTAAATCAACTATAATATATATAAGGTTAAGTTGTTGGGTTAATGCGATACAGAAATAAGTGAGCGAGCATAGAGTATATATGCCCAAAATAATGTGAGTAATTACTAATGAAATATAAAACAAAACTGAGGTATATAGGTATATATGTATATATATATTTATGTATATATATATTTATGCCATAATATATATATATATATATATATATATATATATATATATAGATCAAATTTCTTATTGCCTTTGACTGTAAGCTTTAATATTCATTTTCATTCAAAGAAAACAAACAAACGAATAATATATAATTATTTATAGATATATATATATTTTATTTGTATTTGTATTTTGTATTTTATATATATATTCATAAATATATATTATATAATTATATACATATTCATATATATATATATATATATATATATATTCTATATTTATATAAGATTTTATTCTATATATGTAAATATTATATTTTTATATATAATTATCTTCTATATTCTAATAAATATTCTAAAATTTATATATATATAAATATTTTTTTTCTTATTTATATTTCATTGTTTTTTTTTTTGTTTTTCCTTTTTTGTGATTCATGAAAAAACCCCAAGTCAAAGACAATGCAAAAGTTGATCTAAGAAAGTAAATATGAAAAAAATGCATGTCCGATTAGATAAACGATTAATCTACACATTGTATACATACGTACATATATTTATACATAAATACATATAAACATAGAAATTATTTTGTGAAATTTCACCAGAGTTGAGGTTGAGGTTAACAAGAAAATAAAAATAATGCATGTCGCTCTGGCATCTATCGCATTTAATGTCTCTATAAGAAATCAGCGCGATGCGATCTAGTTTATCTATGCCTCACGCGTATGCTGCATTCTTCCTCACTCTCTGCCTCTGCCTCTGCCTCTGCCTCTGCCCCGCTGCCTCTGCCGCTTTGTCTCTCGTCTGTCATTATCGTAACGTTCTTTAATCACGTACTTTTGCCGCTCTTCATTTGTTTGTTTTCAAAGTGAAAACGAGCATATTGGGTTCGCTCAATGCTCGTGCTTCATTTTTATGCCCCGAAAACATTGGAAACGGCATTTCGAAGGCATGGCATGGCATGGCATGGCACCAGTGAGTTTACTGCAGCTAATGAGTGGATTTCACCAAGTTCCTCCGTCCATTTGTCAATCTTAGGCTACCAAAGCTAAATGCTTGCCATTTAAATATATATTTATATATTATGCATAGCTATGCAGTATAAGCTTATCGTTTAGACTTCTTCTTGATGCATTCATATCGATAATAATCGACAATTTGTTTTGGTTATTTAAGTTTATATTGAATACTACAAAAGATGCTAAATTCTGTATAAGTATATAGATTTTATATAGATTTTGATAATTTAAGATGAGATATAAGTATATGAATATATCGCCTCTTCTATGTCTATTTCAACTATAGAGTTTTAGGCACATACTCGCACCTGAATGTCATTACTATGCAAATTCCAATGATCATTAAAAAATTCCATTAGGAGCCAAAGTTATTAGGCATTTATTTACCCATTGAGTGATTGAGTGT
Organism: Drosophila mettleri; assembly: GCA_035047625.1. NCBI lineage: Eukaryota > Metazoa > Arthropoda > Insecta > Diptera > Drosophilidae > Drosophila > Drosophila mettleri. The sequence continues at coordinate 14,767,469 of JAWNPI010000109.1, forward strand.
GTGTAATGAATGTGTGAAATGATGAGGGTATCTCGCAGTTGGGTTTTATTTTGTTCAGTCTCTATTGAAATGAGACTCTTGAGTCTTGGAATAAGTTATATTAGATTAAATGACGAAGCAAATGGTAGAGTCAGCACCAATTAAAGCTGCGATCGTATGGCTAAGCGAGCATTGCGTAGTCGTTAATACTTACTTAATTTTAAATGGTTTTTTTTTTTTTTTTTTGGGCTTCTGGCCTTTTCTGCCGCTGTCTGGCGCTGGGTACTCCACTTTCTTTGGGGCGCAGGCAATGGGAGCAGCACGTAGCATGAACTGCGCCGTCTATTGGAGAGCAGAGATTGTTATCTGCGACCATGGCTTGGCCATGGGCAATGCTTTGGGCCCTAAACGGCCGCCGATTGCTGGCCGTGCGAGGGTGCAGCCCCTTGCAGCTGGCAATTCGTCAATCTGCGCAAATGTCGTGACTGAGTGTCTCTGGCGCATCTTTGGCGCAGGTGGCGCTGCAGCTGCGACTGCGGCTGCGGCTGCGGCTGCAGCGATTGCTTCCTCCTCGACAACAACTTCAAGTTCAATTACGCCAAATTGTCATTGGCAGGCATTGGCCGAGCGGGTAACGGCCCGGGGGCAGGCCGGGCAGGCCATGGCCATGGCCAAGCCGGGCAGCTGCATCAACTTTCACTATGAACATGGAACTGGGTACGTGAGCTTCGCACATGGTTTTCCTGCCGCTGCCGCTGCCGCTGCCGCTGTCGATGCCACTGTCGCTGCCTCAGCATCTCTGCCTGATGACGTTGATGATGACGATGACTCGATGATGCCGCCTCCTGCACATTTTGTCATAATTTTCATGTGGGAAAATTTATTGTGTGTATCTATAAAACGTTTTTCCTCTTCTTTCTTCTTCGCTTAATCTTTTTTTTTTTTTTTTTTTTTTTTTTTTTTTTTGTTTTGTTTTTGTGGCTGCCAAAGTCGAGGCGCATTCAACTGGTTTGCTGGCTGGGTTTCCATTTTTTGTTTCTTGGCGGTTTTTATTTACTTGTTTTTTGGCATGTTGCAAAATCGTTTCCACATAATGCGCTCCGGCTGCTGGGTAACTAACAACAACAACAACAACAACAACAACAAACCACGACAATGAACTTTTAATTACCCGGGCTCGTTTCGTAAAGAAAATATTTAAATTACCTATAAAAAAGAGTCAAGTAAAGTAAAGTAAAGTAATGTGGAGTTGGGAAAAAAGTGAGCGCGGAAAAACTTTGGCCACCGGATATGCAGATGCCGCTCCCACTGGCATTGTCATTACCATTGGCATTAGCATTAGCATTGCCACATACTTGTGGCAAGGAAGAGGAGTAGCTGGCCTGCTTCGCCCGGACCAGCATTGGCCGGGTGAAACTCTTTGGCCAATAACATTGCCAATTGCCAATTGGCAAGTGCCTTTTGGCCAGGCAGCCCCAAATTGCTGTAATTGGCTACCCCCTCCCCCTTCCTCTCCCCTGCACAAAATAGGAAATGGGAAATGGGCAGTGGGAATTGCGGTTTCGATTTCAGCGAAATGACTCTCAAATGCCATACAGCCGCCTCGCTATGGCATTAGCTTCGTAATCGCAGTAGGAAAGGCCAATGGAAACTGTGATTCGGTGGCAGAAGCTGAGAAGCTACTCTCTTAGAGAGCAGCTCAATATGGAGAGGGCGTGCTCAAGGGCACACATAGGAATCTATATACGTATATATATGCATATACCCCATATATATATATATATTGATGAGTAATCGAGAAAAGTCGAGTTAAAGTCGATTTCTGCTCATGCGGATTTCCTTTAATTTGGCTTTTCCTATAAGTTCAATCCATCCGAACGTCCGTTCAGTTTTCCTATAACTGTCTATGGACTGTCTATGGATATATATATATATATATATATATATATATATATATATATATATATATATATATATATATATATATATTTTTTTTTTTTTTTTTTTTAAAGTCGGGATCGCTTAGACTTAGCCATCCTTCTTGTCGTCCGCCCTTTCGTACGTCCATTCGTCCATTTTTCGTCCGTCCTTTCGTATTTCTGTTTGTTCTTAGTTGCGTATGTCCATTCGTCCGTCCGTCTATCTATCCGCTCATTCTTATTTTGATCTGTCCATCTGTCTGTGAGTCTTATATAAATATATATCTCAGCATCGATTAAGAATGATCCATATATCTTTCAATTTTATCGGTTATTTCGTTCCTTCTTCTATTTAGCTGTCTGTTCGACCTATAAAATAAGTTTAAATTGTATATAATAATATCATAAAAGTCTGTGTGACCTCTGGGTGTAGAGGAAAGGGGGGCGTCAGTATTCAAAATCTAATAGAAGCCGACTTTGAGTATCCATTGAAGCAATCACTCACAGCAAAGTGCGAGCTTGTCTTTTATGGTTTGCGAGCGAGGCTTAAAAAACCTAGTCAAATTATAAAATGTTAGATAACAAATTGTAAGATCGTACAATGCATATATATATATATATATATATATATATATATATATATATATATATATATATATATATATATAATATATCATGGGAACTGACACGTTTCCTTCGGCACATAACCAATATTCCCATTTGGATTTAAGGTATACAAGCTGATAAAGCTGTCAAAATGATTAAGAATTAATAGTCTTTATACACAAGGTACCAAGCCGTAGGTACCGTTAGTTTATGACACCTAAAGAGTATCGTTGTACGTAATCTGAGCACAAAGAAAATATATATTTCATGCAGGTCTCGGTAACACTCGGCCTTTTCGCTTTGCTTATACTACGAGCAATATTTATTGATAGATAATATTTATTTATATTGGCGTCTCTCTGCGCTTGTGATCACAGATCATATAAACAGTTATGTGGAGCGCACTTGCTGCCAATTTCAAGTTGGCCAAATGGAAGCTGGAGGCAGAGCAAAGAAATTCAGCGACAATTAGCCAGTGAAAGTGCCGGAAAGATTCGTTGTTGTGTTAATAATTTTATTTTATTTAATTTTTTTTGTCAGCTTAAATAGTTAACTAAAGGGGGAAAAGGGATGGGGGTGTGTGTGTGTGTGTGTGTGTGTGTAGTGAAATGATAAACTTTTGCTCATCAACAATAAAAGTGTTAAATAAATAATTAATTTTTTGTTTGCTTTACTTGAGATTATCATGATATATATGAAGATAAATATATATATATATATATATATATGAATAGTGTGCAAAAGACTGGCAAGAAACGCAATTACAGTTACAGGCCGGCCACGCTGCGTGACAGTTATGTTGAGTTCAGCGCGTGGAAAGCCGCTGTGTGGAAATGTGGCCCAAAAATACAATTCCAGTCATGGGTGGCCCACAAAATGCGGCAGCGACCTTGAAACGGGGGCAACAGGCTCAAAACATAGAAGAAGAAGAAAAAGAAGAGGCAGAAAAAGAAGAAAATGAAACGAACGTAGCAAAGACAGTTAAAGCCAAGTCACGTTCAATGCTACGGTCAGCTCAATGGCCCATATACGAGCAGCAGCAGCCGCAGCCGTAGCCGTAGCCGTAGCCGTAGCCGCAGCAGCAGCGGCTGCGGCGACTCCAGCCCCAGAGACCGTGGAAACTTGAATGTTAATTGATTTTCATAGAGACAAACACCAAAAAAAAAAAAAAAAAAAATAAACAAAATAAAAATAAATAAAACTGAAAAAAAGAAAAAAACATTTTGAAATGGTAACAAAAACGTGCTTAGACTTCGACTCGAGCCTAGGCGCGCGCGACCTCGTTAAATGCAACAACAACAACAACAGCCTGAACAACAACAATCAGAAGTCTTAAACATTTGTTAGTAGAAATTTATATAGCCACCCGCATGAGTCTGTGCTTTTGGCTGAAGCTGAAAACAGGCAGCGTCAAGAGCTTGGCACAAACGAATCTATTGTGCCCTAGAGCAGAGCAAATGCCATGAGCACGAGCAAGAGCACAACTGTCTAAATATATTAGAGATAAAGATAGAACTACTACAAATTAAGAAGCAAATTAGAAAATCAGCAGATATTTATATATATATATATATATATACATATATATATATATATATATATATATATATATATATATATATATAAGTAAATAAATAATTATATTTTATAGGCAAAGGCATTATTGTTAATTGAGCTGTCTTGTCTATTGTGTTATGCCTGAATGTTGTTTAGCTGGACCAACCGCACTCCTCCTTGCCTCTCTCTCTCTCTCTTTCCAGCTTAGTCTCACCCTATCTGTCTATCTCTCGATTTATTTCCCTTTTTCTCTCTTTTCTTCCCTCTATTTCTCTCACTTCTTTTCACTTTGTGTCTCTCTATTTTCCTTCCTCCCTCCATTTTCAACTGAGTGTCTCTCAATCTGTATCTTTTTTTCTCTCTCTTTCTGCCTCCCACTTTTCATAATATTGTCTCTCTATTTCCCTCTTATAACTGTCAAATTCCTTTCTTCTTTCTCTTTATCTCTCCTTTTCTGCCATTCTCTCTCTCTCAATATTACTACCTTTAGCTCACTCTCATTCTTATCGTCTTTTATCGGTCTATCTAAGTCTTATTAAGAGCACTACTTTAAATCGATCTGTTCTGACTTGAAATATAAGGTATAAAGAGAGAGAAAGAGAGAGAGAGAGAAAGAGAGAGAAAGAGAGAGAGAGAGAGAGAGAAAAAGTGATAGATTTCGTATATACCTTCGGCTGTTGAACCATTCAGATAGTTTTTGCCCTGGATACACCCAAAAAGAGTCACATTCAAGATTACTGTGATGTAAATACATCTCTCAAATACATAATATGTATATGAACGCGTATTGTGCAGTCAGCTGCACTCGATTGGCATCAGCTTACTCGATTTGCGGCATTTAATCTATACCTGAAATTGGCATCTGTTTGAATTGATTATGATTAGATAAATTCAATGATTCGCCTTCAAGTTATTCAAGTCTTCGCGGATCAATTGTCTCGGGATTAAACATTTTTGGACTTACTGAAATTTCAGCCTCGAACCGGTTTATCTTTTCACAGTCTGATTTAAAGCCTTAATGCAAATTTTTATACAAATAATTTTCATATTTTTTTTATAGAATTTAAGAAGAAATAAATAGAGAGTTTTAATAAATGCAGTATAAATAAAATAGTTTATATAAATAATCTCCATTCTACTACCTTTTGTTATCGTCTGAACCCTTTTAAAACAGATAAGAAAAATCTAGCTAAGACGGCTCGACTTAGAGATACCCTGAACCCCCCGATCTGATATGTCACGCACACAAAAAAGATTTAGATTAAAATGTATCTAGCTGAATGCTACAACACTTTAAGTACAATTTGCAATGCTAACAAAAGCTGACTGCTACAACACGTCGGTTGCAAGCTATAATTGTAACAAAAGCAGACTGCTACAAGTTACAATTACGACAACGCTGAAACACACTAAGTGCAATGCCAACAACAAAGGCTGTCTGCTATAGCACGCCAATATTATGAATGCCAATACACTGTTGTGCGATAGCGAAAGCTGTTTGATACAACACTTCACCAAAACTTATATGACAAAATATGCTATAATAGCTGAATGCTGAATGTAATATTAATATCTTAATGCTACAGCACTCTCTCTGCGAATGCGCCAACAAAATGAATGAATAATTCTCTTCTGCTCGCTAAATGCTGTAGCACGCTGACTATAACGCATCAAAAGCAACATAATACAACACTCAAACAAAAGCTAACTGCTATAATATGTCATGCTAGCTGACTGCTATATCACTCTAATACTAAAGCCATTTTCAATAGGTTCATCGTATGTAATGAGAACTTGGAGTATTCACAATACTTGCTAGCTTGTTGAAAGTAAAATTTATGGGAGGAGTGACATATATATAAATATATATATATAATATGATAAGATATATATATATATATATATGATCGTCTCTCCGTCCGCATGAGTGTTGCAGTCTTTCGAGTCGCAAACACATCGGGCACTCTCACACTCTCATCGACACGTCATCATCACGCTCTCAAATATCTATTAACAAAGTTAAAGTCTATTAAGAGCTATACAATAACTCATCATAGAATTACACTGAATTATGATTCAGGGCATCTGTTAGCCGAGCACGCCCGACCAGAACTTTCTTGCTCGTTTCTTTTGTGCTCCGAAATTGTGTTGACAGATCGCCAAACAATGCCAGCTCAAAAGACTTTTCAGCACTCGAGTTCTATGGACAGTTATTCGGGAACGTTTCACTTTACTTAGGCTCCATTCAGCTTCAGGTTTAGTCGTATTTACTTTGGCGCACTACTGAATGCCTCCAATTGTCGCTGTCGCTGCTAACAAACAATTGCACAGAATATAATAATGGTAAGCGAAATGTTTCAACTATGCGACATTTGTCATACCGCAAATATTTATTGTCATTGTGCGAGCTGTGCATGTGGTGGGCGTGGCCTCAGACATATATATGAATATATATATATATATATATATATATATATATACATATAAAATATGTGTACCTGCGCTGACCCACATCGCCTTCTCATAGACAATATATCTAATCACGAATCGCTTTTAAAGTTAAGCACTGCGAAATTGATAAATCACCAAGTTAAATATAAAACGTGTAATTTTTTGACTAAACTGGAACGAATATTAAATACGCTTTAATTGATATTGATATTGATTAATATTGAACTGGGCTCAAGCTGAAAATATCCTGAGTAAAACTAAACTAGAATTTCTCTAGAGTGTGTTTGGTCTAGTAAAGAGATTTTTATTGAATTTTCATTTGATGGATATGATTTATATATAATATATATATATAAAATTTCAATTCATTAACATTTTAGTTAAGAATGCTTCTGATATTCGAGTCTTAGTATTTTTCCACTTGGGAACGTGTAGGGAAAATCTTGACACTTTATCAGAGGAGAGTAGCCACGAGTATATATTTTAAATATATTTTAAAGTTTCATAAGACCGCCGGACGTACGAATAGGCAAATGGACGAGAGTTCGACAGACGGATGGATGGATGGATATAATTAAAAAGGCGACAACAAAAGCTAAATGATACACAACTCCGGCAAGATCTACATGCTATAACACTCCGCCAAAGGCTGGACATAATATGATATGCTACCTGAATGCGAAACGTCATAGTAAAATCTGACTACTAAAACATTTCAACAAAAGCTGAATACTATAACATTACATTAAAAGCTGTACGACAAAATATTATGTGCTACGTGAATACTGAATGTAGCTCATAATGCGACAGCAATACCTGAATGCTATAGCACTCTAACGGCAAGAGCGATAACGAGCAACAAGCGCGACATGATATGTGACAAGCTGAGTGCTACGTCACTAAAAATACGACAGCAAATAAAAAAAAAAAATATATATATATAGCTGAATGCTACAACACTATATATAAGACGATAACATTTGAATGCAATACATATATATATATATATATATATATATATATATATATAATAATATATATATATATATATATATATATATATATATATATATATATATATATATATAAATATATAGGATATGCTCTGCTGTTAGCTGAATGCTACAACACTTTAACTCCAAACCCTATATATATTACTTAAAAACAATAATATATCTGGTATAATATGCTAGGCTACTTGAATGCTACATGGGCGGTTGGATGGATTATCGGATGGATAGACGAATGGACAGTCTGACATGACACGAACGGACAGACAGATGGATGGACAGACAGATATACGATATAATAGATGGACGGACGTATAGCATGACCAAGCTTGCCCAAAACCCATATGATTCCTTTCTAAAACAATTTCTAAAATCAATTAATACTAATCTCAATTTCAAGTTGAGAAAGCTTTCTGATCTTCAAATGCTTTGTGAGCTGCAATCGACTTTATGATGCAAATAACTCAAATTGCAAATCGAATTGGTGAGAATGGATGAAATCATCGATATTTGGAAATGAATTTCAGCTGCTTTAGGAGCAATAAACAAGTCGTTGATTAAAGACTCTTAGAAATCGAGGACTGACGATGTAATTGGATATATATATATATATATATATATATATATATATATATATATATATATATATATATATATATATATATATATATATGGAAACTATATATATATAAATACTCAGTTCAGCCAGCTAAGAGATCTGCACATCGATGCAGTCTCGATCGATTCCTTTTACTTCCACTCCCTGCACAGGTTTATTGCTTTTTGGCATTCAGAGTGCTTGAATTAATAGTTTTTGTCTTTGCTTTAAGTCGACGTTACTTAAAACTGTGCTCGATTTCAATAATTAACTCTTGCGCTAGTTTTTATTGCTGCTCAAGTTTTCCTTGGGCCACAGACAGTTTGCTGAACTTTGAATTGAGCTTGCAACGATAACACAAATGCGACAAATCGATTCGATTTTTATTAGTCAGCGACTCGATGATGAATCGCATCAAAATCCGAATCGAATTCCGCCCACTTTTCACAGCCCAGCCGGCGATGCGATGAATTTTCATTGAGCAACATTCACGCGGCGCATTGAATGCCCAGCGAAGTGTGAAGCTAAGCGCGATTCCGGGCGGGAATCGCTAGGCCCTGCGCCATGGCGAGGGCTGTCCGAAGAGAATGGGAAAGCCATGGAAAGAGAAGGGAAAAGAAGAGATGATAGAAAGGTAAAGAATATGGAAAGAGTCGAGAAGAGAATGGGTAGAAGAGGCAGGAAAAGAATAGCAATCGGCGGGAAAAAAAGAGAATGGGTAGAGAATGGAAGGAAGGAAATTGGGAAGAAATTGGGAAGAAATTAGTAAAGTAACTGGAAGAAAATGAGAAATTAAAGGGAAGACAATAAGAAGACAATAAAGATGAGAACAAATAAGAAGAGCGTAGAAGAAATTAAGAAAAGAACGGGTAGAGAGGAAATGAAAACGAAAAGAAACTAAAGTGTGAAGAGAATGGGAAAAGAAGAGAATGATATGAGAAAAAAGAAGTGAATGAGAAGTAGTTAGAAAAATAAAAGAAAAGGAAATTAATGAATCGGAATGAAAAGAAATGGGAAGTCAAAAGAGAAAGGGAAGAATGAAAGAAATAGAAAAATAAGAAAAGAAAAGAGAAGATATTGAGAAGGGATGGAAAGTGAACGGGAACAGATGAGATGAGCATGGGAAGAGAGTATAAAAAAAATAAAATGGAAAAATATAACGAATATGCAGTAATAAGAAATGCGAAAGTTTAGTAAGAAGAAAGGAAAGATAAAAGAAGAGAAGAGAGAAGAAGCGAAGATTAAAAATGTCAGCAAGGTATGTTCTAGTCGGGCGCAGTCTATCAGAGAGTGAGAGATATGAGAAGAGAATGATTTGGTTTCCCATGTCGTGACATTCTTAAACAGCCCTCGCCTAGCGAATAATTATTTTTACACTTTACAACTTTGCCGCATCAATTCGTCAATGAGTTTTTGTGTTTTATTATTTTCATTGTTGTTGTTGTTGTTGTTGTTGTTGTTGTTTTTTGCTGTTGTTTTCTGAAAGCGTCAATTTGCGCAACCTGAAGCTACGTGCAGCTCGAAGCTCAAAGCGCGGCATTCGTCTCGAGGCTTGGCCTCAACTAGTTGGCGCGCTAATTGCCGTTTGCAATCGGTTCTGAGTCGTATTCTGGAACTGGTAATGGAACTGGCCCTGGCTCTGGCTCTGGCTATGGCTCTGGCTCAGCTGGGGCTTGTTCTGGTCAGACTTGTTTTCATTCTCTTTGCGCTAAACACATTGAGGCCTGCCACATGCTGTTGCCACATCAACTTTCTTTTGGCAGCGAAGCGGCTTAATTGTTGGCCCACATCAGGCCCTAAGCGCCGTATGCGCAACAATTGTCTCTGTTTGTTTGTCTTTCAAATCACTTGGCAAATGCGCAGTGCTTAACAATTCATTAATTATTTCAACTAAGTCAATTTTGTTGTTGCTAATTGCTGAGTTCATTGCGTTTTATCGACATTTTGCAATCGCTGCCAACATCGCTCATGTGTCTAAATATAGAAAGCGGCGACGGCGCGGAGCAGCCCATGGAATCATGAATCAACAGGGTATCTAACATGCATGCCCAACATGTTGCAGTTGTTGTTCGTTGTTAGTTGTTGTGCCGGAAGTTGGCAGAGCCATAGTTTTGGGCATAAGCGCGGTGAGTGACACCTGAACACGGCGCATGCCGGCACGTTTGGCCAATAGAAAGTGGCTAGCACAGCATTCAATTTACCAACCACCCCCAAACCCCCCATGTCCCCCTTTCTTCCACTACCCACAAGCTCAAATTATTTAAAGCTTAAGCCATCACAATTTGCACCTTAGATCATAAAATATTATATAATATAGAAATGATACTTATTAAGTTCACACCACACCCCGACCCTACTTGCTGCCCCCTCCCCTCTCTCTCTCTCTCTCGCTCTATCTATCTATCTCTGTCTCTTTCCATCTGTATTGACACAAAAGCTCGCCAATGCGCGCTCTTACGGCGTGTTCAAAAGCTTGCGTTGCTCCGCTCGCTACGCCAAAAGCAAATCCAAATCGGCGATTAATCTAAATGCGCAACTGAAGCAGCAGCAGGGAAAGAAACAGAATCTGCAGCAGCAGGCGGAGGCCCAGGTGGAGGAGGCGCTGTATGCGAATGTTGAGGAGCTGGTGGCACCTGAGATCGAAGAAGATGCTCTAATGGGCAATGCGCAGGTAAGCGTTCAACACGAACAACTCAACTCCAGTCGCCTCCATACGTGTTCCACCAACCAATCAATTCCATCGCCATTAAAATTCACAAATAACTCGACTGTAGATCGAACTCGAACTCAACTCGAACTCCAACTCGAGCTCAACTTCAATTAACGGTTATTAATTTGATTACGTATTGGTCAAGCAATCAAGAATCTCATGCTACCCGCGCCAACCCGTCTCATTCTTATTGCTTATGTCTCTCTCTCTCATACAACTCGAACTCGAACTCGAACTCGAACTCAACTGCAATTATCGGTTATTAATTTGATTAAGTATTGATCAAGCCATCCACAACCTCATGCTACCCGCGCCAACCCTTCTCATTCTTATTGCTTGTTGTCTGTGTGTGTGTGTGTGTGTCTCTCTCTCTCTCTGTGTGTGTTTTTATGTTATTGTTAAACTCGTTTGTCAGCCATTCGGCATTTAGCAAGTAAGTGCAACTTATTTATAAGTCATTCGAATGCTCCAATGACAGATAGCAAACGTCTCTAAGCACAGATCAGAGCCATTTACCTGTTTCAGCATTCCACCTACTACCACTAAGCCTTCTATCTATCTCTGTCTTGCTCTCCCTCTCCTTCTCTCTCGCTCATTGTAAATATTTTGCAAGGTCTTTTGTTTGCGCACCTGTTAAGTGATCACAGCTGCTGTCTGTGCGTGCAGGTGCAAGACTTGAATTTAGCTTTAAGCTCTGCGCTCACAATAGCACAACAGCTGTCGCAAGCTTTACATGCAAGCTCTTTGCTTTGCTTCTACTCGCACACAGATGGCGCCACCAGCGCGACCATAGAGCATATTAGAGCTACTTCCATCTTAATATGCTAAAGCCTTATATTAAAACCAAAAATATTTTTAATATATGACTGAGAGGCTCATTTATGATTGAGGGCGTGGCACATGCTCGAATTATTTATTCGCCAAAGTCTTAAATTTCGATTGCCCTTTAACTCAACTTACAGTTTAAACTAGATATAATAATAAAAATTGGAATTGGATTACTCATGATCTGTTTTGGGAGTTGCTTTCATTGATTTTTATGGTATTTGGGTATATTTCCATACTAACCAAAAATATTTTTAAATTCTTATATATTTAAGAACTAAACTTAACGAATATCTGGATTAAAATAAATTTTCTGTAACTGGTTTTTGGTGTTTTTTTTTTTTTCTTATTTATAATAAAACATTATTATGCTCCTCACATCAGTTGTACATATACATCAACCAAATGAAACAAATCCCAGTTGCATGCATCAATTTCATTGTTATGTTCTCTCTATTTATATTTTCAGGTAAGCTCAGACAATTCCAGCAATTTTCAGCACAGACCAAACAATGCCAGCCGAGTAAGTTGCAATGCTTAATTAAGTCTTTTTTATTTCCGATAAACAGGAGATTGCCACATAAATGTCAAAATATACAAAAGTCACAATGAATTGTTGCCGCAAAAAAAAAAAAAAATATAAAAAAAGTGAAGGAAAAAAAAAACAAAAGCAAAAACTCAAAAAAACAAACCCGATTAACGGCTTTTTGGCCATTATGTCGCATCTGTTGAAGATGTTTTTTTTTTTATTATTATTATTTTGTGCAGACGCAGTTGCTGCTGTTAGCTTGTGCAAGAACCCTGCGAATCTCGGTCAAGCAACAAGTGCAGCAGCTGCCACTGCCAGCGCCGCAGCTCGCGCCGGCGTCATGTGAACTGCGCCGTTAGTGCTAATCATGCGCTGAATGCTAATACAACTACACACACACACACACAAACACCTGCATTTATGATCATCTCTATGCACACGCGCATACATATGCATAAAGCTGCAACGGCTGCTGCTAAGCAGCATAAATTTGCAGCAGTTATGCAACTGCAACTGACATTGCCCATAATACCGGTACTTGTCAACGACGCGACGTTGGCTGCGGCTGCGGCAGCAGCAGCAGCAGCACGTGCATTTAGCTGGTTAAATTATTGTCACATTGTAGCGCACAGTGGTTAGCAGACCCATGCAAAGTGTGTTGTAAAAGGTACAAAAATGAAGGAAATAAAAAAATAATGATAATAAAAAATAATATACAAAATTTGAAAATGTGAAAAAAAAGTATAAAAAATTAATTGTAAAAGTATATAAAAATGTGAAAGGAAAAAATCAGTAAAATAAAAAAGAATAGTAATAACATATACAATTTGAAAATGTGCAAATGGTCTTAGTAAAAAAAATTTAAAAAAAAAATTAATAATATAATTTAATACTATAATTTAATAATATAGTTTTAATCATATGAAGAGTCAAAACTTAAATATAATTAGAAAATTATTGTATGTATAAACATGAACCAATTTTGTCTTTGCCAATCTTTAGGTAAATAAAATCGTGTAAAAATATATAAATATTAATAATAATAAAATAATATTTATTAAAATTGTATTATATAAATGAAAGTGCGTCTCGCCCCACGGTGCGCATGGCAAACGGTATATGCGCTGCCCAATCAGCGAATACAGCTTTGCATGCTGCGGCGACAGATGCTTATACCGTAACAGTGCAGTCGCATCCAAATATTTGGCCTACGCGTTGGCAGCAGCAACGAATATAATAACAATAACAACAACAAGAAGAATAGCAGCATCTGTAGCAGCAGCGCAGCAGGTGTAGCGGCTCTCCTGCGTCGCGTCGCAGCAGCAGCCGGCATGATGCGCTTGCGCTCCGCACTCAGCATTCTCTTGATCTCTCGGCGCATTTCTTGCTCTCCTCCAGCGCTCAGTTTCGCTTGCGCTATTCGTACCAGTGCCGGGGACTAAGTAACTATTCCCACATCGTAATCAGCTGGCAAGGTACTGCCACCCTAGTTAATTATAAAATTGAATTGCAACAAGTAAAGTAAGAATTAAATTACAATAATTTTGCTTTGTGTTGAGTTGAGTTGAGTTGTTTACATGCTGCGCTGGCACGGGTATCTCTGCAGTGACATAGCTGCGCTCAAAGCGTTCTCATTGGTTCTCTTTTGACGCTTGGCGCTGCTGTCGACGACTGCGGCTGCTTCTGCTGCTGCTGCTGCTGCTGTTGGTGATGTTGCCGTTGGCTGCGCTTAGTCTGCCGTTGTGCGTCGTTGACGTCGCCTCGACGTAGCTTAGCTGTATTTGTGAAACGTTCTAAATTTAGTTGAGACACACGCAGTCGCCGCGAGGGGCGTATTAAATGCCGACGCCGTCGTTGACGTCGACGTAAACTCTGTGTTCAGTTCATTAAAATATCGTTTATTTTCGGTAATTCGCCTTTACATAACGCACACGCGTAAATTAATGTTCAAATTGCTCTAGTTTATATATATATATATATATATATTTTTTTTTTCTTCTTTTCTTTTGGTGCTCCGCACACCTGTGCCTGTGCCAGTGCCAGTGCCAGTGCCAGTGCGTGTGTGTCAAATGTGTGAAAAAACAACAAACAATTACCGTGTGATCTAAATTTTAATTTATATTATTCATTTTCGCTTTGATTAACGATGCCAAAACATATTGCAAATCAGAATTTATACAATTCGTGACTGTCTGCTGTGCCTGCTCTCGGCTGTTACAAGAACATTTGTATCTACAAATGAAAACATGTTCTCGACTCCAAAGGCAGCCCATAAATGCCGCACTTTTATCGGCCATGTACGCCGACCACGCCGACCTTCAGATCGCGCACAAAAACTATTTAACGTTGGTCAGACGTGTGACAAATTACAAGACACAGATGCAACTGCAACAAGTGCAACTTTTGCTCGCTCGATACGTGGCTGCGTAGTATTTCCGAGATCATTTTTAAATATTATTATTTTTGTTTTGTTTTTGTTTTTTTTTTTTTTTTCTTTTTTAAATGCATTTGTTCCAAATGAAATCTAAATATTTCTTGAAATTGTGCCAATTATTTTGTTTCACTTTCGGCCAAAATAGACTACAATAAAACGGCAGCAGTTTCAGGCTATTCGGGCGCTCTGTCTCGCACACAGTTTTATTTTTATAGATATGGAAATACATTTATCTATATATATATATATATATATATAAGTTTTTGTTATTATGCCATCTACCAGCGGCAGGTCGACCCTATTTAGGCCCTTCCATCTGCTGCTCATCAATTTATGTAGCGCCGTAACCGTTATTTAATTCTTTGTGACCGGCCCAGGCATTGTTAATTAGTCGGCTCTTTATTTATTTGGTTCTCTCTTCTTTTTATTTTTGAAAAAAAAAGCAAAAGAACAACAAAAATGTAGACAAGAGGCAGCATCGAATGACAACGACATAAATCCAACATGCATAGAACAACATACAACAAAAGAACAGCAACAGAAACAACAGCAACAGCAACAACAACAACAACAGCTGACATGATTAGAAAAAGCTCGCAACATTCCAATGGGTCAAGCATGGCATAAGCCATGCCATACGATTGTAATAAAAATACAACTGCAGCCAATGCTGCCCATTTTCTAAAATCAATTGTCATTAGGAGAGTGAGAGAGCGAGAAAGAGAGAGTGTCAGTGGGGTGGGCAGTGCAGCTATTATCAAATGGCGCAAGCAGCTTTTGTTTGTCGCCCGTCGCTGACATTTGCTGGCCGATGTCAACGACTCTTCGCCCGCTGAAAATTGTTGCAACTTTACGACAAATGATTGAACCCACCGGGGTCAATTATGTTAAATGGTTGCACGCCACAATCTGTAAGCAATCTGCGCTCGAGTTGTACTCACTTACATCACCAACGCACAGCAAATTCCATGCGAAACATGTGATACGCGCGATCTGATGAACCTTCTTAGCCACAGCAGCTCTCCAGCTACCAGCTACCAGATACCAGATAAAGATAAAGATAAAGATAAACCTGGCAATCGCGTTTGCAATCTTTCGCGTAATCAGTCAGTAATCTGTGTGCTTATATAACTAGCTCCCAACAGCTCCTACCTATCGCCCACCCAAATGTATATCACAACTCTCTGTCTCTCTCTATCTCTCTGTGTATCTCTCTGTCTATCTCTCTCTCTCTATATATCTCTTTGCGCACAACTTAAATTGCTCGACAAACACGTCCTCACAGCTATCATGAAACGTTTCGATGGCTCATTTTGCTTTGAAAATTCTTTCTAAAATTGTCGATTCGAAGTGTTAAGCGGAGCCATGTCCCCACGCACACACACAGGCATTATCACATTGCGCAAATAATACGAATTTCGCGAAAGCAACAACAACAACAACAATTAAATATACATACATACCTCATTAGGTGAACATCTCGCCCGCCCGGCCCGACCTTTAGCGTTTGTCGCAACATTTTTCGAGATAAGTTGCAAAAATATTTGCTTAAGCGAAACAGAAAGTGCCGCAGACCGGTGCCACCTCAGGCCGTGAGTGAAAATGCAGTATATATATATATATATATATGTATATATATATATATATCTTATGTTATGCTCTGTAATGTTTGACTTTACCTCTCTATATGTATATAGACAAATGTGCTTGGAAAATTGCGAGTTCAATTTTTTTTTTTTTAATTCTAATGCATGGGCTCAAATTCGATTCAAGTAAAATATTAATTTATTTTATATATTCTAATCGAAGATGAATATGCTTAAGGTATACACACTTATATATATATATATATATATATATATATATATATATAAGGTATATATATATATATATACCTTTAGCATATTCTTCTTGGACTTTGGTAAACGATTTTTCAAACTCAACTCAAAAAAAACCTCAATTTGATATTTTTCCAATTAGTTTTCTAATCGGCCATTTTCAAATTCAACTCAAAAAAGTGCATTTTATTTTTTTCCAATCAGTTTTCTAATTTCAATTATTTTCAAATTCCACTCACTTTTTTGTAGATCATCAGATATATTCTGATTATTCTTTTATATTCCTATTAAGATATTCAAACAAACAAATGATTAGACATAAGATAGATAGAGCACATAAACTACTGGTATTAAGCTGTAGAAGAAAACCAGAAAAAGTCAAGCACTTTCAGGTTCTATTGCAGATAAAAGATATGCATGGAACGTGTTCTTTTCTACTTCCAACAGAGTCTCTTCAAATAGAGAGAAATTCAAACAGAGTCTCAATGGTTATAGAGTTTTTTGATAAAGCTCAAGTAACGTAAGCAAAGTTTTTGCTAAGACTAGGGATAAATGTTCGATATTCGAGCTGATGCTATGGACATAGTTCGGGAATGACACAAATTCATATACATATTCGATGAGGTCTGCTCGTTGGCAGACATCGATTTCCAGTCTAAATGGAGCGAAGTGGGGCGTGTTGTGTGTGGCACAGTTCCCCAATGATTTCGGCAGTCTAATTTTGGAAATGGGCTTCTGGAAAACCAAAAGAACGCATTAGCGTGCCATTGTTCACTTAGTCGTATCTTGCTCTGTATACATAGCCCTGTCAGAGCAGGCCGTATTCTGTTGTCAATCAGTATTGGCATATACGAAGTTTTTCCGCTTTTTCGTTTCTAGTTTCAGTAGAATTTTGGTTAAGCTTTACCCAAAAAAAAAAAAAAAAAAAAAAAAAAAAGAAAATAAAATATTTTTTTTTTATCAAAATTTTAAATTTTCAGAACATTTTCCAAATTGAGGACGGGCACTCTAGCTGCATTGAATGGGTAAATCAGAACTGACCAACGTAACAGCAGCTAGAGCGTAACAGTGCGCTGTTAACTAACAGCGCGCGCGCTCAACTGTAGCCAGGCAGTCGGGCGGGCACTGGCTGCAGGCTGTGACCTTGGCATTGGGCACGCCCACAAATTATGGCTGTGGCATTATACGCCTATTTATTAAACATGAACGTGGATGGGGGAAGGGATCCCACAAAAGGACGCCGCTGCACGCACTGTCCAAAAGATTTTCAATTGGCAGGTTTTGCTGCTGTTGTTGTTGTTGTTGTTGTTGTAGCTCCTCTGGTTGCAGTTGCAATCGCGACTATTTATAGCTAGCCGCAGGCTAGCCGCGACTCCACTGATTGTTTTCAGATGATTTTTTTTCTCATTTCATTTATTTTTGTGCCCTTTATCCGACTGGCAGTAATTTATGTTATTTACCTTTACAGCCCGAGCCCGCGCACCTGAGCCTGATCGCAGGCCCAAACCCAAACCCAAACCCAAGCTCAAGCTGAGCCCGCATAATTGCGGGGTTTCGCTTGCAGCGGCCACTCGATGCGCCCTTTGCAATTAGCCTCTGCCACTGTGAAGTCGCTGGCTGCGGCAACTTCAGCAGGTTCATGCGGCTGCCTCAAGTGGCCCTTCGCCTGCTCGGCTAAGGCCCACATTTGCAGCATTGTGAGCGCCTCTAGGCCCGTGTTCATTAGCTCAATTGTTTCTTCACTTGTCACACTCCAGTTCAAGTTGCACTCCATTAGCCAGAGACGTGCCACATCAGCGCCTGCCACTCACAACATTTCTCTTTATTAACCTTTTCTAAACCACAGCAGCAACTGGCTGGGAGGTGGCGAAAGGCAGCCAAGAACGAGACTTGATTCTGTTTATATACATATTTATCTAAATATCTAACTAGAAGAGACTCCACTTAGACGGGGCAAGAGATTCTGGAGATAAATTTATACTCTGAAAGCTTTTCGTCTTGTAACTTTGATTATATATATATATATATATATATATATATATATATATATATATATATATATATATATATATATATATATATATATATATTAATGAATTTCTACATTTCTACAATATAATATATATTATAGATATATTCTGATCATATATTGCATATAATATACATATGTATGTATGTACTCTATATATAAAATTTCATTATTTATTTATATATATCAACAACTTAGATAAAAACCCTTTGCTATAACTTTAATTGGACATAAAATACTTCCAATTTGTAATCAATTTAATTAATTAATAAAATTGATCTACAAAATTAAACTTTAATAAATTAGATATAAACAACTTCAACAAACACCTTAGCTAAAAGCTTAATTAACCATAAAATATATTCAATTTCTAATCAATTAAAATTGATATACAATATTAAACTTTGATTAATTTAATTTAACCTTATTTCGAAGCTTCATTATTTATATAACAACTTTGGCAAAAGCCCTTTCACTAAAACCTTAATTATATATCAACTATCTATAACTTCTAATCAATTTAAATTGATTTACAAAATTTCTTTTCTTTCTTAACAGCCGCATTTAGCTCACATTACAGGGCATTAGCTAGTTGAGTCAAAATCTCTTAGAGGTGTTCACGTGTTCTCTTTGCAACTTACAAATGCAATTAGCTAGTCTAACAACAACAATGCAAGTCAACAATAACAACAACAGTAATAATAACAACAATAGCAAAATGTAATTAAATTGTTTAACTTACTACGGTTTCGCTTGTTGGCATCATAGAATAGAAAACGCAATAGCGTTAACTGTTGCAAGCAGAGCACAATTAATAACCAGATAAACCCCAATGCGAAACCGAACACGGGCACGAGCCCGAGCCCGAGCCCGAGCCCGAGCCCGAGCCCGAAAGCGAACCCGAGCCCGAACCCGAGCCTTGGCACCTTAAGCCGCTACACATAGACAGATATATTTGCATATGATAACTACATATGTACATACGTATGTATGTATAGAAATTTCATAATAGCAAACAGTGCAAAGCTCCATTAGGCTGCAGCTGCTTTTAAAGTTCGCATTTAATTGGCTGCCTTGTCTCGCCTCGCCCTTCCCCACGCATTCCGTGTACTTTCCATTGTAAGCTTGACGCATCTGCATGTGTGCAAACATAAATGCACACACACATATACATGCATATATTATACATGCCTATTCATGAGCTTACATGCACGTACAGCTATGCACTCTAAAAGTAAATTTGGATGCAATTTTTAAAACTTTTTTGAATGCCTCAGTCAACAGCTACTTCTTCATACATATAAATACATATGTATGTATAAATAATGTTGCTCACTTCATTTAGCATACACAAACTTTTTCTCAGTGTAGCGTTTAGCGCTTGATAGAACTAGCAGTTTGTGTAATGGCATGCTCAGTCTTAGCATTGATCACGAAAAGCACGTAGCTTATGTATAAAGATAGCATGTAATCCCATTTTTTTAAGTAACAGCACAATATGCAATATTAACAGTTACAAAAACCAAGCATATAGATAAAATTTATATACGAGTACACACATACTTAAATAACAATGAAAATGCTTAAGTGCAGAGCATGCGATAGTCGTTGATGTTCAAAAAATTATTTTCAATAATTACCAACACTATTGCAAGCAAAATCAATGAAACGAAAATGGCACATAGAATAAGCAAATTTCTGTTGTCAATAATGTGAGGCTGAAATATACCCTATATATATTTATGCATATAGAGTATAGGATGTATATTTTGTACGTTAATGTATTGAATATGATAATTACACATCTATTTATTCAGTTGATTTATTTTTTTTATTATGCGAACAGCGTATAAAACTCAGCAGCAAATAAAATATACTCTAATACACACATGCATACGTATACATGTATATGTATATGTTCATATGTATATACATTTACAACGTATGTGCATGTTTTTATGTCGTGTATATGTTCATGTCGATGCTGAAGAGGCAAAATAGAGAAAAGCAGAGGACGCATCGCTGAGGGCGGCGCAGTTGCTGTCAATTTCGATGCCAACGCGGCGATTCTTGACTAAACAAACGCACATCATTGTTTAGCTTCGGTCTTCCTCTACCTCTTCCTATGTCTCTTCTTTACGCTTCCACACCAATTCTTAATGCACTCTTTGACTGTCCTCTGTCTCTGCCTTCATCGCCGTGGATCAATAAACAAAACATTTTGTAATCTTTACCTGGAACTAAAAGTGGAGCAAAAGAGCATTGATAGAGGGGGTCGGGATCAGAGGGTCGCCATGTCCAAGCCCAATACTTATGCTTGTGTCTGTGTGTGCGTAGTGTGTATATACATAAGTATATGAAAACATACATATGCATGTAAGCCTTAGCGGCATAGACAGGGGTCAAATAATGCAACACTTGCGTGTTAGAAAGAGAGCGAAAGTGCGTATATGCGTCTCTTTTGTTTGTCTTTTTTGACTGCAGCTGATTCTTATGCTCCGTTTGCTCTTTTCCCCTTTTACTAATTCTTTGGTAGCGTGTGTGAGCGTGTTATGTACACATATTTAGGTGAGCGTCGGCCTAGCGTTGTCTGCGCTTTATGTTTTATGAGCATGGGGTATTATCGGGCATATAAGTGGAATGCGATTCAGTCGATTTATCAACTTGGTTCGAATTTATTACAAATTCTTTTGCTTTATTAGTTATCTTAATGGACAGTAACACATCTTTTCTGCTTTATATATGTATGTACATAGATATTTATATGAAATTCTGTGCCACTGGCCTGTTATCTCTTAAAGGGTGTAGAAGAGTCGTGCTAGTTTTTAAAGTCAACCCGAGTTGCCTGCAACAACAGCAACAGTAGAAAAAAAAAACCTTCATCATTTGTGTTTATTCTTTTGCTTTGGCTTCCTTCTGCCCAAGCGTTTCTCCACGTCGCCTTGTTGTCGTTCGCTTGTGCACTTGCCGTTATCCACACTCACAGTTTTGTTTTTCGACAATTTGCAGTGCGCACGCAATGTGAAACGTACAGAGGCGAGAGTCGCGCAGTGCCGTTAAATCGAATTTGAATCAAAAGTCTAATCAAATAATTTTATTGAAATAATTCGTGTAGAAAAATGAATCATTTGCGCGTTCATAAATTTAAATTGGGTGGCAAGGACACTGCGGCTATGGCCGAGATTCCATCAAATAACGCCCCCACCGATAATAATAACAGCATAAACAACAACAACAACAACAACAACAACAATAACAACAACAATGGAAGCAGCGCAAAAGGCTTTCTCACACGCATCAAGCGGTATTCGGTGCTGGGCAATAAAATTGGGCGTCGTCACTTGAGCGGCATAAATTTGCCCGGCGGAGGCGCTGGCAAGGATCGGTCGGGCTCACCGAGCAAACTGGCCACTGGCAGCTACAACATGACCGGCAGCAACTCCGAGGACCATCGCTTGGAGATCGGTGCGCCCATTTTGATATCGACGACGACATTGGACACCGATCGCTTTGGTGTGACAGAGGCACGCCTGAAGCAGATCGGCGGCGGCATTGCGAAGACATCCACGATGGTGCGCACCCTCACGCCGCGCAGTTCCGATGAGGAAGAGTTTGTCGACGCCTGCAGCACGCCCCAAATCGAGCATTCGTCATGCGGTGGCGACGGTGTGGAAATTGAGCAATTTGTGACGCCGACCCATCAGCCCGAGCAGAAGTTGTCACCGCCGCCAACGCCATCACCGCCACCGCCACCGCCGCCGCCGCCGCCGCCGCCAACAGCAACAGCAGCAGCGTCAGTGAAGCCGCCCATCCGACGGCCACGCATCGCCCGCCAGCAACAATCGCAATCAGTACAGAATTTGCATCGCTCCGAGCTGAAAGTGTATCTGCACAAGTCGCCATCGATGACGCTGGACATGAATATGACGGCGCCGCCGCAGCTGGGCCTCAATCTGCCGGAGCTGCCCGAGCTGTACGGCGCCAGCGAGCTGAGCCTGGCGGCCAGCGACGCCAAGGATAAACACAGCACGCCGCAGCAGGCCCAGGAGCAGCAGCAAGGCACTGGCTACATGTGCGCCTCGCTGGCGCAGCAGCGTTTCAATAGCATCGACTCCTTTCCGCGTCTGTTGTCGAAGCAGAGCTCCAAGCAGAGCCTGGCCAGCTGTCGCAGCAGCCGAAGTCACCGTCGCAGTCGCAGTCGCAGCCGCAGCCGCAGCCGGCTGAGCGGCAGCCAGATTAGCATCGCCGATGAGTTTGACTTCGATCTCAAGTCCGTGAGCTATACGAGCCTCAATGCGCAAAATTTGTTCGTGTCCATCGATGAGCTGCAGGAGATAACCAGGCAGATCAACGAGACGGAGGATTTCAATCGCGAAATCGACCTCGAGTACTGCACGCATCGCGATCAGCTGCGTCCCAATGAGCGTCGCATCACGCTGCTGAAGAACAAGAATCAGCGCCTGATCAACTTCAATCACAACAAGGAGAAGCTGCGCAAGGGCTGGCACGGCATGAAGCACTGGCTGGGCGAGGAGAGCACCAAACTGAAGGAGGTGGTGCGCCAGCAGACGCCACTGAAGCGCGTCGCCCAATCGAAAAGCAATCTTAATCAGTCGACGGGCAATGCCAGTCGCCAGTCAATGTCGCCGGATCGAAGTCGCGACATGACCGAGAGCTGTGAGGACGTCACCGAGCGCACCGATGCCTATGATCCCTCATTGTCGCAGAATCCCAGCGAGGAGGATCTGTCGCCGAACGCCAAGCGCTTCAAGGACGAGGTACAGGCTGAGGGCATTGTTTGGTTCACATTCACAACGGAAGAGGATTTTTTTTTCATATTTCCTTTTATTTCTCTATTCCATATGTTAATCTTTGTCTCTTCTCTTTGGTAGGGACAAAACGGCTTCGAGGAGCTGCGACGCTATGTCAAGCAGGGCGGCGACTTCAGCAAGGAGCTTATTTTCGTCCTGCAAGAGCGGTAGGTACCAGCTGGTCTCTCTGTGTGTCCGATAATAACACTCGTTCTCTCTCTCTCTCTGCCTCTCTCTGCCTCTTGCAGCGCCGACTCGGAGCTGATCTATTCCAAGTCGCTCTCGAAGTTGGCCAATAAGCTGAATAAAGCTGGCCGAGAGCTGCCCGGCAGCGTAGCGGACGCCTGGCGTGGTGTTGCTACTGAAATGGAAAGTCGCAGCGACATCCATCGCCAGCTGGCCGCCTCGCTGACCGATGAGCTGGTCAAGCCGCTGAAGACGGTCGTCGACAATCACCACAAGACGCGCAAAACTGTAAGTGAAATGAGATGCGTCCGATGGCGCCCCAACTAATCCCATGCCATTTGAGCAGGTCGAAAGCAATGTGGACAAGGCGGCGCGTGTGCTGAGCGAATGGCGTGTGAGCGAGGCGAAGGCCAAGAAGGCATCGCATACGGCCGCGCGCGAAAACGAGAAGCTGCAGGATGCGATGCTGGACGTGCGCATACAAAAGTCACCATCGATAGCGCTGCTGCACCAGGGGCCCAACAAGCTGGCCGCCGAGAAGGAGCTGAAGTCGGCCGAGAAGGACTGCGCCAAGCTGGACAACAAGCGCAAGAAGGCCGAGGAGGCGGTCAAGCGGGCGGACGTCGAATATTATACGCTGTGTGTGCGCGCGGAGCGCGCGCGCGTTGACTGGGAGATGGCGGTGCTGCGCGGCTCGTCGCAGCTGCAGAGCAGCGAGCAGCATCGCGTCGGCAACATGCACAACTTTGTGCAGCAATATGCGCGCCTCATCAGCGACATGAATCCCATTCTGGGCAACATGGCCGGCGGCCTGCAACAGCAGCTGGACGCGTGCAATGTGGCCAAGGATATGCAGGTGGTGCGCAACATACGCCGCAACTCCGAGGGCCCCAGCGAGCAGCTGCTGCCGGACTTCTACTGCGAGCACACGACGCTGGCCATGAACCGTGAGCGGCGCAAGCATTCGCTGATCAAGCTGCTGCAGCTGGTCAAGACCGATTTGGAGCGCGAGCGCCGCTCCCGGGATGGCCTGCGCGGCCTATCCCAGTCGCTCAACAATCAGGAGCATCAGAACATCACCGACAAGCTCTACCATGTAAGCACCACGACTCCGCTCTCTTCCGGTTGCGCCCCCAATTGACACTCTCTGATTCCCAGATACGCTCAATGCTGACCTACTTGGAGGGCGCGCGCCTCAAGCTGCACACGGCGCTGCTCGAGCTGGACCACAAGCCGCGCACAACGCATCCGCTGGCTCAGCATATACAGGTGAGCCACAGTCACAGCCGCCAAGTCTAGAGTCTAATTGATTTATCTCCCACATAAAGATTACGCGCGATCGCACTGGGCTGCAGCAGAGCATTCTGAAGGTGCCCAACTGGATGAAGATCAATGACAAGTCGCAGCAGATGGGCGCGCTGCTGTCGCAGGACACTGGGGATGGCGTTCTCACCGATCAGGATAACTATGCACAAATCCAGGAGCAGACGAACGGCTCCTGTGCGAACATTAGCGTCGTTGCCCCGCCCACATCGGCCCTGCTGAAGCACTTCAATCGCAGCAAGAGCAATATTGAAACCTTTACCAGCCAACCAAAGATAATCTCGACAACCAACGCATCGCTGGCGGCGACAACGGGAATGGGAATGGGAACGGGAACTGGAACTGCAACTGCAACTGGACCTGGCGCTGGGGCTGGCAGTGGCAGGTCCAAGACGCTGCACGCGGGCCAAACGAACTGCGATCGGGGCCAGGCGGACGGCGGCTCCAATCAGCATGACTCAGACTTTGATGAGTTTAGTTCGCAGGACGAGGACGAGGGTGAGCCGCAATCGGCGCAGAATTTCTATCAAAATGCCCAGGAGGTGCAGAGCTCATCGATGAGCTCCCAGGGCGCCAACAGCAATAGCAGCTCCAAGGATGGCGTCCAGTGCCAAGTGCTCGGCCGCTGCAAGGCCCTCTATAGCTACGCACCGAAACTGTACGACGAACTGGAGCTAAGTCCCGGCGACATCATCGAGATACATGCCAAACAGGATGACGGCTGGTGGCTGGGCGCACTGCGCAATCAAATTGGCATCTTTCCGGCCACCTACGTGGAGGACTGCGCCTAGCCGCCCATTCTACATAAGTCACATAGTTGTATAAGAGCACGCTTGAGTCTGTCCGCGTCTGTGTGTGTGTGTGTGTGTGTGTGTGTGTGTGTATGCATGTGTGTGTATGCATGTGTGAGTGTATGTGTGTGCGTGATACTGGAAGAAAGTCAAATCGCATTTGACTTCAGATACTCTTCCAATAATTTCTTTTAATATACCTATACATATATTCTTACAACGAGCTTTAAAGGACTCTGCATTAAACTATCGAAATTTTATCAAATGTATTTAAAGAAAACACAACAAATAATTTTTTTTTACTACTATTATTATTATTTTTATGATTATTATTTATAGTCCCCAACTGAGCCATTTCTCTTGCACACCTAGGCGTGACTCTGAGTAATTGTCAATATCAATATGAAATATGTTTGTGCGTTTTTTTTTTTTTTTTGTTCATACACAAAGTGAAACTAAATATAATACACAAATTAATATATATATTAAAGATAAACATACAAAATCGGAAACATCAATGTTTTTTCTCTATCTGTAGTTCTGTACGAATCTATGGATTATGCGACATGAATCGAACCTGTGAAGAAAGTCGTTTGGCTTTTTTATGAAGTCTGCTCGAAGCTGTGAAATTATTTGGGTTCTCAACTGACTCAGCTCAAACCTGTGAAATCTGTTGCGTCTTGACTCTGCTCGAAACCTGCGAAATTTTAAATCTTTTCAAGCAACTCAGCTCGAACCTGTGAAATTTTATGCCTTTTCAATTGACTTAGTTCGAACCTGTGAAGCTTTTTGACTTTTCGATCGACTCTGCTCGAACCTGTGAAATTTTATGGCTTTTCAAGCAATTCAGCTCGAACCTGTAAAATTTTATGGCTTTTCAATCGAAATATTTTGGTTTTCGATCGACTCAGATCGAACCCGTGAAGTCCTTTGGCTCTTCAATCAATTCAGCTCGAACCTGTGAAATTTTATGGTATTTCAATCGACTCAGTTCGAATCTGTAATCTGTGTAATCTGTTGGGTTCTGACTCTGCTCGAACCTGTGAAGTTATTTGGGTCGTCAAGTGACTTAGATCGAACCCATGAAGTCCTTTGGGTTTTCAATCGACTCATTTAAAAAACAAGCCATTTTTGTAGTTTTATATAAACTCTTAAGCCATCGAAGCAGTAGTTCCAACTCTCTAAAAATCAAAGACCAAGGACATTCGCATATAGTTATATGTATTTATAGCATAAAGTTGTATATTTCTTATAAATAGATCAAAAAATAATTGTAATTAAATATTTAAAATATCGCTGCCTTTGCATTTGCTACATTTATGCGCGTAATATTTAAATATTATTAAATTCTCGCTGTTATGGAAGTCAGAGAGGCCTGGCATAAATGTAGACAGGCAAGATACATATATAGACAGATATATATATGTATATATATAATGATATATATATATAATAGAAGTCGTTGTTAAACGATTTTGTTGACTCAAGCGTTTTGAGTCACGTTTTCAATGATAATGGTTCGGAAGCATCTGTTTGGGTATTGCTGTCGCAGCCAACTAATTGACACTAAAATGACAAAACAAATTAACTTATTTTATCAGCAGTGTGTAGCAGCAGCCTTTAACTAGTCATTAGGCCGGGTTGCTCAGCTCGGCGGCTGCAGGTGTTGCCGCTGCAGGTGGCGGCTGCTGCGGCGGCGGCGGCGGCGGCGGCGGCGTCGATGCTGCTGCATTTGTGGCCGCATTGTCCAGGCAGCGCAGCTTCTGGTACATGTGAATGTAGTGGGCCTGCAGCTGCTTTTGATAGCCCAGCACCTTGTCCTTTTCGGCGCACCATTGGCGCTTCTCCAGCTCCAGATTGATGCGAAAATCATCGAGCTTTTGCCGCAGCTTGGCTATGTCCTCGGCATACGTGGTCGATTCCTCGATCAGTGTGTCCAGCGCCTGCTGCGGCGCCTGGCCCTGATCGAGCTGCAGCCGCTCCATGATCGCGTCCAATGGCAACGGCCCGGCCGCCTGCCTCGTATACTTGTGCGTCTTCTGGCAGATTTCGTTCAGATTGTCCAGCTGCTGCTTGAGGCGCGTATAGCGGCCGCACGGCTCCTCGCCGTACTCATGCGCAATGGCCAGATCGGAGAGCTCCTTGCGCAGCTTGGCCAGCTCGTTCGTTAGTGCGCCAATCACCTGATCCTTCAGCGCTATGATCTTGTTCAGCTGCTGCAGCTGTTGCTCCTGCTCTGGATCCCTCGGCTGCTGTGATTCCTTCGCCTGTTGCTTTGGTTGACTTTGGCATGTGGTTGTCTGACAGTTGTTGCTGTTCATATTGCTGTGCCTCAGGCTCACAATTGCATGATCCTTCATATTCAGTTCAAGCTGTGAAAAAAAAAGTGAAACAAAATATGAAATATCAACTTAACTTTATCGTAGTTCTTACGTCTCTTTAGCACAATTTAATATTAGCTCAAGAGTGGCTAAACCTGTTTTAGTTAATCGCTTCTTTGACCTACACTCGAGTGGGACTTTCATTTCCGTTGCCTTCTGCTGACTGACCTAACCCAAGCCTAATTGATTTTTAAACTTTTTTCAAAATGTCCAATGGTTTTTTTTTTTTGTTACTTCTTAATTGAACTTGAACAGTTATCGAAGTCATTTCAAGCAGCTGATTGGGCTTTGGTGGCGTCGTAATAGCTCCATATCTTGAGGCTGACTTTGTGAGCTTAACTCGAGTTGCATAACAGCTCGAATCCATTGAAAAAGTGATTAGGCTTATTGGTTGTGTGAAAGCGTATGTCGCAGAGAGAGGGTCTTTATAAAGTCCACAAAATGTTGATTAGTAAGAGAAACTAAGTCGGTCGAGACATGTCCGTCCTTAAGTTTTTCCTTATGTCCGTCCGTCAGTCTGTTCATCTGATAAACCGTTCGTCCGTCCGTCAGTCCTTCTGTTTCACATATATGAGCCGATCTCGACTTGTCCTTTCGTTCGTCCGTCTTTCGATCCGTCGTCAGTTGGCCTGTCCGTCCGTCCGTGCGCTTATCATTCCGTCAGTCTGTTTGTTCATCCGTTTATCATTCTGTCCGTCCGTCAGTCCTTCTGTTTCTTGGTTTATATATATATAATATTTCTGCACATATATGAGCCGATCTCGACTTGTCCTTTCGTTCGTCCGTTTGCCGATCCGTCGTTTGTTGGCCTGTCCGTCCGTCCGTCCGCTTATCATTCCGTCCGTCTGTCTGTTCATTCGTTTATCAATCCGTCCGCATGACTGTCCATCCATCTGTAAGTCCGTCGTCTGTCTGTCCATCCGCCTATCTATACGTCCACCTGTCTGTCCATCCCTCCGTCCTTCCGTGAGCGCTTAGACTTGTCTAGCACTCTCGTAAGAACGCAGCGGTTTCGTAAGCCACAAAAGCTAGAGATTTCAATCTTAAGTCTGAATGCCCCTTTATCGCTTCGACAAGTCTCCGCAAGACCCAGAGATCTGCTGATCTGTGATTTAAACAGAGATTTTGAAATTCGCACACGCCCACAACCCCGACGCTCATTTGACATACTTGAATTAGTTAAAGAATTTAAGCCAACGCTATGCTTTGGGACTTCAACTCACATGCGCCTCCTTCAGCTGCGTCTTGAGTAAAGCTATTTCGCCGTTGCGCTCGCAAACCTTCCATTCGCTGTCCTCCAGCTGGACACGCAGCGCCGATATCGTTTGATGGGCCTCGTTAAGCTGCTGGCTGAGCTCCTGGGCGGAGCATTGGAGCTGCTGTTCGGAGTTCTTGAGGCTCTTGTTGCTGCTGCGCGTCATGTCGAGCTGCTGCTGCAGCTTCTGCAGCTGCTCCGATTGTCGCAAATTGTGCTGCTTCAGCTGGAACTGCTGCAGGGCGAGCAGCTGCTCCATTTTCTTGAACTTCAGATGATACTCGCGCTGCTGGCTCTCATAGAAGAGCTTCAGGCGTTGTGTCTCGTGCTCCCAGTAGACTTCCTTGTCCTAATTGAAATGGAGAAATGGAGACGAGATGCGACAACGATTAGTCGGGCTGTGGGGGTGGCTCGTGCACAATTTAACCTTTTGGACTTTGAAAATTACTTTCTCATTCTGTTCCATTGCCTGTCGCAGGTAGGACAGCTCCGAGTCGCGATCCTTCAGCGCTGCCTCCAGCTCCGATATGCCCGAGTCCGAGGGCGAGGGCGTCAGATCACTGCCACCACCAGTCACGGCGTTGCCCTTGCTGCAATTAGTTCAGAACGCATTAGCCCAGCTTGCACTTTGGGTAAGCCAATGGAGGGTAGGCACCTGCTGCCGCCATCCGGCCTGTCCAGGCCGGAGAGACACTCTAGGCCCAGGCCCAGACCTAGGCCTAGGCCTAGGCCAATGCCGAGTCCATCCTCATTGCTGCTGCGCTGCACAGCTCGATGTCCGCGTCGACGCGCCGCCAAGTGACGCAGATCCGTTGTGCCTGGCGAGAGTTAAGCGAGTTAAGCGAAGGCAACTTTTGGGGTCAACTGAAAGGTTCGTCTTCACTTACTGCCAAATTTGTGTGTGGACGTCGTTGAGAGCGGCGCCAAGGAGGGTGTCGAGCCATAGCCGTAACGCTCGCCCGACACCGACTGCTGGGCCGACGTCTGTTGTTGCTGCTGCTGCTGTTGCTGTTGCTGTTGTTGTTGTTGCTGCTGCTGCTGCTGTTGTTGGGCGGCAATGCGATAGTCCGGCTCGAATGGTATCGGCTTGAAGGCAATCGGACGCAGAAAGTTGGTTCCGGCTCCGTTTTGCTGCAGCGAAAGGCAAAGTCACATTAATCAGCGGCCAAAGCCACAGCGACCCAACCCCGGGGCGCACCCAAGCAGCCAATGCAAATGTCGAGTGCCTCACCTGTTCTTTGGCCTCGCCCGGCTGCTGAGACTGTGACAGCTGCTCGCTAATGGCCAAACGGCTTCCGGCTGCAATGGGCGTGGTGCGGCGCACAGTGGCCGTCTGTTGGCCCAGCATCGCTGGCAGCGACTGCAGCGCATCCTCCGCCGCCTTAGCGTCGCTCAGCTCCGCGGCGCTGGCCACGCAGCTGCGGCTCAGCTCGAACATTTGCCGTATGTTCTGGAACTTGCTGCGCATCTGTGGCCCACTGAGCGCCTCGTCGTCCAGATTGCTGTGGCTGCTGAACTTCTGGCTGAGGCGTCGCTGCTCCTGCCGCGACTTCAGTGTGCCCGTGTGCAGTGACCCATGCTGCGGCAGCTGCAGCAGCGGCAACGGCGAGCCCAGCGTCGTCTGGCCCATGCTGCTCAAACTCGGCGTGCTCCGCAGCGCCAGCGGCCCATTGGTCTCCAGCGACACGGAGCGCTTGTGTCCGCGCTTGCCCAGACTGGGCAAATTCATTGCGGAGCCAGCCGCACCGGCTGCGGGCAGCGTGCCCACCGCATGCGCCGGCAGCGCCATGTGTGTGGCCCCAGACATCCTTGCTGCAACGAGACGTTCGTTAGATTGACCCAAGCTCAAATCGTGCACTTTTAATATCAATGAAGAGGCAAATTTGTTGACCATGCGGCTAGCTATGGCCAGCGCATGCCATCCGGAACACAAGTCTTAACAATCACGATGCAGACATGTGCCCAAATTGTTCATATTTATACCCTAACCCCATTGAAAATGTGAAAAAAAAGGCAGAAGGAGAGGAGAGATTTTTGACAGGACGACAAGCCAAGTTGACTTAGCCTTGTCCTTCTGTCTGTCTGCCCGTCCGTCCGTTCGTCCGTATTCCTTGCAATCAGTGTCCAAATTATTTCTATAAATATTTTTTTTTATTTTTTAGTATATTTTGTTTGGAGTAGTGCCAGGCAAACATAAATGAGTGGTAGGGCGCGAAATATTAATTCAAATGTAGTGCGCATTGAGTTAACCCTGAATTAACAGTGTTATGTTAAATAACATGAACAAGTGCTTTGCATACTTTTAGGCACTGCATAAAATAAAGTCGCTCTGGTAACATTAACTCAATTTTAACTAATACTTTCCACCTTACTGCGCGTTTATGTTCGCCTGGTACTTTTGAATATACTCCATTTAGAATTGAGGATTTGAAAGTGCGGAAGGTCGATGCTGCACGCTTCATCGCGAAAATTAATAGGCGAACAAAAATGAGAAGTAGAAGTAGAACAGCCTCTTCTCAATGCTCTTTTCTCTTTACTGTTCTCTAATCTCTCCTTCCTACTCTCTATTCCTTATTTTATATTTTATATTCTCTATTCTCTTTTTTTTTCATCTTCTATCTCTCTTCTCTATCGTGTATTCTCTATTCTTTCTGTTCTTTTTCATCCTATATTTTTTATAGTTTTACAGAATCTTCTCTTCTGCCTTCTCGACTTTCTTTTCTCAATTCTCCCTTCTCGGTTCTCTTTTCTCGATTCTCTTTTCTCGATTCTCTCTTCTCTATTCTCTCTTCTCTATTTTCTATGCGCTTTTTCCTTTGCTCTATTTTCTATTCTACATTGTCTCTATTCTCTCCATCTCTTCATCTCTCATCTCTCTCCTCCCCCCACTGTATTCTCTATTCTCTCTTTTCTTTTTGATAATTTCATTCATTGTTTTACAGCCTATTTTCTTCCGTATTTTCGATTCACTTTTCTATTCTCTCTTTTCAATTCTTTATTTATTCTCTTTTCTATTTCTATTATTCTCTTTTCTATTCTGTTTTTTCCATTCTCTTTTCCATTCGCTTCTCCTTCAGAAGTACCAGGCGAACATAAATGAGTAAAAGGGTGCGAAATGTTAGTTAAAGTATGCACCTAATTGCTCATGTTAAATAACATCTCAATTTTAATTCAAGGCTAACTCAATGTTAACTCAATGTTAAATAACTTTTTGCGCACTGCTACTCATTTATGTTCGCCTGGTATTTTATAGCAACTGCGATGCCGTTTGATGCATAGACAAGATATCTTGATCTTAACTCGAAATGCACACATATCGTACCTTTGTAACAGTCGATTCTAGAATTTTATAGTTTTCTTTTTTCTATTTACGTCTCAAGCAAGTCGGATTGTGAAAATTCTTGACTAGCAGATATATATTAATTAGCGAGATGCTTTAGAAAATGGTTAAGTGTTCAAATTTCATTTGAGAATTATAACTAAAGTTCAACTAAATTCAAATAGACTTCATCATTATGTAAACACGCCACAAAATGGACCAAGTGCACGAGAAGTTCGCCGAACAGAGCGAAGGGAGTCATTATTTTTATGAAACATCAATAGTTTGGGAGCGCTACTCTAGTATAAGTCTATTCCTAATCAACTACGAAATGAAAGGTCAGATAGAACAATCTGATGTCAACTCTAAGCTGTGAGTCTCTAAAGAGAGCAGCAGGAAGTAATTAAAATGGGTTAATGAATGTATATATTTATGTAATATGTATTATGCATGAATGTATGTATATATATACAAATTTATGTATTTATGAATGTATGTATATATGCATAAATATATGTATGTATGTATATAAGTATGTATCTATGAAAGTATGTATGAATTCATAAAGTGTGTAAGAATGTAAATTTGTATGTATCTAATGAATCTTTGTATCTTTGAACTTATGCATACATGAATGGATACATATAGTATAAATAGGAATTATATATATAAAATTCTATATGCTCTTGGCCATATATGCGCATGTATCAAATTCTAGAGTTTTACGAAATATTTAAAATTAAAAAATCAATAATTTTTTAGCCCTAATTTAAGTTTTTATTGAATTCAATAAATTTCGTGTACTTTGATATAAATTTATCACGATGCACTTGCTCTCTTAGGTGTAAATCGTGTGTGGCCTAGTAGCAGCCAGTTATGATCCTTTGCCAGAGGCTGTTCACACAGACACAGAGACGGACACTGACACTGACACAGACACAGACTTGTGGACTGTGGCTCTACGCTGCATTCAGGTTACTGGTGCTAACGGTGTATACCGCTTTTTAAACATGCATTTTTATTGTCAACTGCCACACACGCACACACGCACACATACATCGCCTTCTACTGTTCTCAGAGCAGACGCACTTTCTCGTTCTGCTCAAGACCCGTCGACCCATATATATTCCTACAACTATGTAACTATAGCGCAACTATTTCTCGCTGGCATTGACAACGCAACTTTATCGTTCCAGTGTCCACTCTGAGCTGAGGAGCTCTCCTTTTTGGCCACTCGCCAGTGTCCACTGGTCACTTTGACTCACAACAAGTTTTGGCCATGCCACCAGCCAGCACCTGTTGATCGAAAGGCCGACTGTGCGACAGACCAACTCTGCCAGCTATTTGCCATAAAAAAGAATTTAGAATTTCACCCAAGGCGTGGCATGGCGAACATAAAATACCCTACGGGCAAAGCATTGCTAATATATTCATTTATTTAGTTACATAATGTGTTGAGACTCGTCAATACTGTGAATAAAATTCTTTAAATAGGAAATATTTTAAGCTCATAAAATTAGATATATTTTAGATTAATATATATATATATATTTCGATTAATCTAAAATATATATATAAAGATAGCGATAGATTCATTTTGTAGCCCGCCCAAAACAACAAAACAATGGAATGCAAATCTGTGTCAGTTCTGGGCAGTTGCTGTTATGGCCATCAACCCAATTGGCCAACATCAAAGCATTCCTGCTAACGGATTCCAATCACAGTCTATTATTATAATTTCCAACTGGCTTTGCGGCAGAGAAGAGCTGAGAATATTCTTTGGCTTCGTTTATTGATGTTCTGTGATTTATGCTTATTCAGCCAGATTCGTGTTGGGGCTTTTATATAACGGTTTCTGCCAATCAATTAGTTATATAAACAACGACTGGGAATTAAGTTAAGTAAAAAATAATAAAAAAAATTTAATATAAATTTTAATATTTAATTATTTGTGAAAAATCGAACACAATTTGGAAAGACTATAAAAAAAATTGTATAATATATATAAATAAATAAATTTGTATAGATGGAGATATGCAGAACATTTAAAAATAAATTTAGATTTATATTAAAATAAATTTTATAATTTGTTTATATAAATAATTTTATATGAAAATTTGTATAGATGGAGATATAGAGTATCAATATTATATTTTATATCTTTATAAATATTGTTAATCTCGTTCAACTTTTGTTAAATTTGTAATAAATAATTAAATATTATTTTTTACTCAACTTAATTCTCGATTGATGCTTATATAATTAATTTATTCTGAATCGAACATTCAATGAATTCAATATATATTTATAAAAATGTCATATAAATTAAAATGTTGGTTTTAAATCTTTTCCAACTTTGATTTTTAATAAATATTTAGATATTATACGTTTTTTATATATAATTAATTAATTTATTACTAAAATTATTTATTCTTTTTCTTATATAGATAATATATATCTATCTCAATTGGCACAACGAACTGATCTGATCTAAATACAAGTCGGGCTCTTTTTGCATTCATTCCCATGTCATTTATTCTAATTAAATTACTCTTAAGAGTTTTAAATCTATATGCTTGCTTCGCTGGCTGAACGGGTATTAAGGCGAAGCTGTGCTAAATTATGAGTGAAATCGTGTCAGAAAAGATGAAAGAAAAGATGACAGGCTCGCCCATATGCGATATGATCAGTTGTGATGATGATGATCGGTCTAATGTCTATCTATGGTTTATGTCTTTATATATTTCCTGTTCTCTCTCTCTCTCTCTCTCTGTCTCTCTCTCTCTCTCTCTCTCTCTCTCTCTGTCTATCTCTCTCCCTCTCTCTCTCTCTCTGTGTATGACCCATTTGACTGATAGTCCGTCTATTTAGATAACAGTCAGGTATCTTTTGATAAAACAAGCATTGATTCTATTTCACTTGAATGAACTTTACTTGCCCAGCCTTGCCTTGCCCTGCCTTGCCTTGCCTAGCCTTGCTTACATATAGGAATAAATACATCCATCCATTGAGTGGGTATTTCCTCAATTTGCTCAAGAGCTTTGGCTGGCTCTGCACTAGGTCAAGAGAAGCCTCGCCCATAGGGCTTCTGTGACAAGAGCAGATTTTAGGGCAGGTCGAAATGTGAAAAGAAATGTGGAAACCAATATGCAAGACGTTAATCTGTGGCATCAGAATGTGGGCAAGGCCCATCCTAATGTAGTTGGAAGACTAATGGGAGAATTGTCGAGGCATAGCCGACTGCATCATACGCGCTCAAGGCGCAAGAATATTTCAATTTATTTAAATATTTAGATTATTATTGAGGCGTTCCATAGATTGGGCCAACAGTCAAGCGTAGGGGTTCTAGACATACATATATATTTATATATAAAAAGAGAGACAAAGAGAGGGAGAGCGAGAGAGAGAGAGATAGAGAGAGAGAGATGCATGTCTGTAAATTCTATACTTACATTTCTATATGTAATATACAGATAATTATCTATTAGGAATTCCCAGTGTAGACGGGGTTAGACGATATTTGCAGAAATCAGATATACTCTTCTCCAGAGCCTGAACGGGTAGCTACAGCTAAGTAAGTCGTTGCTTGTGTAAGTGGCATTCAATAAAGTTGGATAAGAAGCTCCATTGAGCTACATTAAAGTATATCGAGGATGATCAAAGTCAATACACAAAGCCAATATACTCTTTTCAGCACCATGCGCGAGTATTAAAAGCGCTTTAAGCACACGTTCTCCAAGTGTGTGGCAATCAGTGAAGCTGAATAAGAAATTCCATTGAGCTACGTAGATGAATTCCATTGAGCTACGTAGACGAATATCGACGTTGATAATTTTACAAAGCTAATATACACTTTACTGCAGCGCGAACGAGTATGAAAACAACTTTGCAACAGTTAACAGCACGTTCTCCATGTGTGTTTGTGGCAATCAGTCAAGTTCGATAAGAAACTCCATTGAGGTTCGGTTCGGTTCGGTTTGGTTCGGTTCGGCTGTATTCGGTTCGATTCGGTTCGATTGAGTTCAATGGAAATACGTGTCGACTGCGGCTCGAGCGCTGTCCACGTCGTCCGGCAGTTGATTGCGCTGCAATGCCCCGATAGTTGGGGCACGATTGCGCGGCACATGAATATTTCACAAGATGTTTCTACGCTTTTCTAGTTTAGTCTGTCTGTTTTTTTTTTTTTTGTATCTGTTTCTGTTTCTGTTTCTTTTCTTTTTTTATTATTATGATTTTCGCAATTTGCTATTTGTTATGTGGTCGCTAAAACGCATTAAACCGGTGAGGCTGGCGACGTCGTGCGGGCCAATAAAAATCTTAGAAATCTTTTGTAGGCCCGGCTCAAACAATGCCGGCAAAGGCGACAGCTTTAACAACAATCAACGCCAGCGCCAGATGACGTCGGCGTTGGCGTTGGCGTTGGCTTTGACGTCGGCGTCGTCAAACTGCCAATGTAATTTATGTACTTTAGCTGATGGTTTTTGAAGCACACACACACACACACACACACACACACACACACACACACACACGCGCATGACACTTGCAGTCACACA
Source organism: Drosophila mettleri (assembly GCA_035047625.1). NCBI lineage: Eukaryota > Metazoa > Arthropoda > Insecta > Diptera > Drosophilidae > Drosophila > Drosophila mettleri. The sequence goes on from JAWNPI010000109.1 coordinate 14,804,576, forward strand.
CACATTAGCAGCCAACTGTTAGTTTGATGGCGATGCCAACGAATTGAAATATCTGCAAAATGTTTCTGCGTACCTGGCCCAAAGACAACTGAGCAAACGAAGCGCAAGAAGCACAAAAAATATGTAAAAAAAAAAAAACAAAGAAAAAAACTGAAAAACAAAAACAAATATATTAAAACCTGTTCGCAAAATTCTGCCCGCCGGCGCGTTCGTCCGTTGGCTTGATTTTTAGCTGCTTCAGCTTTTTGGCTTCTTTTGTTGTTGTTGTCGAAAGTTTCCATCAATGAAAGTCGCCCAAGTCTTTCGAAAATATCAATCGCAGTTGACCAAGAAATCATTCAATAACAATTTCGCATTTGCATTCGATTTCGAAAAAGTCTTTTCGAAAGGCGAGCGCGCGAAACGGGCATATTGGCGCAGCCACGCCCACAATGGAAAGGGGTGTGTGAGGCTGCATAGCGGTCGAGCTAAATGTGGCCAAGAGAATGGTGTTTTCTAATGCCCCAGTTTAACGGCGACTGTGCCAGGTGCTTACAGTTTAAGAGTCATCGACAGAAATATTGTCTCAATGCAACTCGAGCTGAAATTCATCTCAATTGAATCCCTGCCGCAACAGTGTATGCTGCAGTCGGCTATAGCCGACGTCAAGTGCCCGTCAGGCGACGCATTAGTAAATGCTTTGACCATTGGAGCTGAAGCGGGCAAAAAGTTAGTCACAGTCGCCGTCGACTGACCATGTCATCGTCGGTGGTCGGAGAGCAGGGACAGGGCAGCGAATAGCTGGCCCCAAGCCAGCTGCCCCATCGCTTTTTCCCACGCTCACAGCCGCTGTCGCCGTTGCCGTCGCCGTTGCCGTTGCCGTCGCAGTCGCAGTTTTATGCACACTGCGTACTAAACTAGCACCATTCGAGTCGCACAGTGTGACAAAGGCCATTGGCAATTAAATTTCAATTGAAATTTAATCGAGTCAAAATCTATGCAATACTTCGAGCTCATAAACAAAAACAAACTCAAGGTCTACGAATATATAATTTATATGGAGTAAATAAATAGCAATAAATTTGGTTCGACTTCGAGAAAATATTTATTATTATCATGAGCTTACGCATATGGAGTGCAAACCCAAATGGTACCGTTAAGCCAAACACTTGGTATTATTTTCATAAATACATTTTTCATATTAAACAACATTTAAACAGTTTCAGCTAACTATTTTATATAATAGTTAGTCAGCTGCAAGTTCAGTTAAAATAAATTATTGAAAATCATCTACAATCTGCCGCGCCAGACTATCTCGATTTTTCCAAATAACGCATTAAGATATTAAGAATCAGCATATTTTTATAAATCTTCTATAAAAAGAAACCATGATTAGTTTAATTGTAGAAAAACTCCATTTTAATGGGTATCTTATGCCCCAAAACCCATTTACAATGTTTCATGGTCTTGCAACAGGCAACAGGCAACAGGCAGAAAACGGCGTTCCACACCCAATAAAATATATGAATTCTTGATCAGGACAACGAGGAACGATGGATGAATGGACAAACAGATGGATGCTAAGTTAAATTAGACCATTTTATCTTTGTTTCTCTAAGTGTAGCTTTAGGTGACAGCACGTCTTCACACACAATTCACAAAAAAATTATCTAAAAACTAAAGAGTTAAGCTTTTGGCATTACACACATATGAATGTTAATAAAAATGTTATCTAGAAGAAAACTTATCCAATAATTAAGTTCAAATAGTGAAGTCTCTGCTGCAGCAATTCACAAAACATTGTAATATTAGAAAAAGTGAAAACAATTTTATAAATGAAATGAAATATTTGTAATTCTAATTCTAATCTCTCTTGTATCTGTTGAAAGCTTTGTCTGTTTGAGTACTTTGATTTGGGTATACATTTAACTAAATTTTAAGAAATATAAAAAAAACTTTTAAGATTAAGCTCATTTGTAATTTGTAGAATAACAAACTATATTGATAATACGATTATCTAAAATGCCAATCTAAAATATTTCTAAATAGCCGAATTCTTTTTTAATTCTCATTAAAGTTATTCAATTTTTATTCGTGGTACTTTTGCACCACTGTGCAATGCGCTGTCATGTGCTGCTAATTTCGATTTTTTTTTTTCTCATTCATTTATTTTATTTTATTTATTTATTTATCTTTTTTTTTGTTTTTTTGCATTGATATCTCAAAGTCCGAGTTAAGGCAAATGCCGCCAAGCGCTAGACTTTTGTTATTTATTGTTGATTGTGAATTTTTAATTGAATTCCGAATTGGAGTTTGCTAATGTTGAGTTCTTGTTGTTGTTGCTTGCATAATAAACGCAACATAAACAAGTGAGCAGGCTGCAGTAGGACGCAACCGACTGCGGGATACTGTGTTCCCGTTGATGTTTCTGACATCATATGTTTCAGCTTCAGGACTGTATAAATTACAGGGTATTTTCAAGAGGCGCTTGCCATACACATATTATGTACGTATATATATATTTTATATCTTTTTAAATGTGAGCTTACATTCCAAATTTCCAGTCTCTTCCTTCGAACAGACGCTAAAACTAATATACTATATTTTGCCCTTTTGTAATATAATATAATTGATATAATATTGAGTATCTCACTTGTCTATTACTTCTCACATAAAGTCTCTATAAATAGCCCAAAACTTAACTTTTATCTAAATAAAGCAAAGGAAATTTAGCTGAATTGCTCGAGAATTCTAATATTTTCTACTCAAATTCAAATATATTAATGAAGTCGAGCAGGTCTAAAATTAGTGCTAATATAATCTGTTATCGATAAGTATTGATTTAGCAAAGAGAGGAGAGTAGCCACTCAGATAACTTAGATAACTCAGATCTGATCAATTTAATGTCTGAGCTCAGCTGAGCCACATATAGATATGATCTAGACCTAGCGCATATACGTTCTGTTATCGATAAGTATCGATTTATCAGAGAGAGTAGCGACCATAAAATCTTAGCTCTGATCATTTTAATGTCTGAGATCAGCAGACCTACATATACTAGATATGATCAGGAACATATATAAATTTGTTACATTAATTTGCAAGCATGCTAAATACCCGCTATTAACCTGTTTATATAGGGTATAACTAACATTGTGTAAGCGTGACGAAAGCAACAACCACAATTAATGCAATAACAACAACAACAACAACAATAACTTTAGCTAAACTTTTCTTTACCAATATTTATTTATCGCTCTCTAATTTTTTTTCCGTAATTTTCTTTGATTTGAATTTTCATTTAGACGCAATCAAAATGCATTTCAACTTCAGGTTTCGGTTTCGCTTTTGATTTGGATGTGGATGTGGAAATCTGTGAATAAAATTTTACTTTCGTTTTGCATCAATCGCTGATTGCAAAAGGTCAACAAAGAAGTTTCCCCGTGTGCGTATGTGTGACGTCACACTGACACGCTTATGATTACGTTAAGGTTGACAATTTTGATGGCCATTAAAAGCGGCAGCGGCAGGCAACTTGCCTAATTTCAGTGCCCCCCCTTTGCCCGCAAGCAGCGCACAGCTGGCAGCTGGCAGTTGGCAGCTGGCGGCTGGCGGCATCCGCAAGTTCAACTGCCACACACATCAACGAGCTTATGAGCTTAAATGCAGTCGCTTGCAACATTCCAGCCGTAAACGGAATTCGAGACCGCCCAGCCGATTGACATTAATGTATGGGCATAAATAAGCCATGGTGAAAAGCAGCTAACACATATACATACATATTTATATATATATATATACATATATATATGCAATGGGTGTGTACCGCGTCGAGCTGTATGACCAGTTCCAGTGACAGCCGCAAGTGGCCCAACATCATCAGCAGCAATGACCTTGAGTCAACATAATCGACTCTGGGCTCAATCTCTCAAATGGGAGTGGGCCAGCCAGTCATTGAAATTTCCAATTGGAATTAGGAACTGGGTGAATGTCAGTGAATGTCGTCAGCGACCTTTTACTCAAAGCACTTAATCATTCTAACTATCACACTTAATGCGTTCAATTAGTCTTAGCTGATCTCAAAGAATATTGAAAAACACGCTCAAGTCTTAAACGCTTCCGCAACATATTAAAGCTCAGCTTATAGTTAGCCAAATTGATTGACCATTATTGAGTATACCCTGAGTTTTGTGCCATTTCTCGACTTCCAATTGGTCACTTCCTAAAAGAATTTTCAAATTGATTTTTATTTTTCATATCTGTAGCATTAGATTCGAACTTCTAAGTTTGTATCTGAAATCTCTTTTTTACTATCTCTTTAACTTATTTAATTGTAATATTTTACTTGGTTTATTGTAGATAAAGAACTGTTAACTAATTTTATCTTTATATCGTAAATAAATTACACAGTAATTTAAACTTTTTTTTGTTGACAATAATTTTAAATTATTATTTAATTTATTATAGATGGAAAGAGCTATATTATATAGAAATTATATAAATTCATAGAATTTTCTTTCCATCTTCGATAATAAAATTTTTTAGTGTCTTATATTTTTTATGCACTTATAATAAAATAATATATTTTTATACAAAGTTAAATATTAATAACAAGTAACTAAACTCTAGTCGAGACTGCTCGACTAAGAGATACCCTGAATCCATTGAGCTGTAATACCAATCATTAAAAGTTTCATTTATTCATTAATAGTAAACAACACATGCACATACACACTCACACAAACATATGCATGCACGTAATATGCTCACTGCGCAGTTTTGCGGCTGCAGCAGCCTCTGCTGCTATGGAAACTTTATTGTTTAATAACTTTTTTTCTCGATGTATTTTCTTAATGAAATTTTCGGGGCATGTTTATGACATCCAAATGTACCTATTTGCCAAATTTCAAGCCTCTAGTATTTGATATACGTGAGTTATCGATTTTGTTGAATTGTGGGCGAAAGGGGCGTGGCATCAAAAATCCAAAAATGACAAAATGTGCGGATTCAATATAGCTATCAACCACAACTTAGTGCACGATTCTATCTTTAACGGTGTGCACGCCAGACCGCAAAAACAAAGCGATATTTTCGATAGTTATCGATAAAAAAGAAATGGGATGAGTTATCGAAAAAAAAAAATAAACTCGTACAGCGTATGGTATTATCGAGCATTTTGCTTTTTATTTGAAGTCTCTAGCTTTTGTGGTTGCAGAAATCCAGGTGTTTACACGGACGGACGGACGGACGGACGGACGGACAAACGGACAGGGCTAGTTCAACTCAGCTCGTCGAGCTGATCAAGAATATATATACTTTATGGGGTGTGGCACGCCTCCTTCTGCCTGTTACATACATTTGCACAAAAACATTATACCCTGAAATTTCCATTTTCAATGGATTCAGGGTATAAAAATATATATTTTATTTTTTTTTTTTATCTTCAATAATAATAACTTTAAATATAAATAGTTTTATACACAGATATATAATAATAAATTATAAGAAAAATATATAACATATATATATCTTCGATAATATTTTTAGTTTCATATATATTAAATAAAAAAGAAAAATAGTAAAAAAATATATATTTTAATAAAATCAAGATATCTTTAGCTAGATTTATTGATTTTACTATAAGACAAATATTTGTTGTCTTCTTTTTCTACTTTTTCACCTCAATCACACCAATAAATTTAAATTTAATCATAGATAATCATATATAAATAAATGACATAAGTCTATAATTCGTTCCTTTCGCTTACTTAAGTTAACACTTAAGTTATGTATTAATATTTTTAACAGAGTATTAGCCGATTGTTGATGAGCATCTAAAATATATTTCCTACTTATTAAGTCTAAGATTAATGAACTGTTTTTATGATTCTCTCAGAGCTTGTGGAGTGTTCTAGGAACTGTACTAAATTTGATTGATTTTGTAGAGCTTCATAAAGTTGGCCGAGATCCCAGCAGAGTTTGATTGAATGGTTTTGGCCAAATGCTGTGAAACTGTTGCTGCTTTTGCTTCATTCTCTCTGCTCTGCTCTGCTCTGAGTGCTGTGTGCTGGGTGCTCTGTGCTTTCGAAGCACTACAAGTACACCCACTGACCAGCTAGAGCCCAAGTTGGGTATATAACTATCTATGCATAACCGTTGGCAATACGTAGCTTTTGTTTGTTTTTATTGCCATATGGGCAAAGCCCGAAACAATCAAGTGGCCCAAATTGATGCGGGCAGCAATCACCGAAAATGTTCAAGTTTAGCAAAAAAACACAAAACAAGTGAGCACTTGTTAGTGCCAGCAGCTCGAAGCAACACATACCCTGTATATGTGCATCACAGGCGAAAGATTAGATGCCTAAAGTTACTCCTGATTTTATCTTATTTTAGCATTTTACGAATCTGCTAGATGAAATCTTTTATTGAGTCTTCTAGCCAAAGTCTAAATGACACTATTATCCTTATCGATAATCGATAACAGATATTAAAAGGGACAACCAATGAAATATATTAATTCTGATTCATCTATTATTCTGTTAGAAAAGTGTTATCGATATATTTCAAGACCTTGGCTAAGTTGTACGGTTTTGACAAGGCTCAGAGTTGTTTTTACTGTTCTCCAAATAGATAAACATATGACGCCTGCATAGGTATATATATGTGTTATATATATGATATCGAAAGCAATATAAAATTAAGAATTCTATAAAGTAGAAGATATATTTAACACTTATGATTAATTATTCAACGCTTATCAACAATTATTATCTTTCAATTGATATCGATAACTTACTAACAGTTCGATAACTTTAGTGAAATTTGTTTCAATAAATTTAATGATTAAAAGTTTATTAATAGTTCGAAAACTTTTTAGTCGATAGCGATTCGATAAATATGCTAAAAACTCTTTTAACTTCGATCAATGATCAATGATTCAAAGTTATTTGATGATATGAAATATATGAAATTTGTTATCGATAACTTGCGGAGAACACAGGGTATAGCTCTATTTGTAGATCACAATAGAATGCCTATATATAGTGCAGGGCATGTAGGCATGTAGGCCAGTTAAATGCCTCAATGGGTTTTATTTATAATATGTATAGAGTTTTTATACATTTACTTTTCGTAATACTATTGTGAAAAACTATTGACCTTAAATTGTCGCAAACGCGTTGGCGTAATGAGCCCAAATTCTAGCCCATGGCAACGACTGTTTCACGCAAATGAGCTGAAATTTATGCTTTTGGCTGATTTTGGTACTGGCCAAGTCTAGATCTAGCAACGCAGGAAGTTGTGTTGTTGTTGTTGTTGTTGTCGCTGTTGCTAATGATGATGGCAATGACAGCTATGACAGTTGCGACGCATATGCAAATCCAGTTTCGGTCAATTGCATGGCCAATTAAGAGACGCGAGACGCGAGCCGTGGCCGAGCAGCAGATGGGGTGGGGTGGGGTGGCGGTCGGCAATATAATATCAGCTCAATATCCGGGCTTACGGCTGTGGGGCAATTAAATGGCCAACGCTTGAATCGGCACAAGAGCAACAATTACGAGCAATGCGGAGCAGGCAGCCGTGGCGCATGCAACAAACGCTTTCACTGGCCATTGCCCGTTGTACGTCGGCCGTTGCCAGCTGCAAACAAATCCTAGCCAAAGATCAGAATATATATATATATATATACATATATAACGTGGGCGAATGACAGCTTTCCCACGTTGCTGGCCGCTGTCGTCTTGGGGCTTGGTCAGCCATTAGTCACGCTCAGTTTTGTTTATCTGGCTCATCGCGTTCGCCCGAAATCGCGCCGCATATAGACATTGTCCGTTGACTTTGCCAAAGAATAAATAAACAATCGGCAATACGCTTGGCCATGCTCATAGATGTTGCCATTGTGACCACACGCACACATCGACCCATCGACTCATCGACACATCGACACATTCCCATTTCCAATCCAATTCCCGCTCACTTTCCAGCTGGCTGATGCGCCAATGTGTGGCCCAAGGCTTATTATTGTTATTGCTGCTGCCGTTTGTTTGCATTAACTGCGGCTAAGAGCCAAGTTTATGCCAACATCAGCAACAAACTATCAACAGCAAGTGCTCTACACCAAATACCCTGTAAATAGTTGGCCATCGAAATGGATATGGAAGCTTCGCACTCAGTCACAAGTTCACGTTGATTTCTAAGAGAGTAAATCTGTTGCCTCAGCAGCCCGTTGCCCATTTGTACAGGGTATGCGAGTGCATGCTGCTACTGCTGCTGCTGCTGCTGCTGCTGCCTCTGGTTGCCGTGGGAGATTTTCGACTGATGCTGACGAACATTCACAGCTCTTTGTTCTGTGTGGCAAGCGACATTTAAGCCGCAAAGGCATCCAATTTGTTGCCAGCCAACAAAATGGATATAAAGTAGCCTTTGTTGCTTCGCTCTTTTCGCTCTAGCCATGGGAAGCGCGACCAAGGAAGTCTTAGCTCCAGTCGAGCTGCAGCTGGAGCTGGAGCTGGAGCCAGCGGCAGAGCCATCGAGCCGTGACCAATGCGCGTTCTATGCAATTTACAATTATTACGAGCTACGAGGAAGAGGAGGTGTGGCAGCAACTGGAAGTGGAAGTGGAAGTGTAGCTGGAACCAGAGCTGGAAGTGCAGCTAAGACCAGAGCTTAAGCTGGAGCATCAATAGCTATATATACTAATAAATGTAGCTGGAGCTGCATGTGGAACTGGAACTAAAGACAAAGCTAAAACTGAAACTGGAACTAAAACTGCAACTGGGAACTGAAAGTTGGCCGTTAATCGCTACATTTACTATAAATTCAACTCGAACTGGTAATGGAACTAATAGCTACAGCTCAACTTTTAGTTCCGGTTCAGTTTTAGTTCCAATTCCAGTGCAGCAAAAAACTGAGCCTAAAGCTGGAGCTGGCCGAGCAGCAATGGAACGAAAAGTGGTAGTTCAAAACTTAAAGCGCAACTGGAACTATAACCGGAACTAAAGTTGCGAACATAAACTGTAGCTGAAGAGTGAAACGCTATATTTATTCATTCAATTCAATTGGAACTAGAACTGGAACTTTGACTAATAATTGAACTGCAAATTGAACTGGGGCTGGAGCTGGATAGAGAATTTATATATTAAGCATAAATTTAGCTTCAGCTGGAACTGGAACTGGAACTAGAAGGGGAACTGGTACTTGGGCTGTAAGTGGACCTGAAGCTGGAGCTGATAAGTTCAGCTTATAATAAATGTAGCTAGACTTATTCTAGCTCTTAAGCTGGATCTGGAACTGGAACTGCAAGTTGAACTTAAACTTGAGCTGAAGCAGAAAAATTTAAACTTCCTATACTATAAATTTCACTCACAATGGAATTTGAACTGGAACTGGAACTGGAACTGGAACTTGAACTGGAGCTGGGAACATAGGCTACCTCCACTTTTAACTTAACTGACAAAGGAACTTGAACTGGAACTGGAACTGGAACTTGAACTGGAGCTGGGAACATAGGCTATCTCCACTTTTAGTTTAGCTGAAAGTGGAACTTGAACTGAAAGTGGAACTTGAACTGGAACTGGAACTGGAACTTGAACTGGAGCGGCAACTGGAGCTGGGAACATAGGCTACCTCCACTTTTAACTTAACTGACAAAGGAACTTGAACTGGAACTGGAACTGGAACTGGAGCGGCAACTGGAGCTGGGAACATAGGCTACCTCCACTTTTAACTTAACTGACAAAGGAACTTGAACTGGAGCTGAACCTAGAGCAAAAAATTTGAGCTGACGCTGAAAAGCCAAACGCTATCTTTACTACAATTGAGTCTGGAGCTGACGCTTTAATTGGAGCTGAACAAAGAATCAATTCGCTATCTTTAGAGCCACAAACAAGGCATGTGAGACATGCACGAGTCAAACAAAGAGCACCTCTGAGACCTTAGGACGTGATCGCTGAAGTACGCCGGCTTTGAGTGTGGCATGAGCCGAAGAGACTTGAGCTTGGTTCTTGGACTCTGAACTAAGCGGAGCTTTTGCCTGGGACTAGAGTGACGAACCTCGCTAGATCGACTCGTCCTGATCAAATATATATATGTAAATCTATATATATATATATATATATATATATATATATATATATATATATATATATATATATATATATATATATATATATATACATATATATCAAGTCTGCCATTACTCGCTGAAATTGCGAACTTTCATATTTTCGAAAGAGCTGAGCTCAGGTAATCTAGCGGGATGAAATGACAAATAATTTATAATATAAATGCCAAATTGGAAATAATGTATAATGATCGCCGTGACATTCAAATTGCCTTTTCACCAAGATCTTTTTGGCTCGGCTTGGCTTGGCTTGGCTTGGCTTGGCCCGGCTGTGCTGACCTCGATCTGTGGCTGGCCGGGCGCACATCTTCTTGCGTTAATGTGTTTTTTTTTTTTTGTTTTTTTTTTTTTTTTTTCTTTCATCTATGTACAGGTAGAATAGGCACACAGGTAGTGTATATAGCTGAAGCTCACCTACATTTGCGCGAGCAGCTGGGCAGGCGCGGGCTGGGGGTCGTTGGGGGCAGTCGGGCGCCTGATGAACGGACGCACTCAGCGAACAGTATCAGAAAGTGATCATAAATCTGAATAACCTGTATGTTGATTTTCACCAACTCACACACCTGTGTGTGCCTGTGTGTGTGCGTGTGTGTGTGTGTGTAGCTCTAGACATGTTGTTGCTTATAACGAGGCTGCGCTGGAGTCGCGTTCTGTGTGCCCCCAAAATATAAAAAGTGAATTTTTGCGGCACTCGCTCCACTTCAGCCTTCAAGTTGGAAGCTTTTGTTGCCTTTTGCTGTTGTTGCCGTCTCTTTTCAGTTGAATTGTGTTTTTGTTTTTGGGTCTCCGTTTCTTGTTTTCATTTAATTTTATTTAGTTGAGTTTTGGCTTTGCTTTTGTTTTGTTTTGTTTTGTTTTGTTTTGCGCACTTGGCCTTAATTGCGCATGCGCGCGCACTTTCAATTCCTTTTGGATGATGACGCTGACGTCGATTAGAAACGGGGCGAGGCGGGCAGGCGGACAGGCGGGCAGTTGGGCAAAACAAAACGTGTGGCAAATTGAAGCTGTGGCAAAAGTCGATTTCGAGCGCGCCAATTATAATGATGCGGCACGGTAATGTAATAATTTTCATGTTGTCTGGGGTTAACCGTGCGTATAGCGCACTAGAATGGAGCCGCGCCGAAGGGAGGCGGAGCCCGGCGAGGCTCTAGGGGGTCTATCGCAAAAGGCAACAAATTGAGGCGAGCGAATCCAAACGAAAATTGCTCCGAAGCTCGGCGTGCCACGAGTGATAAACTGTTTTGTTCTTTTTTTTTTTTTTTCTTTTTGGCCAACCCAGGCTTTTGGCCAAAAAGCAAGTTCATGGCAATAACAAATACCACAAGCCAAAAGATAAGTAAATCGTAAGAATAGAAAGCGAACTTTGCATACTCTATAAATGTAACTGTAAAAAGACACTTGACATTTAAGAAAAAAAATATATATATATATATCACAAGATACTTCAAATACTTGTTCAAGGACTCAAATAAATTTCTGATTTCCGCACTTAATCCCAGCTTTCATTCTGCACGAGCTGAGCTCGGGAAAAAAACCTATTAGCCATAACATGATTAAGTTATCCATTTGAGCTGGAACTATGCGCGGTTCAGGCAGAGCAACTGGTTCATTCATGCGTAAGCCCGCAAAGCCTGAATGAACATGTTTTGCTACCCTGATCTAATTGAAGTGTATCGACAGAAAAAGAGCTTTAAGATTGTCTCGCATACAGATTTCTAGAGGCTGCCAGAGGCAGCGAGATGGTTTTTTTTTTATTATTATATATTTGTATATATATGTACTATATATATATATATATATATATATACATATATATGTATATATATATATAGTTTTTTTATATTTATTTCTTTTTTCTTTATACTCTTTTGCTACTTTGGTAACAGGTTCGTCGCTGTTGAGAAAAAGTCAAACGGCTCAATAATCGAAGACGGCTCGGACTGCGACGGCGACGGCGACGGCGATTCCAACTCCATGCTGGCTGGGCTCAGCAGCAGCCGGATAAAATGAGGACAACAACGGCGACAACTTTAATGAGGTTATGTCTAGCTTGTTTGTATCTGCGCAAATTTATCTGTATCTGTATCTGTATCTGCATTTGTATCTGCATCGCTATTCGGTTATCTGTGTGCGTCCATGCGCCTGCACACTATGTGTGTCAGCTGGGACAGGCAGACAGCCTCAACTAGCCAGATTTGTTTTTTTTTCTCGCTCGTTTTCTTTCAGCTTTTATTCTTAGTTTGATTTTCATACAAATAAAAGGCAAAATATCAAATGCAATTCATATTTGCTTACCACTTCCTCTAGTCGTAATGGGCTGGTACGAAGCACTCGTAATTGCTGCTGTTGACTTTTGTTGTCTTGCCTGTTGCTATTAATGTTTCTGCATATTTTCATTAGTTTTCAGCAAAATTGCACAGATCGTAAAATTACGAGTGCAAAAAATAAACAAAAAAAAAAAAAAAAAACAATGTGAAACGCGAAACGCGAACTTTTTAAAATATGCACAAAATTCATATGCTTTCCACTATACATATAAATACACGAGAAAAAAAAACAAACACACGCACACTCGAACGATAACAAAAACAAATTGTGGATAGAAAGAGGAAAAAACCGTTGCACGCCTGCGCTTTCAAAATTGTTTTAACAAAGCTTTTTTCTGTAAGCTGCGAGCGCAGCGACTACTTTCACGTACGAGTGCTCAAAGCAAACTAACTGACAACGGCTTCGGCGACGACAATGACGATTGCGATGGCGATGGCGATGGAAACGGCAACGACGACGACGACTACGACGACTCCTCCAAATCGATTGCGACTGCGCCAATCGTCGAAGTCCAGCAGCAGCTCTGGCAGCTTTAGCAGTTTTCAAGCCAAATATGAGCGATGTAGAATATAATTGCTGAGCGTAAATATGATCTTGTGAAGGCAAAGTAAACTAAAATATTATAATTCATTAAGTAATATAATTGTCATAGACATATCTAATAACAAAATTAAAAATAAAATATTTTATACATAAACTTAGCTTTAGTTTAAATTACTAAATGTCTCCGACAGCTGACTGAATTAAAAAAAGCTATGTTAAATTTGCTCAACACAGTTGCGTCTGCTCTTTTCGCTTGCTCTTTCGGCGTTGCCACTGCGTTGCAATTACACCGACTTATTCGCCGCGACCGCAATCATTGCCCGCTCTGTCGCCGTCGCCATCGCCGTCGCCGTTGCACTTAGCCGACTGATTAGCTGCTGATGGTGCCACAGTGGCCGCAGTCTTGACTCAGTTAATTTCCTTTAATTTTTGCGGCTTTTTCGCATTCGGGTTAGTGCCCAAGCGCATGTAACTAACTGTACATTTGCAATGGGCTCTCCGCAAGATGACACATAAAAATGTTGAGCAACTCAATTTTCGCAGGCTGAGCTGCTCTAGGATCACTAAACTTCGTATCCAATCGAGACTAGAATATGCCAAGACAATGTTAATATCTTATCAGGTCAGAATACCTGACCCAAATAGGTTACAGAAAGTTACAGGAAAGACTGGGCATTGGGTGAGGCAATTGAAACCGAAATTTATTAGAGATAATAGCCAAGTTGTTGGGCTCTTGGCTTACTTCTTGAACTCGAAACCCTCATAGGTGTAATTCTCAATGGTTTTTGTGTTCGATATGGTCACATCCGTAAGGCCTTCAGGAGTGTCAGTGGCGGACTTGATTAGATCCTCGACTGCATCGATAAACGTGCTTACGCCCTCCAGCACGCCCCTGTACGTATCCTCGCCGTCTTGCTGGACATAGCCATGCAGGTCCAACAAGCTTGTTATGATGATGGTAAGCAACTGACATGCGTCCCCCTTCATTTTGCAACGGAACGTAATATCGCAGGAAACAAGTGTGGGGGTCGGCTCAGCTTCTGCCATTTTAGTGACCTTTATAAATTTAGTAAATTTTTATTTGAAATAATTTCGAATCTTTGCCAATCAACCTGAAACAAACTGACTGAAACTTCAAAGTATTGGGGCTATCGTCGGCTGTCGCCTACTACAATTTTACAGTGCTTTGATTAAGACAAATTTAAATTCTAAAAAAAAAAGAGAGTATCTCATATCGATTTCCGGAATTTAATAAAATTTCTTAATCGATCTTTCAAGATTAACTTGGAAAGTAAAGATATTTTTAAACATAAAAGCTGTAAGATACATTAATTTATATATAAATATATCTCATTATATACGTATAGAATATAATTTTGGTTTTTTCTTCTTCTAAAAGTCATGAACAGGACTCAATAGAGTCGTAAATCGATTTTGACGAGGAGAAAGTCTACGAATACTTTTTGAACAGACCTCGTAGCTAGGTCAAACAAATATATATTACTATATGCAATATTAAGCCGATCCAGCATATCATCTCTGAAATAGGTCTTCAGCAAAAAGTGTGGAAACTATGCAAATTGCTAAGGCGCAGTCAAGATATGATATTATCAGTATATATATATATATATACCTCGATGAGGAAGTGGCCTTCTTCAATGTCAAGCGCGGTTCGTGACACAATAATTGCACAGAAAAGTGCCGAAAAAGAAAAAAAAAAAGCGGGAAAACAAAAATTGTTGTCAAAAACAAAAACTCGTATTAAATACTTATTGCAAATTAGGTAACAATATAATTATAACAAAAACAAAAACAAACAAAACAAATTAAAGAAAATAATGTTAATTTAAATCACAACTCGGCTTTGAAGTCTTTGTTTTTCGGGCGCTCTGCTTAGCGGCCTTTTGGGGGCTCCGGCTAAAACCGACTTTTCTCAACTTTGTTTCTCGTCTGTCGCGGCTCTTCCTTAAATACGGGCACAGCGGCGCGCCTAGTTAGAGGGCGGGCGCAGTTGGGTAGGAGGGTAAAAAATATAAATTACAAAATTAAATAAATTGCTTAACTAAGTACCCAAGACAGCGACAACGACAACGACAGCGACAGAAGCAACAACAAAATCACACGGGCAAGAGGCAATGAAATTAAGCAGCGCACCGCACACTGAATACCCTGCACAAAAGTAAGCTTAATGTGAAAGTAAAAAACTTCATGAAAATCCTGAAAATGTGCTCAAAGATTCGAGATCCGCCTGGCTGTTCATACAATTAAAAAATCATAGAAATTTGTGAATTTGCATTTTACATTTAATATTACAAAAAAAAATATATATATATTTGTCATACATTTTCAAGTTGTTTAGTACTCGATATTTCCTGTAGAGAGAAATACAGCATATTACGTAGAATATATCATTACTAGGCATGTACATTAGTGGGGTATATCAAAAAACAATCTTTGTGCATGGCTCTTTGGATGGAATGAATTAAACAGTAAGTGTGAGAGGCTGTCAGCCCGCCAGCGGACAGCTGACGTCAGGTTTTGATTAAACAATTTTAACCGTTTCAACAGATATAGCTGAGTACACGCATAGACATAGGCATACTTATGCATAAACAATTACAAATGTATACGTATAGATATATATATTTAATGGATTCCTGTTAACAATTTAATATTCGTTTAGCCAAGTTTGGTTCGTGCACAATTGAATAGATATTTTCATATATAGTACACGCATATACATATATATATATATATATTATATAAAAAAAAAAACAATCATATATATGATGGGTGTACATGATATATATATGGGTATATATATATATATATATATATAGTTTACATAAGATTCATTACTCGCATTTTATGACCAACAGAAGCCATGAGAATTTCGATTCACAAAAAAAATATTGGGAGAGACGCAGCTCTTGCTCTGGATACCCCTTGTGTTTTGGGGCTTACGTTCTACAAATGGACAGCGTGTCCAGTAGAAAGACGGCGCCATTGATGATCATCAGAGAGCCAGCTGCGATGGCGTTGCGCTTGCGGTCCTTCAAGAAATCGTAGGTATCATGCCACTCATCAATGACCAAGGCACCTGAGGCCACGAACAGAATGCAGCCGAGCAGCGAGAGCAGCGCATTGAGACGTTTCTCCACAACCGAATTGATCACGTGTCCTACACAAAGAGCAGAAGAAGCGGAGAGGGAGAGGGAGAAGAGACAGAGATTTGAGAACTGGGATACGAAATATTTCGTATTTTTGCTACTCACCGATCAGCAGGACGGCGCAGATGATTGTGTAGCCCACAATGGTGCCGCACACAATCAGCGGACGCTTGGTCAGGTCGCCAACAACCTCATAGAGCACAACACAGGCAATAGCAATACCCTGTAATTATAAAAACATAAATCAATAAGGGAATAAAACTCGGTTTATTAATTAATTTCAATTAAAATCTAGTCGGCTGTGAATAAGAGAAGAAGAAACAATTTTAAAACAATTTTTTATTATTTTTCCTTTAAAAATTTATTCAAGTTAAGCTATAGAGATAAATCAGATAAATATTGTAAAAGAATATAAAAATTAGAAATTCTTAATTAATTATAAGAAATTATATTTTTTTTTGGTTATAAATACTCGAAGAAATAATAAGTAAACTTATTTTATATTTAATTAATATTATTTAAATTATCCAACTTTTATATCTGCGCAAATTTATCTGTATCTGTATCTGTATCTGTATCTGTATCTGTATCTGTATCTGTATCTGTATCTGTATCTGTATCTGTATCTGTATCTGTATCTGTATCTGTATCTGTATCTGTATCTGTATCTGTATCTGTATCTGTATCTGTATCTGTATCTGTATCTGTATCTGTATCTGTATCTGTATCTGTATCTGTATCTGTATCTGTATCTGTATCTGTATCTGTATCTGTATCTGTATCTGTATCTGTATCTGTATCTGTATCTGTATCTGTATCTGTATCTGTATCTGTATCTGTATCTGTATCTGTATCTGTATCTGTATCTGTATCTGTATCTGTATCTGTATCTGTATCTGTATCTGTATCTGTATCTGTATCTGTATCTGTATCTGTATCTGTATCTGTATCTGTATCTGTATCTGTATCTGTATCTGTATCTGTATCTGTATCTGTATCTGTATCTGTATCTGTATCTGTATCTGTATCTGTATCTGTATCTGTATCTGTATCTGTATCTGTATCTGTATCTGTATCTGTATCTGTATCTGTATCTGTATCTGTATCTGTATCTGTATCTGTATCTGTATCTGTATCTGTATCTGTATCTGTATCTGTATCTGTATCTGTATCTGTATCTGTATCTGTATCTGTATCTGTATCTGTATCTGTATCTGTATCTGTATCTGTATCTGTATCTGTATCTGTATCTGTATCTGTATCTGTATCTGTATCTGTATCTGTATCTGTATCTGTATCTGTATCTGTATCTGTATCTGTATCTGTATCTGTATCTGTATCTGTATCTGTATCTGTATCTGTATCTGTATCTGTATCTGTATCTGTATCTGTATCTGTATCTGTATCTGTATCTGTATCTGTATCTGTATCTGTATCTGTATCTGTATCTGTATCTGTATCTGTATCTGTATCTGCATTTGTATCTGCATCGCTATTCGGTTATCTGTGTGCGTCCATGCGCCTGCACACTATGTGTGTCAGCTGGGATAGGCAGACAGCCTCAAGAGGCCAGATTTGTTTTTTTTTCTCGCTCGTTTTCTTTCAGCTTGTATTCTTAGTTTTATTTTCATACAAATAAAAGGCAAAATATCAAATGCAATTCATATTTGCTTACCACTTCCTCTAGTTGTAATTACTGCTGTTGACTTTTGTTGTCTTGCCTGTTGCTATTAATGTTTCTGCATATTTTCATTAGTTTTCAGCAAAATTGCACAGATCGTAAAATTACGAGTGGAAAAATATTAACTTTTTAAAATATGCACAAAATTCATATGCTTTCCACTATACATATAAATACACGAGAAAAAAAAACAAACACACGCACACTCGAACGATAACAAAAACAAATCGTGGATAGAAGGAGGAAAAAACCGTTGCACGCCTGCGCTTTCAAAATTGTTTTAACAAAGCTTTTTTCTGTAAGCTGCGAGCGCAGCGACTACTTTCACGTACGAGTGCTCAAAGCAAACTAACTGACAACGGCTTCGGCGACGACAATGACGATTGCGATGGCGATGGCGATGGCGATGGCGATGGAAACGGCAACGACGACGACGACTACGACGACTTCTCCAAATCGATTGCGACTGCGCCAATCGTCGAAGTCCAGCAGCAGTTCTGGCAGCTTTAGCAGTTTTCAAGCCAAATATGAGCGATGTAGAATATAATTGCTGAGCGTAAATATGATCTTGTGAAGGCAAAGTAAACTAAAATATTATAATTCATTAAGTAATATAATTGTCATAGACATATCTAATAACAAAATTAAAAATAAAATATTTTATACATAAACTTAGCTTTAGTTTAAATTACTAAATGTCTCCGACAGCTGACTGAATTAAGAAAAGCTATGTTCAATTTGTTCAACACTCTCAAGTTAAAAGCTATCAACACAGTTGCGTCTGCTCTTTTCGCTTCGACGGCGTTGCCACTGCGTTGCAATTACACCGACTTATTCGCCGCGACCGCAATCATTGCCCGCTCTGTCGCCGTCGCCATCGCCGTCGCCGTTGCACTTAGCCGACTGATTAGCTGCTGATGGTGCCACAGTGGCCGCAGTCTTGCCTCAGTTAATTTCCTTTAATTTTTGCGGCTTTTTCGCATTCGGGTTAGTGCCCAAGCGCATGTAACTAACTGTACATTTGCAATGGGCTCTCCGCAAGTTGACACATAAAAATGTTGAGCAACTCAATTTTTGCAGGCTGAGCTGCTCTAGGATCACTAAACTTCGTATCCAATCGAGACTAGAATATGCCAAGACAATGTTAATATCTTATCAGGTCAGAATACCTGACCCAAATAGGTTACAGAAAGTTACAGGAAAGACTGGGCATTGGGTGAGGCAATTGAAACCGAAATTTATTAGAGATAATAGCCAAGTTGTTGGGCTCTTGGCTTACTTCTTGAACTCGAAACCCTCATAGGTGTAATTCTCAATGGTTTTTGTGTTCGATATGGTCACATCCGTAAGGCCTTCAGGAGTGTCAGTGGCGGACTTGATTAGATCCTCGACTGCATCGATAAACGTGCTTACGCCCTCCAGCACGCCCCTGTACGTATCCTCGCCGTCTTGCTGGACATAGCCATGCAGGTCCAACAAGCTTGTTATGATGATGGTAAGCAACTGACATGCGTCCCCCTTCATTTTGCAACGGAACGTAATATCGCAGGAAACAAGTGTGGGGGTCGGCTCAGCTTCTGCCATTTTAGTGACCTTTATAAATTTAGTAAATTTTTATTTGAAATAATTTCGAATCTTTGCCAATCAACCTGAAACAAACTGACTGAAACTTCAAAGTATTGGGGCTATCGTCGGCTGTCGCCTACTACAATTTTACAGTGCTTTGATTAAGACAAATTTAAATTCTAAAAAAAAAGAGAGTATCTCATACAGATTTCCGGAATTTAATAACATTTCTTAATCGATCTTTCAAGATTAACTTGGAAAATAAAGATATTTGTAAACATAAAAGCTATAAGATACATTAATGTATATATAAATATATCTCATTATATACGTATAGAATATAATTTTGGTTTTTTCTTCTTCTAAAAGTCATGAACAGGACTCAATAGAGTCGTAAATCGATTTTGACGAGGAGAAAGTCTACGAATACTTTTTGAACAGACCTCGTAGCTAGGTCAAACAAATATATATTACTATATGCAATATTAAGCCGATCCAGCATATCATCTCTGAAATAGGTCTTCAGCAAAAAGTGTGGAAACTATGCAAATTGCTAAGGCGCAGTCAAGATATGATATTATCAGTATATATATATATATATATACCTCGATGAGGAAGTGGTCTTCTTCAATGTCAAGCGCGGTTCGTGACACAATGATTGCACAGAAAAGTGCCGAAAAACAAAAAAAAAAAACGGGAAAACAAAAATTGTTGTCAAAAACAAAAACTCGTATTAAATACTTATTGCAAATTAGGTAACAATATAATTATAACAAAAACAAAAGCAAACAAAACAAATTAAAGAAAATAATGTTAATTTAAATCACAACTCGGCTTTGAAGTCTTTGTTTTTCGTGCGCTCTGCTTAGCGGCCTTTTGGGGGCTCCGGCTAAAACCGACTTTTCTCAACTTTGTTTCTCGTCTGTCGCGGCTCTTCCTTAAATACGGGCACAGCGGCGCGCCTAGTTAGAGGGCGGGCGCAGTTGGGTAGGAGGGTAAAAAATATAAATTACAAAATTAAATAAATTGCTTAACTAAGTAGCCAAGACAGCGACAACGACAACGACAGCGACAGAAGCAACAACACACTGAATACCCTGCACAAAAGTAAGCTTAATGCGAAAGTAAAAAACTTCATGAAAATCCTGAAAATGTGCTCAAAGATTCGAGATCCGCCTGGCTGTTCATACAATTAAAAAATCATAGAAATTTGTGAATTTGCATTTTACATTTAATATTACAAAAAAAAATATATATATATTTGTCATACATTTTCAAGTTGTTTAGTACTCGATATTTCCTGTAGAGAGAAATACAGCATATTACGTAGAATATATCATTACTAGGCATGTACATTAGTGGGGTATATCAAAAAACAATCTTTGTGCATGGCTCTTTGGATGGAATGAATTAAACAGTAAGTGTGAGAGGCTGTCAGCCCGCCAGCGGACAGCTGACGTCAGGTTTTGATTAAACAATTTTAACCGTTTCAACAGATATAGCTGAGTGCACGCATAGACATAGGCATAATTATGCATAAACAATTACAAATATATACGTATAGATATATATATTTAATGGATTCCTGTTAACAATTTAATATTCGTTTAGCCAAGTTTGGTTCGTGCACAACTGAATTTAGCTTAAGTGCTATATAGATATTTTCATATATAGTACACGCATATATATATATATATATATATATATATATATATATAAAAAAAAAAAAAAACAATCATATATATGATGGGTGTACATGATATATATATGGGTAATATATATATATATATATATATATATATATATATATATATATATATATATATATATATATATATATATATATATAGTTTACATAAGATTCATTACTCGCATTTTATGACCAACAGAAGCCATGAGAATTTCGATTCACAAAAAAAATATTGGGAGAGACGCAGCTCTTGCTCTGGATACCCCTTGTGTTTTGGGGCTTACGTTCTACAAATGGACAGCGTGTCCAGTAGAAAGACGGCGCCATTGATGATCATCAGAGAGCCAGCTGCGATGGCGTTGCGCTTGCGATCCTTCAAGAAATCGTAGGTATCATGCCACTCATCAATGACCAAGGCACCTGAGGCCACGAACAGAATGCAGCCGAGCAACGAGAGCAGCGCATTGAGACGTTTCTCCACAACCGAATTGATCACGTGTCCTACACAAAGAGCAGAAGAGGCGGAGATGGAGAGGGAGAAGAGACAGAGATTTGAGAACTGGGATACGAAATATTTCGTATTTTTGCTACTCACCGATCAGCAGGACGGCGCAGATGATTGTGTAGCCCACAATGGTGCCGCACACAATCAGCGGACGCTTGGTCAGGTCGCCAACAACCTCATAGAGCACAACACAGGCAATAGCAATACCCTGTAATTATAAAAACATAAATCAATAAGGGAATAAAACTCGGTTTATTAATTAATTTCAATTAAAATCTAGTCGGCTGTGAATAAGAGAAGAAGAAACAATTTTAAAACAATTTTTTATTATTTTTCCTTTAAAAATTTATTCAAGTTAAGCTATAGAGATAAATCAGATAAATATTGTAAAAGAATATAAAAATTAGAAATTCTTAATTAATTATAAGAAATTATATTTTTTTTTGGTTATAAATACTCGAAGAAATAATAAGTAAACTTATTTTATATTTAATTAATATTATTTAAATTATCCAACTTTTATATCTGCGCAAATTTATCTGTATCTGTATCTGTATCTGTATCTGTATCTGTATCTGTATCTGTATCTGTATCTGTATCTGTATCTGTATCTGTATCTGTATCTGTATCTGTATCTGTATCTGTATCTGTATCTGTATCTGTATCTGTATCTGTATCTGTATCTGTATCTGTATCTGTATCTGTATCTGTATCTGTATCTGTATCTGTATCTGTATCTGTATCTGTATCTGTATCTGTATCTGTATCTGTATCTGTATCTGTATCTGTATCTGTATCTGTATCTGTATCTGTATCTGTATCTGTATCTGTATCTGTATCTGTATCTGTATCTGTATCTGTATCTGTATCTGTATCTGTATCTGTATCTGTATCTGTATCTGTATCTGTATCTGTATCTGTATCTGTATCTGTATCTGTATCTGTATCTGTATCTGTATCTGTATCTGTATCTGTATCTGTATCTGTATCTGTATCTGTATCTGTATCTGTATCTGTATCTGTATCTGTATCTGTATCTGTATCTGTATCTGTATCTGTATCTGTATCTGTATCTGTATCTGTATCTGTATCTGTATCTGTATCTGTATCTGTATCTGTATCTGTATCTGTATCTGTATCTGTATCTGTATCTGTATCTGTATCTGTATCTGTATCTGTATCTGTATCTGTATCTGTATCTGTATCTGTATCTGTATCTGTATCTGTATCTGTATCTGTATCTGTATCTGTATCTGTATCTGTATCTGTATCTGTATCTGTATCTGTATCTGTATCTGTATCTGTATATGTATATGTATCTGTATCTGTATCTGTATCTGTATCTGTATCTGTATCTGTATCTGTATCTGTATCTGTATCTGTATCTGTATCTGTATCTGTATCTGTATCTGTATCTGTATCTGTATCTGTATCTGTATCTGTATCTGTATCTGTATCTGTATCTGTATCTGTATCTGTATCTGTATCTGTATCTGTATCTGTATCTGTATCTGTATCTGTATCTGTATCTGTATCTGTATCTGTATCTGTATCTGTATCTGTATCTGTATCTGTATCTGTATCTGTATCTGTATCTGTATCTGTATCTGTATCTGTATCTGTATCTGTATCTGTATCTGTATCTGTATCTGTATCTGTATCTGTATCTGTATCTGTATCTGTATCTGTATCTGTATCTGTATCTGTATCTGTATCTGTATCTGTATCTGTATCTGTATCTGTATCTGTATCTGTATCTGTATCTGTATCTGTATCTGTATCTGTATCTGTATCTGTATCTGTATCTGTATCTGTATCTGTATCTGTATCTGTATCTGTATCTGTATCTGTATCTGTATCTGTATCTGTATCTGTATCTGTATCTGTATCTGTATCTGTATCTGTATCTGTATCTGTATCTGTATCTGTATCTGTATCTGTATCTGTATCTGTATCTGTATCTGTATCTGTATCTGTATCTGTATCTGTATCTGTATCTGTATCTGTATCTGTATCTGTATCTGTATCTGTATCTGTATCTGTATCTGTATCTGTATCTGTATCTGTATCTGTATCTGTATCTGTATCTGTATCTGTATCTGTATCTGTATCTGTATCTGTATCTGTATCTGTATCTGTATCTGTATCTGTATCTGTATCTGTATCTGTATCTGTATCTGTATCTGTATCTGTATCTGTATCTGTATCTGTATCTGTATCTGTATCTGTATCTGTATCTGTATCTGTATCTGTATCTGTATCTGTATCTGTATCTGTATCTGTATCTGTATCTGTATCTGTATCTGCATTTGTATCTGCATCGCTATTCGGTTATCTGTGTGCGTCCATGCGCCTGCACACTATGTGTGTCAGCTGGGATAGGCAGACAGCCTCAAGAGGCCAGATTTGTTTTTTTTTCTCGCTCGTTTTCTTTCAGCTTGTATTCTTAGTTTTATTTTCATACAAATAAAAGGCAAAATATCAAATGCAATTCATATTTGCTTACCACTTCCTCTAGTTGTAATTACTGCTGTTGACTTTTGTTGTCTTGCCTGTTGCTATTAATGTTTCTGCATATTTTCATTAGTTTTCAGCAAAATTGCACAGATCGTAAAATTACGAGTGGAAAAATATTAACTTTTTAAAATATGCACAAAATTCATATGCTTTCCACTATACATATAAATACACGAGAAAAAAAAAACAAACACACGCACACTCGAACGATAACAAAAACAAATCGTGGATAGAAGGAGGAAAAAACCGTTGCACGCCTGCGCTTTCAAAATTGTTTTAACAAAGCTTTTTTCTGTAAGCTGCGAGCGCAGCGACTACTTTCACGTACGAGTGCTCAAAGCAAACTAACTGACAACGGCTTCGGCGACGACAATGACGATTGCGATGGCGATGGCGATGGAAACGGCAACGACGACGACGACTACGACGACTCCTCCAAATCGATTGCGACTGCGCCAATCGTCGAAGTCCAGCAGCAGCTCTGGCAGCTTTAGCAGTTTTCAAGCCAAATATGAGCGATGTAGAATATAATTGCTGAGCGTAAATATGATCTTGTGAAGGCAAAGTAAACTAAAATATTATAATTCATTAAGTAATATAATTGTCATAGACATATCTAATAACAAAATTAAAAATAAAATATTTTATACATAAACTTAGCTTTAGTTTAAATTACTAAATGTCTCCGACAGCTGACTGAATTAAGAAAAGCTATGTTCAATTTGTTCAACACTCTCAAGTTAAAAGCTATCAACACAGTTGCGTCTGCTCTTTTCGCTTCGACGGCGTTGCCACTGCGTTGCAATTACACCGACTTATTCGCCGCGACCGCAATCATTGCCCGCTCTGTCGCCGTCGCCATCGCCGTCGCCATCGCCGTCGCCGTTGCACTTAGCCGACTGATTAGCTGCTGATGGTGCCACAGTGGCCGCAGTCTTGCCTCAGTTAATTTCCTTTAATTTTTGCGGCTTTTTCGCATTCGGGTTAGTGCCCAAGCGCATGTAACTAACTGTACATTTGCAATGGGCTCTCCGCAAGTTGACACATAAAAATGTTGAGCAACTCAATTTTTGCAGGCTGAGCTGCTCTAGGATCACTAAACTTCGTATCCAATCGAGACTAGAATATGCCAAGACAATGTTAATATCTTATCAGGTCAGAATACCTGACCCAAATAGGTTACAGAAAGTTACAGGAAAGACTGGGCATTGGGTGAGGCAATTGAAACCGAAATTTATTAGAGATAATAGCCAAGTTGTTGGGCTCTTGGCTTACTTCTTGAACTCGAAACCCTCATAGGTGTAATTCTCAATGGTTTTTGTGTTCGATATGGTCACATCCGTAAGGCCTTCAGGAGTGTCAGTGGCGGACTTGATTAGATCCTCGACTGCATCGATAAACGTGCTTACGCCCTCCAGCACGCCCCTGTACGTATCCTCGCCGTCTTGCTGGACATAGCCATGCAGGTCCAACAAGCTTGTTATGATGATGGTAAGCAACTGACATGCGTCCCCCTTCATTTTGCAACGGAACGTAATATCGCAGGAAACAAGTGTGGGGGTCGGCTCAGCTTCTGCCATTTTAGTGACCTTTATAAATTTAGTAAATCTTTGTTTGAAATAATTTCGAATCTTTGCCAATCAACCTGAAACAAACTGACTGAAACTTCAAAGTATTGGGGCTATCCTCGGCTGTCGCCTACTACAATTTTACAGTGCTTTGATTAAACTCTAAAAAAAAATAAACTCGTACAACGTATGGTATCATCGAGCATTTTGCTTTTTATTTGAAGTCTCTAGCTTTTGTGGTTTAAGAAATCCACGTGTTTACACGGATGGACGGACGGACAGACGGACAGGGCTAGTTCAACTCAGCTCATCGAGCTGATCAAGAATATATATACTTTATGGGGTGTGGCACGCCTCCTTCTGCCTGTTACATACATTCGCACAAAAAAAATTATACCCTGAAATTTCCATTTTCAATGGATTCAGGGTATAACAAGTAAGAAAACTCTAGTCGGCGCGCCCGACTAAGGGATACCCTAATCCCACCCGCTCTTAGTTTTCTTAATATAGTCCACAACTCGCATGTACAACAATATCACGCGACTTAAATCTATGACAATGGTACTAAGAATGTCGATCAAAGAGGAATTATGCAAACAAATTCGACACAAAGATTATACCAGCTCACTTTTGCAAGCTCACAAGAATCGTTCCGTTACTATTAAAGAAGAAGAATCGAAAACATATTCGCACAGCGACACACAGCGCCTGCGACTGCGACACACAGCGGCGAGCGGCAATTGGAAGTAGGTAGCAAAAACAATTCGAACACAATTCGACCCAAACTCAAAGGCAATTGCGGTTCTTAGAAAATTTGTTCGCGAGCATTTGCATGTATGTGTGCACATGTATACAAATTGAACATGTATAAGCGCCAGCTGGTCTGTGTGCGCTTTGCAGTTCAATCGCTGTTGATCTAGCCAAACATTTTGTTTAATAACTTTTGTGTTTATCAACGGATTTTGATGAAACTTTCACCATATGATTTAAATAATTGATTTAGTTTTCAAAAAGACCAAACATCATATATATTGCAACTGAAAATAATTTTCAAAATTGTGGGGAAATTTGGGGCCGGTATCCAAATGTAACAAAAACCGAAATTGGTAAAAATATACATAAAGCTACATGCAAAATTTGGAGACTCTAGCTTTTAAGATAAAAAAAATAAAAAATCATAACTGATTTTTCATATGGTTTTAAATCGACAACAAAATATTCAGTAATAGTTATCGATTTTCTGAAACAAACTCGATATGCGCGCTGTATACACAAGCCTAACAAAAATAAATTCCGGTCTCTAACTCTTATAGGTGCTGAGATCGAAGCGTTCATACATACGGACAGACGGACGGACAGACAGACAGGCGGACAGGGCTCAATCAACTTGGCTTGTCATCCTGATCAAGAATATATATACGTTTGGGGGGATCAGGGTATAAAAACCAAAATGATATTCTATACGTATATAATGAGATATATTTATATATACATTAATGTATCTTACAGCTTTTATGTTTAAAAATATCTTTACTTTCCAAGTTAATCTTGAAAGATCGATTAAGAAATTTTATTAAATTCCGGAAATCGATATGAGATACTCTCTTTTTTTTTTATACCCTGAATCCATTGAAAATGGAAATTTCAGGGTATAATGTTTTTGTGCAAATGTATGTAACAGGCAGAAGGAGGCGTGCCACACCCCATAAAGTATATATATTCTTGATCAGCTCGATGAGCTGAGTTGAACTAGCCCTGTCCGTCTGTCCGTCCGTCCGTCCGTCCGTCCGTCCGTCCGTCCGTGTAAACACGTGGATTTCTGCAACCACAAAAGCTAGAGACTTCAAATAAAAAGCAAAATGCTCGATAATACCATAAGCTGTACGAGTTTATTTTTTTTTTCGATAACTCATCCCATTTCTTTTTTATCGATAACTATCGAAAATATCGCTTTGTTTTTGAGGTCTGGCGTGCACACCGTTAAAGATAGAATCGTGCACTAAGTTGTGTTTGATTGCTATATTGAATCCGCACATTTTGTCATTTTTGGATGCCACGCCCCTTTCGCCCACAATTCAACAAAAACGATAACTCACGCATATCAAATACTAGAGACTTGAAATTTGGCAAATAGGTACATTTGAATGTCATAAACATTCCCCGAAAATTTCATTAAGAACGTATGTCGAGAAAAAAAGTTATTAAACAATAAAGTTTGCATAGTTCATTAAGAACGTATGTCGAGAAAAAAAGTTATTAAACAATAAAGTTTGCATAGCACAACCTCTTCTGCAGCCGCAATACTGCGCAGTGAGCATATTACGTGCATGCATATGTTTGTGTGTGTATGTGTGCATGTGTTGGTTATTAATGAATAAATGAAGCTCTTAATGATTGGCATTACAGCTCAATGGATTCAGGGTATCTCTTAGTCGAGCAGACTCGACTAGAGTTTCGTTACTTGTTTAGAATTTAAATTTGTCTTAATCAAAGCACTGTAAAATTGTAGTAGGCGACAGCCGACGATAGCCCCAATACTTTGAAGTTTCAGTCAGTTTGTTTCAGGTTGATTGGCAAAGATTCGAAATTATTTCAAACAAAGATTTACTAAATTTATAAAGGTCACTAAAATGGCAGAAGCTGAGCCGACCCCCACACTTGTTTCCTGCGATATTACGTTCCGTTGCAAAATGAAGGGGGACGCATGTCAGTTGCTTACCATCATCATAACAAGCTTGTTGGACCTGCATGGCTATGTCCAGCAAGACGGCGAGGATACGTACAGGGGCGTGCTGGAGGGCGTAAGCACGTTTATCGATGCAGTCGAGGATCTAATCAAGTCCGCCACTGACACTCCTGAAGGCCTTACGGATGTGACCATATCGAACACAAAAACCATTGAGAATTACACCTATGAGGGTTTCGAGTTCAAGAAGTAAGCCAAGAGCCCAACAACTTGGCTATTATCTCTAATAAATTTCGGTTTCAATTGCCTCACCCAATGCCCAGTCTTTCCTGTAACTTTCTGTAACCTATTTGGGTCAGGTATTCTGACCTGATAAGATATTAACATTGTCTTGGCATATTCTAGTCTCGATTGGATACGAAGTTTAGTGATCCTAGAGCAGCTCAGCCTGCAAAAATTGAGTTGCTCAACATTTTTATGTGTCAACTTGCGGAGAGCCCATTGCAAATGTACAGTTAGTTACATGCGCTTGGGCACTAACCCGAATGCGAAAAAGCCGCAAAAATTAAAGGAAATTAACTGAGGCAAGACTGCGGCCACTGTGGCACCATCAGCAGCTAATCAGTCGGCTAAGTGCAACGGCGACGGCGATGGCGACGGCGACAGAGCGGGCAATGATTGCGGTCGCGGCGAATAAGTCGGTGTAATTGCAACGCAGTGGCAACGCCGTCGAAGCGAAAAGAGCAGACGCAACTGTGTTGATAGCTTTTAACTTGAGAGTGTTGAGCAAATTGAACATAGCTTTTTATAGCCTGAATCCATTGAAAATGGAAATTTCAGGGTATAATGTTTTTGTGCGAATGCAGAACAGGCAGAAGGAGGCGTGCCACACCCCATAAAGTATATATATTCTTGATCAGCTCGATGAGCTGAGTTGAACTAGCCCTGTCTGTCTGTCCGTCCGTCCGTCCGGCCGTCCGTCCGTACGTGTAAGCACGTGGATTTCTTAAACCACAAAAGCTAGAGACTTCAAATAAAAAGCAAAATACTCGATAATACCATACGCTGTACAAGTTTATTTTTTTTTTCGATAACTCATCCCATTTCCTTATTATCGATAACTATCGAAAATATCGCTTTGTTTTTGAGGCCTGGCGTGCACACCGTTAAAGATAGAATCGTGCACTAAGTTGTGTTTGATTGGTATATTGAATACGCACATTTTGTCATTTTTGGATTTTTGATGCCACGCCCCTTTCGCCCACAATTCAACAAAAATGACAACTCGCGCATATCAAATACTATAGGTACATTTGAATGTCATAATCACTCCCCGAAAATTTCATTAAGAACATAAGTCGAGAAAAAAAGTTATTAAACAATAAAGTTTCCATAGTACAGCCTCTTCTGCAGCCGCATAACCGCGCAGTAAGCATATTACGTGCATGTTCGTGCATGCATATGTTTAGGTGTGTGCATGTGTTGTTTACTATTGATGAATAAATGAAACTCTTAATGATTGGTATTACAGCTCAATGGATTCAGAGTATCTCTTAGTCGAGCAGTCTCGACAAGAGTTTTGTTACTTGTTTCGTCTCTTCTTCTTTAATAGTAACGGAACAATTCTTGTGAGCTTGCAAAAGTGTGCTGGCATAATCTGTGTGTCGAATTTGTTTGCATAGTTCCAATTTGATCGACATTCTTAGTACCATTGTCATAGATTTAAGTCGCGTGATATTGTTGTACATGCGAGTTATGGACTATATTAAAAAACTAAGAGCGGGTGGGATTAGGGTATCCCCTAGTCGGGTGCGCCGACTAGAGTTTTCTTACTTGTTTCTTCTTCTAAAAGTCATGGACAGGACTCAACAGAGTCGAAAATCGATTTTGACGAGGAGAAAGTCTACGAATACTTTTTGAACAGACCTCGTAGCTAGGTCAAACAAATATATATTACTATATGCAATATTAAGCCGATCCAGCATATCATCTCTGAAATAGGTCTTCAGCAAAAAGTGTGGAAACTATGCAAATTGCTAAGGCGCAGTCAAAATATGATATTATCAGTATATATATATATATATATACCTCGATGAGGAAGTGGCCTTCTTCAATGTCAAGCGCGGTTCGTGACACAATGATTGCACAGAAAAGTGCCGAAAAAGAAAAAAAAAAAGCGGGAAAACAAAAATTGTTGTCAAAAACAAAAACTCGTATTAAATACTTATTGCAAATTAGGTAACAATATAATTATAACAAAAACAAAAACAAACAAAACAAATTAAAGAAAATAATGTTAATTTAAATCACAACTCGGCTTTGAAGTCTTTGTTTTTCGTGCGCTCTGCTTAGCGGCCTTTTGGGGGCTCCGGCTAAAACCGACTTTTCTCAACTTTGTTTCTCGTCTGTCGCGGCTCTTCCTTAAATACGGGCACAGCGGCGCGCCTAGTTAGAGGGTGGGCGCAGTTGGGTAGGAGGGTAAAAAATATAAATTACAAAATTAAATAAATTGCTTAACTAAGTAGCCAAGACAGCGACAACGACAACGACAGCGACAGAAGCAACAACACACTGAATACCCTGCACAAAAGTAAGCTTAATGCGAAAGTAAAAAACTTCATGAAAATCCTGAAAATGTGCTCAAAGATTCGAGATCCGCCTGGCTGTTCATACAATTAAAAAATCATAGAAATTTGTGAATTTGCATTTAACATTTAATATTACAAAAAAAAATATATATATATTTGTCATACATTTTCAAGTTGTTTAGTACTCGATATTTCCTGTAGAGAGAAATACAGCATATTACGTAGAATATATCATTACTAGGCATGTACATTAGTGGGGTATATCAAAAAACAATCTTTGTGCATGGCTCTTTGGATGGAATGAATTAAACAGTAAGTGTGAGAGGCTGTCAGCCCGCCAGCGGATAGCTAACGTCAGGTTTTGATTAAACAATTTTAACCGTTTCAACAGATATAGCTGAGTGCACGCATAGACATAGGCATACTTATGCATAAACAATTACAAATGTATACGTATAGATATATATATTTAATGGATTCCTGTTAACAATTTAATATTCGTTTAGCCAAGTTTGGTTCGTGCACAACTGAATTTAGCTTCAGTGCTATATAGATATTTTCATATATAGTACACGCATATATATATATATATATATATATATATATATATATATATATATATATATATATATATATATATATATATATATATATATATATATATATATATATATATATATATATATATATATTATATAAAAAAAAAAAAAAAACAATCATATATATGATGGGTGTACATGATATATATATGGGTATATATATATATATATATATATATAGTTTACATAAGATTCATTATTCGCATTTTATGACCAACAGAAGCCATGAGAATTTCGATTCACAAAAAAAATATTGGGAGAGACGCAGCTCTTGCTCTGGATACCCCTTGTGTTTTGGGGCTTACGTTCTGCAAATGGACAGCGTGTCCAGTAGAAAGACGGCGCCATTGATGATCATCAGAGAGCCAGCTGCGATGGCGTTGCGCTTGCGATCCTTCAAGAAATCGTAGGTATCATGCCACTCATCAATGACCAAGGCACCTGAGGCCACGAACAGAATGCAGCCGAGCAGCGAGAGCAGCGCATTGAGACGTTTCTCCACAACCGAATTGATCACGTGTCCTACACAAAGAGCAGAAGAGGCGGAGAGGGAGAGGGAGAGGGAGAAGAGACAGAGATTTGAGAACTGTGATATGAAATATTTCGTATTTTTGCTACTCACCGATCAGCAGGACGGCGCAGATGATTGTGTAGCCCACAATGGTGCCGCACACAATCAGCGGACGCTTGGTCAGGTCGCCAACAACCTCATAGAGCACAACACAGGCAATAGCAATACCCTGTAATTATAAAAACATAAATCAATAAGGGAATAAAACTCGGTTTATTAATTAATTTCAATTAAAATCTAGTCGGCTGTGAATATGGAGAAGAAGACGTAACCCTCTTGTACGCCCTGCTAGAACTGAATAATAATGAATATATGTATAAAAGTTACATAACCTATGAATAGCACTGAATATACTCCATATATGCTCTTTACAGGATCCATACAGAGTGTATACAGATTAAGATAAGGACATATATCTAACTCTTCTAAAAAACATATACTTTATTTTTTAAGAAATATATATATAATAAGAATAAAAAGTTTTAAAGCAAAACTTTTATAGCAATTTTGTGTAGCAGAAAATAAAAATATATATAATTATAATGAATAAAAGAAAAGTTTATATAATTAGAATAAACAGTTTTAAATAAAATAATTCCTAAATTAATTTGTTAAAATTGTTAAAACAATTTTTTGTAATTTTTCTGCTTGTTTCAGTGCTTATTGGAAGAACCTTAGTTAACTTATTTTATATATAATAAATACTTTTGAAAGATTGTAGAAATTATAAAATATAATAGCTACTAAGGGTATAAATATGATGAGAAAGAAATAATCGCATAGCTAAGATTCTAGAAGTACAGTCAGAGCTCTAAAAGTGTCAGTTGCATGCGAATAGCTAACAAAGGGGCTTATCTCAACTGCACACACGTAAGCCGAATGATTCATCTGGATTTGCATGTGAGTGGCAAGTGAATAATAAAAATTTATTTGAAATTGTTTGCATTTGTCGAGCATTTATTGGGCATGGAATATGACAAATGTGTCGACGATAAAGAAGGCGGCCGTGGCAAAGGAAAGTACTCCAGAGGCCAAGATGGCGTTCTTATCTTTGGCGATCCCGTAGCGATGCATCCAGCGATCGAAGATGGTGGCGCCCGTCGCAACAAACAGCACACAGCCGGAGACCGTGAAGAGTATATCGATGCGCTTGTCCAGCTTGGCGCCCAGCAGGTGGCCTGCAAAGGCAATGGAAATTGCAGTCAAACTAGCTGCCGAGCCACTATCGAGGACTGTTGTCGTCGTGGCGATATTACCTATGCTCAATGCGCTGCATATGATCAGGTAGCCGGTTAGCGTCCCACAGACGAGCATCGCCTGGCTGCTATAGCTGTGATCCGTCACGCTCTCGATCAGTATGATAATGCTCACCGTGAAGATCTACGATTAGCGCTTGAAACTTTGGATCAGTCGGGAAGCTGCACAGCGAGCGGACAGCGGCATAAAAGTGGCCAAATGGACAACTGGACAGACAAGCTGACACGGAACACAGGAAGAGACAGCATCAACTGTAGACGCGTGCATTCACAAACATTTTGTACACTTTAATAGTAAACTCTAATACATACGTGGAAAAGAAGCAGACAGAACGAGATTCTAGACTTTAAGCAACAATACAATATCATTATGATTTTTTTAAGGAAATTAACTTTCTTTTATAAAATAAAGTCCCCAAGACTCAAATATTGACCACAATATTTAAATATCGAATATCTAGTAAAACGAAAGCTCAGCATTACTATTGGCATCATCATATATATCTAGATATCCATATTTCTTTTAATATGAATGTGTCTATTTACATACATCCAAATTAATATTTTTCTATTTAATTATCTATCTATCTGAATGTCCATAAATCTATTTATTTACGTATCTATCTACCTATCTATACATTTCCATATAAATATATTTCTATATCTGTCCACCTCCATATTAATATTTGACTTTTATAAAAATCCTTAGTGCATTTATTTAGATATGAGTTAATACAGTTAACTATTTATCTAGCTTTCTATTAATCGTTCTATCTACAAATTCGCCTCATCTGTTCATATTTCCATATCATTATATTTCTTTATATTTATTCAATTTTTAATCTAATATAAATAATCTATCCACACACCTATTTTTCTGCATATCTATTTAGGTATTTATTTATGTATCTTTTGATCTGTATATCTATATATCTATCCTAAATCCACCTCTTAATCTATCTATTTATCTATCTCTATCTATTTATATACCGATTTATTTACTTCATTCATCTACATCTCCATCTCCATCTGTATTATTTTCATTTGATTATCCACTTCATCACTATCAATTCCTACATTTATTTTACCATAATTATTCATCTTTCTATCAATAGCTATTAATACATCCAAATATGCCTATCTACTATCCCTATATTTTTATATTCATACTTCCATCTCTCCAACTTTCTATCTACACCCCTGCATATAACCTTTATATAGTATATATATATATATATACATAGATATATAAGGTTCATTAAGTCATTTCGATTGGAGTGGCCACGCTCAAATGGTAAAGCGTCGCATTCATTTGTCAAGCCATAAGTCGCATTGCGTGTTGCCATTATAATGCGGCTATAAGTTGGGGGTCTTAATGCCATACGGAATTCCCAGCGAACTAAAGCCAATTCGCTTATCAAATATGAAAATTATTTAGATATTGATATGACAAATGGCCATAACATTGGGCCATTGGGCCATTGTCAACAAATGGAGCTATACAGCTAACTACTGTACATGTGTTTATATAGATATGCATTAATAACAAATATATATATATATATATATATATATATATATATATATATGTGTGTGTGTGTGTGTGTGTGTATAAATGACTTCCTGCTAAACTGGGCTGATCAATCAATCAATTAGAAAAGCTGTTAGACGTCGTTAATTGTCAGCTGAAAGGATGAGACATGGTTACATATCCTGTCAAGGCTAACACACACACACACACACACATACACACACAGACATTAGCTGGCAATTGTTTAATTTGTAATATGAGCTGCCTGTAACAACAACAACAACAACAAAGACGACGAAAAGTCATTAAGGTAGCATGTTTATTAACTTTGAGATAATGCACACAGGCTCACAGTCAGCGAGAGAGAGAGAGAGAGAGGGAGAATGTGGAAGTGTGAGAGAGTGATAGCTATTATATTTGAATGCCTGGACATGTATTTTATTATTGTTTACGTCGCGCCCATTAGTGGCAAATAAATTTGGCTGATAAAAAGAGCGCAAATTAAGCAACAGCAAATAAAATTTGTACGCCAAATAACTGGCGCCCATTTCTGGCTATTTGCCACTGCCAACAATATTTTGTGTAATTTAATTGAACGTGCAGCAAATGGCGCACATGGCGAGTTCTTAGTTCAGTTCTCCACCCAACCGCACCTTGGGCTGCTCAAACTATTTAATGTGCTCTCTCCACAGACGGCTGCAGGGGCTGTTTTGACTACGGCAGCTGCAGTATATGCCACGCCCCCAAGTGGAGGCGCTCATATATTGTTTTGGATGCATCTATTGAAAAAGTTCATATATATATATATATATATATATATATATATATATATATATATGTACACATTCGTAAGTTAAGAGTAACTTCAGTAGATCAAAATCTGCTGCTGATCAAGAGAAAATTGCCCAAAGCCAATATGCTCATTTCACCTTGTGAGCGCGCATTATATAAAAATATATGGATAAAAACAAAAATCCACATTTTCGAGTATCGCGTTATGCTCCAGACGTGTCGGCCATGTACAAATTTGTATTTTATAGCCGAAATCATGGACTATATATACAAGTTTTTTTTTTTTCTATATTTCATTATTGTTGTCAAATTTGGTTTATAGCCAAATAATATTTCGAGGCAAATGAATGAAAAATGCATAAAAATCGAGAAGAAAAAAAAAAACATTTTTCTTTATGTTTTTCTATATTTGGGCGCTTTGTGAGACGAGCACCTCAAAATTCACACATGGAAAACGATTTAAAGCGCTCAAAATCAAAAGATTTTCGAATATTTCAAAAATTTGGCTGTGAGCAAGAGCCAAATGTAAATTTTTTAAATAGGCGCAGTTCTAAGAAAATTTTAAACGTAGAATTACGGGTCGAAAATGTTAATGAATTGACTAAAATACTGATTTAGATATGTAAATTGGGGAAAATATAAATATTAACCAAGCAAAGCAAATCAATATAAAATAAAATAGTAAAATAAAAATTAGATATATAAAATAAATTCTTATTTTTAATTTTTTTTTTTTTTTGTTTGCTACATTTTCACATTAGAATACCCCATTTGGTAAGCTGTTGCAGAGGGTATCAAAATGTAGCTATTTAGCAATTTGTAATGTGCTGAGGATCGTTAGCTGGAATTGCCAGTTGTTATGAGCCCCGTCCATTGGCTGTCGAAAACTTAAGCCCAGGCAACTGGCGAGTAAACATACAACAGTTTACTTAACAGTATGGGCATGGCTCGCCCATATATTAGAAGAGGCGGAGACGGAGGAGGAGAGGAGGAGGGGGAGAGGTATTTAGCAATTAATTATATGACGCCGACACGCCATTGACACTGGCCAATGCTCCGGGCTGGCAAGTCAGCAATGTGCCAGGCCCCAAAAAGCAACAATAACAAGCGACAAATTAGAAGAAGAAGCGCAGATAAATTAACAATGCGAACAATAATAAATGCGCTACAAATAGCGCGCACAGATTCGCAGTTAAAACATTTATTAGCTCGTAAACAGATTTGCGAGTGTGTTGCAAGAATTGTAGCTGTGCAAAAGAAATCATGAATAGAGCTCGCACTATGAACACATACACATGCATGCCCATACACACACACACACACACACACACACACACACACACACACACATACACACAGCACACTCATTTAATGCAAACACTAAATCTGGAGTGCTTTGAGCTCGGCGGGGCCCGTGACTAAAATAACAAATATTTCTGCCAAAGAACGTTTAATATTATTGAATAAAGATGACTCAGCTGCAGTTGCTGCTGCCGCTGCCGCAGCCGCAGCCGCAGCCGCTGCTGTTTAGCTCATTAAATGACCCAATAACAGCAACAATATATTTAAAGAAAAAAAGAATTAGCTATGCCACACATCGCACACATTATATTTGTTATTGTTTATTCAATGCAGCGCCGGCAGCTTCGACCTTTGTTGGCTGCCCCCAAAGCTGGCGCACATGGCGTATGCGTAACGTGAATCTGTTTGTGTTCGCACTTGCTATTATTATTATGACATCATCATTATCATTATCAACAACATCATCATCGTCAGCGTCATCGTCATTGGTTCGTGATCGACTGACTCTGCCGCCAGCGACGTGCGAATGCGACTTGAGGCGCGTCTTGGCTCGATTTCATTTCATTCCATTTAATTAGCCAGCCAAAGCGCTAGAGCTATGAAAATTCCCACAAAACCTGAGCCATATACCTTTAAGGTGTGGTCCCTCCATACAAATACATATATGCGTTGACACAATCAAGGTCAGCGTGAGACAGAGAGAGAGAGAGAGAGCGAAAAGTGTTGATCTAAGCCGTATGGCTAGAACCAGTTAACAGCTTAAAGTATTAATACATTGATCACATTCTGAGTCATTACAAATCCAAAATTTGTTTACTCAACTGAGCAGAGCCTACGCTGATAACGCCCAAGCCCGAGCAGTTTTCCGGAACAGCTCAATTTGTTTCATATATTAGAGTCGAAGAATTTTTCTGCAAGTTTTGCAATTCTCGTATATACATATAGACCCTATACATATATAAATATAAATATCTGGTATATAGATGCGTGTCTCTTAATTGAAAGTCAAGATTAAAATAGTTGCTAAATTAAGCTACAAATTGTTCACTTGAAATCATGCAATGGCAACGCAAGTCTGCTATATTTAACTCTGATCCACAGTCAGTCAGGGCTTTTCAGTCGGCTATAAACGACTGCGAAATACTCGCTGAAGCTGCAAAGAATATTAAAATATGATCTATACTTTCAGCTGAGCGAATCCCTATTATTATTTATAGGTATATCTAAATCTGTATAATAATAATTTTATTTCTTAGTTTTGTCACGCCCCCAAATGAAGTGTCAAAAGAATTTCTAGCTAATCCAAAAATTATGGAAAATACAAATATGCCACGCCCTTAATGGAATGTATTAATATAAATATATATATAGCCAAAAATAATAATAAAAATAGATAATAAATAAAATATAGAAATTTCCGCAATTGAAGTAAATACTAACATTAGCTCGGAATGTCCGATTTGAACCAGGCAACCAACATAAGTATTATTATTAAACAATATTATTAATATAATTAATATTATTAAATAAATTATAGCATAAATAATATTATTCTCAGTCAGCCCACTCAGACGAAGGCAAGATTCATGAACTCAGCTGCATGCGTCATGTTGCACTGCAGCGAGTGCGAGTGCGAGTCGACGCTATCAATGCCTCAAGTAAATACTATATTTGTTATTGTTATTTGCAAAATAAACACATGCGTATAATGAACGAGGTCAGCTGATAAACTCAATTGTTTAACAGCATTTAAATATACTTTAAAAAGAATAATATAAGCTTAAGGGAGTCAAAGTTGGTAGGTTGCAGATTGTGACAGGGGGGCATACCCCTTAACAGTAGAGTTTTCCCCATTTTCATGTTTGGATGCGATCTTTATCTACCAATTCTGCCAAATTTCAATACACAATAAACAATATTTTTGTTTATGCAGACACACAGACAGATGGAAGGACAGAGACAGTCGCGAATCAAGTTGAAAACGAGCAAAAGCCAAAATATATAAAATATGGGAATAATATCAAGTAATCTGCGCCGAGGGTGACATCATGGGTGAGGAGCATCATTGCGGCATTTGAAAGCGGCGGAAGTCAAAGCGAGCTAATTGCTTTTGTTGTTACTATTCTCTGGCCACATGTGCATGGACCGCGGCGACTAATCGTTATTGTTTCTTTTTTTTTTTGAGAGGGGGTACACATCTCTTTCAATACAACTGGTCAGACGATCTGAAAAGATTAATGACATCATGCCGGCTCGGGGATCACAAAAGACTAAGAATGCCAGCCACGCATTAGAGAACTACGCAGTTACAAAAAAAGGAAGCACGCACAAAAAGAAAAACAAAAAAAAAAAAAAATAAGCTGCCAAAAAAGAAACTTCAAATGAAGTCATGCCCAATAATGAAAACGAGTCTGAGCAATGCAAACCGGTTGCTTCAAGGCAACAGATGCAAGGGTAGAAATATAAAAATTAAGAAACGACAACAATAACAAGACGAGGACACAAACGAAGACGAAGACGAAGAACGACAAGTACACACTCCACAACAGCAGCCGGCGAGAGTAGTAGTAGTAGTCAAGTGAAAGGAGAGTAAAAGAGAAACGAAGCTCAAAAGGGAGCTGCGACATAGAAATGAGAACAGTTCTAACAGGACTCACAGCATAGATATGTAAGTATATAGCCACAAAGAGTAAATTGAGAACATAGCATATACATATGTACATAAATACATAGTATGTATAAATGTATGTATGTTGTATATATAAAAAAATACAATAGACAATAACAATTACTCACCAGCTCAATGATCTTCAATAGCAAACGATTGTTAAACTCCATGGCGTTTCCGTTGATACGTTTGAATGCCGCTTTGTAATTAGTTTAGCTTTTTTGGTTAATTCCTCACTTCACCTAGTTAAGTGTGTGCACGTCTTGTCCAAACGCTGTGCGAAAACTGACTGAACCGGAGGTACGCCAGCGCGCGCATTCAAAGCTCAGCCAATCCAGGCAGAGGCACAGCAGTAGCGACTGCGACAGCAACGGCAACAGCGACTGCGACTGCGAACAACGCATTTGATGTCGACAACAGCATGTATTTGCTTATGTGTGTGTGTGTGTGTGTCTGTGCATATTTACGAATACAGTGAATACAGATACTCCAATTCTTATCAAAGTCAATTGCCAAATACGAAATATTAGCATATGTATGTATGTAAATATAGTACACATGTGTATGTGCACACATGCATTTATGTATATGTATAAGCAAAGCCCTTCTTTTTATATGCGTTATAAAAGTAAATAATTGAAATGCAAATTAAGAAGGAAAGTAGATTAAAGAATTAGTTTTATTGTTTGCTATACAAATTCATTTTTGCTTACATAGATTTATGTGTATTTACAGATATTTGTATTGTTATACAGTATAATTGATCGTGCCGAAATTGTTGTTAGCTTTTGGTAATTGTGGGAACCGAAGAGGATTGATGATGGCATTTAATTTATTGTTTCTTCCTATGCCTATGCCTATGCCTATGCCTATGCCAGGCATAGGCGCATTAAGACAATTTTTATATTTTTTAGGTAAACGATCATTCAGGAAGGAATTCAAGTTGAAGGCCTAATATACACGAACTCATACGAAAAAATTCGAAAGTCATAGACAAGACAATTATAATTATTATTATATTATTATTTTAATATTCTAGAGTTATTCAAAACTCATATCAAATGATTTATGATAGTCTGCTGCGAGACTAGAATTTTGGACACAGTTTTTAATCACTTAGAAATTATTGAAGCATTGCTTGGTTATGGTTATGGTTCAATTCTCATAAAACTTCACTAATATGATAATGATCCCTTTCTCTTTCCTCTTTTCTCTCTCTGCAACTCTATATCGATTACTCTGTCGCTCTATTCTTTTTAATCCTTATGCCTATATAGCTGTCTTTTTCCTATTCATTCTCCAAACTATATATTTCTGTCCATCCCATTTTGTTAATTTTCTCTGTCTCTCCTAAAATATATTGCTTCGTCTCTTACTCTCTGTGTTTTTCATACACACTTCTGTTTCTCTCTCTCTCTCTCTCTCTCTCTCTTTTTATGAATATTTGTTACTTTTACTATAGTACAAAATGTTTCTCTCTCTCCATCTATAAAGCTTATACATATTATATATCTCTATATTACATGTTTGTCTCTCTATCACCCTCTCTCTCTCTCTACCGTTTATTTTCACTCCCTCTCTCATTCATTCCTCTCTTACACAGTTTCTTTGAAATGAAATAAATAAATTAAAGTATTTATGATTATTTAAGTTATACATATAGTTTTTATTGTTTTTTTTTTTTCATCCCACATTATCAATAAAAATTCTAGGGTAAAAAAAAACAAGATTTTCAGAAACTTACAATTTTACTTATAATTTAAATAGGCAAATGTTAATTAGTTAAGCTAACTATCTGGTTACGGCCATGCCAACGTGTGCCATTGCGCGCTCCGCTTCGAAGACAGAGACAAACTGTGGCTCCAACGTGGAGAGCGCCCGCCGGCTGAGCACGGAAATGCTCTTGGCCTCGCCGTGATCCCGCTCGAAGGCAATGTAGTCGATCCAAACGCTGGGCTCTCGCTTCCCAAAGTATGTGGTCATGAATTCGTGACACATGCGCCACGCCTTGATTGTAGACAAGTCCTGTGAAGCAACAGAATGACAATGCATAAGAGATTTGAATATGGAACACTTTGTGGGAATGGACCTACCTTCAGCTTGGTACTTTCTATGAGGCTGATCATTTCGCGATGCAGCTGAAGGGACATCGGCGGCTGTTGCGCCAGCTTGGCATATTCATCGCGGGCCTTGGCTGGTGAGTGCTCGTGCCAGAGGTAGCGCAAGTAGCTGCAGCGTAGATCAGCGAATTCCGGCCAAGTCTCCTTGCAGGCCTGTGTGTAAATGTCGTTCAGCTGCCGCTTGGCCTGGTTGTCATTGCGCGCCCTGTAATAGGCAATCACCATCTGCCAGAGGGGTAGGCCGGCGGCGCCCATTGTGCGCCGGACTTGGCCAAACAATTTGTGCACGTTTGGCTCGTCATCGTTGCGTATGTGTGCGGCCAGCAGCAGCTCGTGCATGCGCAGCGAATCATCGTGCTGCAGTGCCTCGGTAAGGATGCGCACACAGGTCTCGCCGCCATTCTCGTTGCTGCCCAATATCATGCTGAGCGTGGCATAATGACGAGCATGCATCAGCTTGGAGCGATGACCATTTTGCAGTGCCGTTGCCAAACATTTCTGGATGAATGCGCGCTCCGTTTTATGATTCTTGCTCAGCGCCAACATTGCGTCCAGATACAAGTTCCACATCTCCTGTGTCTGCAGCTGCTGCACAGCCGAATCGTAGACAGCCACGCACAGTTCGATGCAACGCTTTTTCGAACGTATCTGAAAAACTTTCTCCTGCGCATCCGTGCACGACTTTTTCTCACTTGGCTCAGCATCATCATCGTTGCCTGTCAAGCTCATAAGATCACCCAAATGATAGCCACGCAACTCCCGCTTCGCCAGTGCATCCCATAGGGATGGCTCACGTGAAAACTTCGTCTGTATATCCTCAATGATGTGCTGCTGTAGCTTTGCAGTAAGCTCCGGATGATCCTCACAGCTCTCGAGCAGCTTGAGGAAATAATCCAAGTTTGTGATGTTGGCCAAGCTGTTGCGATAGACGGCCACAACACGCTCCATTTGTATATCCTGCTCCGAGACACTGTTATCCGCCAAATTACGTTTGTCGTCCGCCCTGGCGGCCTCCTTGAGCTGAATATTGAAGAAGCAATTGTTCAGCGACTCGGAGGCGGGATGACGCTGCAGTCCACGCAACAGTATATCCTGCACGCGCGGCATATTGGCACGATTATATTCGTAAAGCCACACTGCGGCATTG
Organism: Drosophila mettleri; assembly: GCA_035047625.1. Taxonomy (NCBI): domain Eukaryota; kingdom Metazoa; phylum Arthropoda; class Insecta; order Diptera; family Drosophilidae; genus Drosophila; species Drosophila mettleri. The sequence continues at coordinate 14,847,503 of JAWNPI010000109.1, forward strand.
ATCCAAATTTGTGGATCCCCGCCATGATACTGAAGCAAAAAAGATTCATTATACAAAAATTGAAAAATTGTTGTGTTTTTGGAAAAAAGAAACGAACCGAAAGCATCTTCTCGTATATGCCAGCGACCTCCTGTGGCGCTGACTTCTTGCTGAACTTGATGAAATTCTCCCACAGACGCTGATCGTGTGCAAACTTGGACAACATCTCCCTATACATTCGCATAATGCGCGTACAAGTGGACGCCTTGAGACCAGCGAGCTTAATGCCGGCAACTTTTTCCTTTTCGGTAATTGTTTTATGCATTGTCTTCTCGTACACTATAAATTCCAAATAATCGGACATGGACCTCTTGCTTTTACATATATTTAACAGTAGACGTTCTCGCTTGCGTATACATTCTCTGAAAGTTAATTAATAATTTATAGGATCATTGTATTTTATTCGTTTGCATGTAATGGAACTTACCTGATTTGCTCTGGTTTGAATATTTGGAAGCGCTCCATTTGCTCATACTCCGGCAACAGCCGCTCCTGCATTTCCGCAATGAACTCACCCATTTTAAATTACTTTATACTTTCAGAGGAGCCGTAATTAATTAATTAAAATTTTATTTCTTCTATTGCGGTTGTGCACGTTGTCTACATGCCGTTTTGCAATCAGCTGCTTAGTGTTTAGTTATCGATGGCTTTATGCAACCCTGTATAAAATAATTCCAAACATCGAAGCTATCATTTCTATAATTTGGTCACCTAAAACACCAAACAATTTAGAAACTGGTCACTTTTTTCAAACACAAATTTTTTAATTTACAGTAAATAAATAAAGTTCTCGAAGAAAACAAAAGCAAAGTTGCAATGGCCGAATTTTCAGTCGAGCGAGTGGAGGACAAACGGACAGTTAATGGACGCACAGAATATTACTTAAAATGGAAGGGCTATCCTCGCAGTGAAAATACTTGGGAGCCGGTCGAAAATCTAGATTGTCCCGATCTAATAGCAACGTTTGAGGAATCATTAAAAAATAATAAAAAGGAGACTAAAAAACGTTTATCCACATCTTCAACACCAGAGTCAATACGAAGTAAGCGAAAATCATTCATGGAAGAGGAAACCGATGAACAAAAAAAATTGATTGGCTTCGATCGTGGATTGGAGCCTTCCAAAATTCTTGGTGCAACTGACTCTTCCGGATATCTGATGTTTCTGATGAAATGGAAGGGAAGCGATCACGCAGATCTAGTGCCCGCGAAGCTGGCCAATATCAAATGTCCGCAAGTCGTAATACAATTCTATGAAGAGCGTTTAACCTGGCACACTGGCAATGGCAACGGCAATGGTTCGGGTAGCGGATGTGGCAGTACGCATATCGCTGGAAGCGTCGGCACGCCTGGAAGCGCTGCAGACGCAAGTCCAACTGGCAGCATCAACGATGAAAATATGAAACCTGATGGTAGCTCCGAAATAGGGAATGGTGACGCCGTCTAGTTGCATTGCCAGAACTTGTTAAGTCAGCTAAAACTGCATGTAAAGCCAAAATGGATACACGCAGACATTGACAAACACAAATACACAAACATGCTCGCTCCTACAATTTTTCATACAAATAACATAGACATAATCATATATAGATATACAGGCATGTTCTTGATTGCTTCAACAAAACAAATAAGAAATGTTGAGCATATTTCGGAAATAAATAATAAGTACATACGACTATGTAACTAAAACGTAAATGTTTTTTTTTTTAATTTTTTGTCTAGAAGACATTTATAAAATCCTTTTTATAAACGTAAATAGGTAAGGTCCGGCAACGCCAACTGTGGGATCTATCGATTATTTCGATATGTAACGCTTCCAAGCCGGTAAAATAAACTAAAATAAAAAAACTACAAATGCAAATGTTGTGAGCTTAAATGCAAGAGAATAAATAATAATGGCTCAATCAAGCTCAATGAAGCTGCTTGGCACACGCAACATGAGTTGCATCGTTGAGCGCATGGAGTGGAACAACAAGATGGATCTCATTGCCTATGGCACCGAGAAAGGTTCATTACAAACTATTTTTATGTGAAAGTATTTTTATCTAGCTCTGACCATGGAATTGTTTTGTAGGTGAGGTGATTATACAGCGGCTGAACTGGCAAAAAATTGTTACGTTTCCGACACCCGGGGAGGATGTCCGAGTGCGTTCACTCAGCTGGCAAATGGATGAGACTCTGCTGGCGGTCGGCTATAGCAATGGCAAAGTTGCGCTTCTCGATGCCGAGAGCGAGACAATAATATCGGGGCTTATCTACGAAGATGACATCAAGAAGGTGTACTTCAGCAAAGCGATAAATTGCAAGGAAGGCCTCGACAGCTACACATGCAATGCCAAAGACAAGCACAAGCGATATTTACCGAAATTGCCACCGCTGACCAATATTGATCCCTGCCTGAAGACGCTCGATCAGAAGTCATTTCCCAAGGGCTCACCCTGTTTCCTGGTCGTTATCATGCGCAGCGGTAAGGTGCACTTATTGCTCCTTGGCGCCTTGCAAGCGGGCAGCATAGATCTTACACAACATGTACTCAATCCGGATCAATTCGATGTGTACGACGTACGGCTGAATGGAGACTTTAATGCCATCTATGCACTGCTACGCGATGGGCAACAGCTGAAGCTATTGCATTTTCACAATCAAGTGCTGCAGGATTGCATATCGCCCATGCTCGAGTTGGCATCCCACTGTGCCCACATTCTAGAGACCAAAAAGTAAGTTTCTCTGCACTAATGGATAGTGGCAATTGGACTAATTATTTTATCATTGCATCAGTTACATTAATGACACGCAGCAATGCCTAACGGAGGCTTGGGAAACGGTGCAACTGGAAATGGACAACAAGCTGACCAAGTATGCCAATTCTCAGGCATACGGCATGATTTCAGCGCACTTCTTGGAGCTGCTCGTATTCGGATATGCCACTCTGGAGGTCGAGGAGTTTCTGTTCGAGTGAGTTAAGTCCCTATACTCAGTATACAGTGCTCATGGGCTCCGCCGGTTTTCCCTCTCTTTTCATAACAACGACGCCAACAATAGGACGCTAACGGAGAAGGGCTTCAAAAAGATCGCCAACTCAGTGGATCTATCCCTGAACAATCTGCAGGGTCTGGTATTTAAGCAGCTAAACGGTGCCGCCATTAACATGTTTTATTTTCTCAATACGATTGCGGGCTTTGGACGTATGACGCATTTCTTCGAGGTTAGTCTTATAGCTCTTATAGTCGAGTATTTCCCCGATCACAAACTCTTATCCATCCAGGCACTCATCTCGCCGGATGTGGCCAGCGAGGCAATGCGCGCCTGCGGCTCCTTTTTGCTCAAAGTACACGAACTGCAGCGCACGATTGACACATTAGTATACGACATGAAGCTGTTCCATTCCTGGATTATATTCACCATACTGCGTCTGTCCCATCAAGAGATACCCGATGACATGATCTTCACTGGCAAGGAGAATCTGGCGCTGGCTGAATTCTTTTGTGCCATGGAACCAGAAATACCGGAGCCATGTGATGGGGCGGACAGTAGCGTCGATAAATCGGCGACGACGTCTGCCACAGCAGCAGAGGATGACCAGTCGGGCGATGTGAGTCCGACTGCGACGCTGACCACGCGCAGTAAATTTAACTTGGAGCGCGTGGGACAATATCTGGAGAATGCCTATTTGACCCAGCTGCACTCTGTGAACCCATCGGAAGTCTGGCCACGTCTTCTGGCCGAAAATGAGTGCCTGGCGCAGTGCAACCTGCTGGTGCCGCACGACAAAAAACTGTCGCTGATACAGCAGCGCGACAAAATGTTTAATGCCATTGATGCAGTATTCCACAAGCCCACGGAGAGCATCAGTGCCAGCTTCAAGCTGAGCACGACAGTGATATGCGGCGATCTGCAACATGAGTCGGCGGCCGAGCCGGATCAGCAGCCGAATTATGATTTTGTTAACTGCAGCTACTATGTGCACGAGGCAACCAAATGTGATATGCTGGCGTTGACAATCGGCTTGCAGGAGGCGATGGTGCTGGAGTTCAGTCGGGGCGAGGACTGCCTGTTGCGCTGCATACGCGTACAGCTGCAGCCGGGTCCATTTACCTCCCAGCTGCAGGAAGACTACTTCAACCTGCGCTTTGTCGATCTGCAATTCTACAACGAATCGTCGCTCTCGATGCTCGCCCAGACGGCGACCACGGCGACGGGCGTGCGTCCACACAGCTACTTTTTGCAATTCTCATTGAGCGCGGCAAGGAATCACTGCACCCAGCACCAGCTGGCGCCACTCATGAAACTGCCCGAGGCGACGGTGACGCACAGCGTGCACGACATACCAGATGCGGCCGCATTTAAGGCCCTGGACGGAGTCTGCGAAATGCTGGCCGTCTCTGGCAGCCGCAAGGTGGCCACCGTGCTCTCCGATCGGCGGCGCAAGATGACAATATTCGAAATGGAAATAGAGGAGGAAGAGGACGATACGGAAATGTCGCAAACATCTTTCTTAGAGATCAGCAAGGAGTCTGTACTGGCTGTCGGAGGCAACGATACAGAGAAATCAGGCGAGGCCTAGCATTCAGATTGTGGAGTCAATCTCTCGGCGCACGACTGCATTTGCAATCAATTGGGCTAATTTCCATAACATTTGTCTTGTATAGTTTTTTTTTTTTTTTTTTTTCTGTTTCTAATTCTTTACTTAGCAAAGAAATATTTAGGTATATTTTAATTATAAAATACATTTATGTACAAAACAGAAAACAAACGGTTCACGCACCACGTGTTGAGTCTAAATTAGTTTTCATGCAACGAAATGCTGAAGCATTCAATGTGGAGACACAAAAATGTAAATTAATTAAACACTAAAGCCCTACACACACACACACACTACACCACACCACACATACAGACACGCCAAAAGAAGAAGAAAAGAGATAGAAACATTATTTGGCAATCGATTCGAGTGAGAGAAAACTAGTGCTTGTTAAGAGTTCTGATAAAAAGAAGAGAAATAATATTAAAAACCATTAAACATAACAATTTCACTTAGTTTAAATAGGGCTTAAGCTGGATAATAGCTCGCCAATGAAATACATAGATTCATTTGCCCAGCTCAGCTGTGACCCCTCTCGCTCTGGCAAAGGTTAAGCTAATGTGCTTCTTGGCTGCGATATGAATTTGTTTGATTGCTGACGATGTGTCTCTGGGGCATGGTCTAGGCTTAATGGGTTAATGCGAGCAAGTGAACTAACTGATCTCATATTGATATGCATCGTCAGAGTCCTCATCGCTGGACAAGTCGCGTTTGCGTCGTCGCTGCTCGCGTTTGCTCAGCTTTTTAGCTGGCGCTGCAGCAGGAGCAACAGCCGCTGGCGTCTCCTCAGCTGTTTCCTCTACGACCTCTTTCTCCTCGCCGTCCGGTTTCGAGGCGTCCGCCTCCTCAACCTCGGCCTTCTTCTGTGTCTTGACCAGTTCGCACAAGTACTTATAGCGCACTAAGCACTCCTCCTTAGTCTTTTCCGGCACACTGTTCGAAATCTTTACCCAACGATCGCCGCCGGCAGTTTTGCGGTACTTAACAATGGCCGCCTCGAGAGCGCGCTGCTGATCCTGGGTCCAGTTAGTCTCTGGTATTAGCATGCTCTTCTCATTCACGGTTGGCGTCAGCTTCTTGATCTTCTCTTTTCGAACGGCATCCTGGGATTCCTGGACTATGTGCTCGGCAACGCTATCCGTTTGGCCTGGTAGACGATAGCCGTTCTCCTTCATCTTGGCCGCCATGAATGTCACCTCTTGCACGGTGCGGTTCATCGACTCGGCTATAGTGTTCCAGCGACTGCCAGCACCACCGGGATATTTCTTAACTAGCCTAATCAGTTCCGTTAGATCCTCATCGGTCCAAAAGCCGCCGCTGACCGTACTCTACAAGCATTGTTTATAGTTTTACAATGGATCACAGAGATTTGATAATAATGAAAGCTCATACCTTTTGGGCAGCTGGACGGATTGCATCGTCTTCGGTCAGTTCTCGTGCCTGGATCTGCGAGTAGCCACGCAACTCCTCCTCGGTCTTCTCGGGCGCCTTTGCATTTTGCTTGCGCTTACGTAAGTTCTCCTTCTGCTCTTTACGTAGACGCACCTGCTCTTCGGCTTCACGCTCCTGTTCCTCCAGGCGACGTGCCTCTTCGATTTCTCTGGAATCACAATTAAACATTTAACAATGCAGAAATGAGGAATCCTCCTTTGTTTACATACAGCCGGCGCTTTTCCAATGCCATCTGCTTGAGCTCATTGGCCTTGCTAAATCCATTTTTTATTGTTCTAGGCAAATGCCAAATGGCGAGTGGTATCTGAATGGGCAGAGTATTGAGCAGCGAAGGCATCGGAATCTCGTTCAGAATGACGTCCATATCAATGTTCTTATTGCGTTTCTGCAGCTTTTTCAGCTTGGTGCCGAATACCTGCTCGGCCGTGTACTTTGTCTCCAGATACGAGGCCCATGCGAACAGATACTGGCCCACGGTAATGATCAGGAATATGATAAAGGCGCCCTCGTACAGGCCAATCTTACGCATTCGGCGATAGTAATAGAGAGCGGACTTCCAGTTGGGCATGCCATCGCGCAATACCTTATCGTATTTTTCACGCTTAGATGCGTCCTTAAGTACCTCGTAGATGGAGACGAGGTTGCGAAACTGAATGTTGGCATCCTCTGCCGGATTTTTGTCGGGATGCAGCACAATGGAGAGGGTGCGAAAGGCGCGCTTTATTTCATTGTTCGTGGCAGTCTGATTGATGCCCATAAATTCGTAGAAGTTCTTGTTGACCTCTTCGACCAGGTCGAAAATCTCCAGCTCCTCGGAGTGCCAGGCGTTGGATGAGCCGCATAATAGCAGTAGCCCAAATAATATCGTTGGCAGTATGGTTCCGATGTGCAACTCCATTTAAATGCTTTAAAATCAACTAAAACTTAAAAGCGGCAGACCCCCGCAACTCACACATACACACGCTCGCAGGCATTCGCGCAAGCACTCACGAAGAACTGTCAACGTCAAAAGTGGCAACGTCAGCAGTAAACAAAAACAATACTTGCCAAAGTTGCCACACCAATCCTTACCAGGGTGTCAAGAGAAACAATATTTTAAAATGTAAAATTAAAAAACGTTGTACAGCAATAGATTTTGATTATATTATAGTTGATTTGTATAACAGTGAATGTATTTTAGGGTTGAACTATTATAAATGTCCGTTAAACTGAAAGCAATCGATAAGTACATTTGCAACTATGCAAAACAAAACAGGCTTGTTAAATGGTAGCGATGTATCGCATAGAAAACATTGCTAATAGCAGCCACACACAACCTAGCACTATAAGATTTGCAAAAGACGAAAACAGTGAAAGCGGTGTGAAAAAAAGCAGGCGAACAGAGATAAGAAACAAAATACAAAAGTCAACGCAAGCAGCAGCGGCGCAGCGTCAACTCAGCGCTAGCCGCTGGGGCTGGTTTTAAATGGATTAAGCGTTGCTCGCACAACCAGATAACAATACACCAGGGGGAAGCGAAGCGAGAGCGCGGACCGGAGCTGCTGAGTGGAGCCATGTCTTCGGCCGTTAACATACAAATCGTTTCAATGCCGAATCTGGCCAAGATCGAGAGCTTTTTCAAAGATGTCAGCTATCGCGAGACGATCGAGTATAGCGCCAATTTTAACACACGCCTCTGCATCGAACGGCGGTTGCGACTGCCATTTCTTGATCCACAAACGGGCGTTGCACAGAATCACTCACAGCTGTTCATGGACAAGCGACAGCGAATGCCTGGCTTTCGCCAGGGCCAGATCTACACGTATCCTGCGGCACGTTGGCGCAAAAGTCGCCGTCAGTACTTGACCAAGATGTACAGGTTAGTATTGTGATTTTCCACGTACTTCTCATGAGTAAATGTTAGGTCTACTCCGTCGCAAACTTACAGCCGGTTCCCGGAGCGCCCATTTCAGGCGCTGCGTAAGGAGCATGAGGCGCTAGTGGCTAGTGGTATTAATATTGGTGGCGCTGGCATCAGCGGCACCGCCAGCATAGCCAGCACCAATAGCAGCAGTTCAACGCTAAGCCTCAATATGCTGACTGGCGGGGGCACTTCGACGACGCCGGCTGTGCTGAGTACGCTGCACAATGATACCACACATGACTTTAATGGGGCGTTCAGCATGGAGGAATCCTGCTCGCTGGGCGCTGCTGGCGGTGACACATCCGATAGCAAAGACAGTCAATTGCAAACGCAACAGCAGCAGCAGCAGCAACAACAGCAGCAGCAGCATCAATCAAAAGATGATTTGCCCAAGGAGTGGTTCTATGACGAAATGGATATGAATGATGTAGATTCGCTGGAGGATCCAAAATCTCCAGCCGATGATGAATACGACTACGATCCGCGATATGGCAACAAAAAGCGACGCAAACGCCGACCGGGTAAACGTGGAACGACACATGCCAGCAGCGAAACTGCCACCACTAGCAACAGCAACAGCGCTCGTCGACGCAGCGCTGTAACGCGAACGCGTGTCACGACCACAGATGCGGCGCTGGATGCCTCACTGGAGGCGATTGAGGCGGGCGATATTGGCGGCACACCGACATCGAGTGGCGGGCGCAGATCTCGCGGCGCTGGCACACGGGGCAGACGACGTGCCAAAGGTACCCCAACCGGCAGCACCACCACTAGCGCCAGTGGCATGCCCAGCAATACATGTGATCCGCCCAGTCCGGGCCTGGTTAATGAGCCGCCATCGTTCGAGAGTGCCGCCGCTGCCGTTGGCGTCGGCACCGCTGGCGTCGAGGACGGCAATGCGCATTTGCGCAATTATCGCAAGTATCTGTAACGCTAGGATCACCCCCATGTAGGTGTCATTTTGTATGGACCACATTCACCCACTACCTAAACTACCTATCGATCTATCCAATTAACTGTTTATCGCATTCGTTTCTTAAACGGTGATTTACTACTTTTTCAACATATTTGTAATTTAAAGTTAGTGTAAGACCTAGTTTTTATTAGTTCCTTATTCGAGTCCAGCACCTGACTAGACCACACCAGATACACCTGGACATAACCACCAAAATACATCCGAGCAGGCGTAGCTAAATTTTTATTCTACTGGTAACTCTGTCGCCTATCTAATTGTACGTTCCCATAGCCAATTTATTGTTGATAACCTATATATATATATATATATATATATATATATATACATCCAATACATGCATATTATTTATATATATTTATATATATATATATATAAAATGCAACTTTACTTAAACAAAATATATGAAGAAAGGAAGCGGCCAAATCTCACAATTTTCAAATGGATTTTTTTGTTTGCCGCCATATTCAATTATTTCCAGCTTAATCTTGTTTTTTTTTTTTTTTACATATTTTTTTTTGTTGTTTTTTTTTTTCGTTTATTATATTAAATACTATTAAGTTCAAATTTGAAATTCATTGGCTTCATGTATGCTTAGGCAGTGTGGTAGGGTTTTAGGGTTTCAGTCGAGTCCAGCACAACAAAAACAATTTCGTAAACCAAAATTTTTTCTATAGGAATAGTATATTTCATAAGGAAGAGAGAGAGCTGAAATACAAAATAAACAAAAATAAGAAAACTGTGTACATTTTGAAAATCAAAGACAAAAGTTCTAATAAAATTGAAAAAAAAAGGAAGAAACTAAAAACAAAAACAAAAACAAAAAAAAGAAAAACAATTTTATAAACCTTTGGAAGGCTTTTAGACAAATTTTTGAAGTTATTTAGATCTGGACTATACATGTTATGTTTTTTATATGTACGTACACCTATGTATTTATATATATAGTGTGTATATAGTGTATACAGCAGCTAGCAAAACTTGGCTGAAGAAATACAAATTTGTACGAATAAAAAACATGAGATATTTATATGTATATAACACTCGTAATTATAAATCAATTTTCAACAGATCTCTATATTGTGTTTTGTCTACTCGACTCTATTCGAATTGCAAACGACAAACATTAAGAAACTTAAGTATACCAATTTCATTGTTTGAAAATAACATATTTTTTATGTATGTAAATATATATATACATATATATACGATGGGCACTTTCTATGCTCTATGTATATTTAATAGAATTTTATTCGATAAAAATCAATCAATATTCAATTTCATTATTTATGTTAATGTAATCTTAAGCGGTGCTCATAGTTGATGACGTCAGAAATTCTTCAGCTTTCAGGCAAAAGTTTCACAGTGAACAGCTCCTGTTAGGGGTTTACCGTTCATTGATCATAAGGCGCAATTGCTGAAAAACTATCGATGCCAAACTATTAAGCGATGCAAATCCATACTATTTGGATTCAGATGCCTTGGGTGCAGCAGCCTTTGCACGTTTTGGGTTACTGGCTGCTGGTGACATTGGTGGTGGTGGTGATGATGATGGACGTTTGCGTTTGTTCTTTTTCTCGGAACGATCGTTTAACGCTTGCATTATTTGCTTATAGATTTCATCGACATTTGGGAATTTTTGGGCACGCGGTGTGCGTTTTACGCCGGACCAAATGGCCAGCTGTTCCGTGGCAACTGTTGTGGGGTGTGGGGCAAAGGACAGTTCGAATGCTCCTCGTCTGGGTGCGCCTTGTGCATTAAGTTGCAGTTGGAGCTGGAATAGCTGGCCTGCATCTTGGATTTTACTTTGCAGAGCAGCATGTAACTCCTCGGCGCGACGACGAAAGACTCGTCAAGACCGACAGTGTTCTATGTAGAGCACAGGATTATTAGGATCCAGTGCCTCGGACTCCTCGTTTGTTGCCGGTGACTGCCGAATATATAAATATATATGCACATGTTATTACATATGTCATTTTCTTGATTCGCTTAGCTGATACTTACAGGCTTGGGAGCGGACTTTTTAGCACGCTTTGGCGGCATTTTTACTCATTAAAAGGGAATTGTCTTTTAAAGGAAATGCGCGCTGAAATTACTGTATAAATTATATCGATATGTCGATGTTTACGTGTATTGTAAATAATTTTATCACCATACATTTCTCGTAAGCTTTAGCAATGAATGATAATCGATAACAAATTTAGGCAGTTAATAAATATTATATGATATATCGATAGTACATTGTCTGGCAACGCTTGACCTACATTTTTCGTTCTTATTTCCTTCTTATTCTTAAGTCAAACGGCTGAAATTGTTGCAAGTTATTAGACCAATGCGAAAAAAGAAAAAAAAAAAAGCTGGATATAAGTCCGCTATTAGTCTAATACTAAGTGAGTATTCTCGTTGCACTAATATCTAATTGAATATTATAATATTTCTTTAATTTGTGTAATTTAAAAATTGTAGTCTAGCGTTACAATTGTGTGCGCCGGCTAATCAAAGTGACTCTGCATTGATTTTGGCGCCAACTAAAATCAATGGACGAATCAGACTCAACAAAAATTGAAAACACGCCGGCTGAAACAACGACGCCGCGCAAACGTTTCGGCCACCATCCGACTGCATTAAATGAGGTGGCCGAAACGCAAGCCGAAGACTCGATGGCGGAAAGCGCAGCGAATTCCGAGAACGCAGAACGCGTGCTCGCAGTTTCGCCTACATTCACAGACCGCCGACGCAGCTCCCGTAAGAAAGTAAGTAAGTTTGATGTTCGGGATTTGCTCAATATAAGCCGAAAGCCAAACAAGTTACATGGGGACGCACACATTGAACGTACTGTGTCAGCAACGCCAACTGCTAGCTCACTTGCTGCATTGGCTGCGCCAATAGCTGCTGCAGCTCTTAAATTGGCATCAGGATCGGCGCCGCTATCCTCGGTTGAGTCATTTGCCAAGAAAAATCAAAATGGCAGCTGTGTTAGAATTACTCGCAGCACCACCTATTCCAACGCTAAGAGAAACGCATGTGACAATCTACTAAAAACTTTATTTAAACATAAGCTGCGTGTAAACGTTAAACGTTTAACTATGCCACTGAGTCCCTATACGTCGGGACTAACTGCCTTGCTACCAATACCTAAAGTAAAACAACCAAAGCCACTAGAAGTTACCGCAACGAAAGCGGAAACAGAAATAATACTTATAAAGACTGATAAAATAACTGATGAGAATGATTCCCACACAAATGAAATATTTGTGGAGAACAGAACCAGTGCTGATGCTCAGCAGATGCCAGCCAACATCTGCACGGTGATAATGCCCAAAAAAGATGATGATGAGCAGCCTCAGCAACAGATGAAACGAGAGAATGTATGGGCTGATGCGAATATAATAATTAACTTGGACGAAAAGAGCGCAGAGAAGACGCGATTGACACAGGGCGACGGTGTTGGGCTGACAGCGTTGCCCGTGTCTTCGACCACGCGGCGTAGCAGACGTTGCAGCACGCGTGGCATTACGAGCAGCACGAACGGCTGCAAAATGACGCTGGAAGAAACTTTTGCTGAAATCGCCGCCGTTAGCTCAAAAATAGTCCTAGAATGTGAATCATCAGGCCAGGAGTCGCAGCAGGAGCTGCAGCCAGATGCAACCAATGATCTCATTGATGACAAGATCAATAATATTTTTAGTTTCTTGCCGCAATCGGATGCAGGTTTAAAATCCGATTGCACCACTGAAACACAAGTGCCTACAACTGATATCCAATCAGAGAAACCTGTTAAAGTCGAATTAGACGCTGAGCTAGAACCTACAATCTCCACTGAGCTGGCTGAGCAGCAAACTGAAGATTTTAAAATACCACTTACTAGTCCCCCACTGCTGGTCGCTACCGACACAGCATTCGCTGCAGAGACATTGTTGAGTCCTTTAGAGGCTGATCCCAAACTAGTCAAGTCCAGTTCGAGTCCAATTGCTACCGAGTGTCAACAAACGGAAGAAACTGCTATACTTGCAACTAGCGTTGCCATTGCCGAGTGCGATGCACTCTTCAGGGAACTGGACGAGGCCAACGCTCAGATGCGCCCTGAAGAGAACTCTATGCAGGAGCTTAAACTAGTGAAGCAAACAGCTAAGCTGGAGCAGGAGCTAGAGAGCCACAGCAACGGCAGCAGCTCATCGACTTTGGAAAATCAAGTGTCACAGATGAGCACTCGTTCCAATTCCAATTGCGAAGATCGTGCCGAGCACTTTTCAACGCTGTTCACCAAACAAGAAGAACGCAACTCACCGCCGCCGCCATCCGAGGCTTTGCAGTGCAGTCCTCAACATGACTTGGTGTCGAAAGCAAAGACAAAGAATGCGTTACGCAAAGCTGCCTCGAGGTCGAAGCGGCTGTCAAGCAGCCTGAACTGTCAGGATTCGATGGACTCCAGCTCGAGCACATCTCAGGCCGCCTTCAAGCGCAAATCGGGCAAAGTTAGCGATGAATTGCGCTCGTTGCTTGCTGAAACTGAATCTTCTGATTCTGTCAGCTCCGGCAGCAAAACGTCAAGCTGTGGCATAACAACGCCCACAGCTGAGCTGGAGAGATCCACTTCACTGACAGACATTACCCAGCTCACAGAAGAGAATGCTCAGGAGCCGCTTGACAATGATTTCGCCCATCGCGTTGCAAACATTGAGACGCCGGCCACAACTCCATCAACGTCGCCGCAATCCAGCAATAGCATCAGCTACATGGAGGAAGCTGCTGTCATGGCAGCGGCCAATGGCAACGCAGTGCGTCGCTCGCATCGCCTCATGCAGAAGCCACCCAGAGCCAGTGTGAGCCGTGGCAATAACACCAGCAGCTACAGTCTCTACCAGTCGTCGGCCGCCATCAGCATGGAGGAGCAGCTAGCTGAGTTGGCGCACATCGATGCCATCAATGCGCAGTTCTTGCGTCAGGAAGGTCTGAATACGTTCCAATCATTGCGCGACAACTACTACCGCTGCGCCCGTCAAGTGAGCCAAGAGAATGCGGACATGCAATGCGATTGCTTTCTCAACGGCGACGAGGAAGCCAGCGGCAACTTATGCTGCGGTGCCGGATGCATCAATCGCATGCTGATGATTGAGTGCGGACCGCTGTGCACCTATGGCAAGCGCTGCACCAACAAACGATTCCAGCTGCATCAGTGCTGGCCCTGCCGCGTCTTTCGCACCGAAAAGAAGGGCTGCGGCATTACGGCGGAAATGCAAATTCCGCCCGGCCAATTCATTATGGAATATGTGGGCGAGGTCATAGACAACGAGGAATTTGAGCGCCGCCAGTATATGTACTCGCGCGATTTCAATCGCCACTATTACTTCATGGCACTCAGGCGCGAGGCGATCATCGATGCAACCGCCAAGGGCAACATCTCGCGGTACATCAACCACAGCTGTGATCCGAATGCTGAGACACAAAAGTGGACGGTGAACGGAGAGCTGCGCATTGGCTTCTTCAGCGTCAAGACGATCATGGCTGGCGAGGAGATCACCTTTGATTATCAATATCAGCGCTATGGACGCGATGCTCAGCGCTGCTATTGCGAGGCGGCCAATTGTCGCGGCTGGATTGGCGGTGAGCCGGACCACGTTGAGGGCGAACAGCTGCATCCGGAGGGCGAAAGTGACTTGATTAAGGAGCTGGATGAACCGGAGCCGGTACGAGGCCAGGTATACGAAGCAGACAAAAAGGGGCAGAAATCTAAGGTAACCAAGGTCGTCAAGCCGCGGCCAACTAAGCCAACAAAGGTGTTGACAGCAGCGCGCAAGAAGCAACCGAAGCCCAAGGAGCGCGAGCATAAGGCCGACCGTCCATCGGTAGGCGAAAGCAAAGAGGAACCGCGCCAGCCCGACAAGCTCGAGGATCCGGATGTGCTCGAGCAGCTACGTTTGCTCAACGGCAGCGGCCTCAAGAACCAAACGGACACATTGAGATTCTCACGCTGCATGGTGCGCGCCAAGCTGCTGGAGTCACGCCTCCACCTGTTGGGCATGCTCACGCATGGAGAGCTGCCCTGCCGTCGACTTTTCCTCGACTACCATGGCCTGCGACTGCTGCACGCCTGGATTCGCGAGAGCGGCAACGACAACCAGCTGCGGCTGGCACTGATCGACACTCTGGAGTCGCTGCCCATACCGAATAAGACGATACTCAATGACAGCCGTGTCTATCAAAGCGTGCAGCAGTGGTGTGCAAACACTGAGCACACCAAAGGAGCCGAGCCAAAGCCGGAGCTGGAGGCAGTGCGTGAACGTTTGGTCGCATTGCTGCAAAAGTGGAATGGCTTGCCCGAAATCTTTCGTATACCCAAGCGTGAGCGCATCAAGCAGTTGAAGGAGCATGAGCGCGAGGCGGATCAGGAGCAGCGGCCGCATAACGCAGTCACCGCGCTTGAGGACAGCAACAGCGGCTCCTCCACGCTAAACACGGATCGCTACAGGCTGGATCGTTTCAGGCGCGAAACGAGCAGTCGCTACGAGAAGCCTAAGCAGGCACGCATGATGGGCAACTGCTCCCCATCGGCTTCACACCTCACGGAGCGCAACGGTAATGTAGATGGTGGCCTGGGCACCAGCCAGGGCCCCCACTTGGATCCACGCCGGCGACATGATGATACTCGCCGCACCATTTCCAAGAATCTGCGACGTTCACTATTCGAGAGAAAGGTATGTTTGTTTTTTGTCAACTCGCTCGACTAGACAATACTCTGGAGCGAAAATGGTATTAAGAGAGAACTGTACCAGCATATGTATATAAATAATTTATTAGGTGGCCCGGGACGAGGCGGAGAGGCGTGTGTCCAGCGCTGATAGACGGGAGCACGAGGTGCGCTGCGAATACTTTGGGGCTGATATAAACACCGATCCTAAGCAGCTGCCCCATTACCAGAATACGGAGACCAACGAATGGTTCAACAGTGAAAATAAGCTCGTTGCGGCGCCACGACGTTGCGGCAGTGCCAGCGTCAACGCACAGCGATCGCCGGAGAGCAACGATGAAGTGGAATATAAGTTGCCCGCTGGCGTGGAGCCATTGCCGCCATCCTGGCATTGGAATGTAACAGCCAATGGTGACATCTATTATTATAATTTGCGTAATCGCGTCTCGCAGTGGGAGCCTCCAAATGCAGAACAGCGCAGGGAGCAGCTGATCGACGATTCGCCAGAGCCGGGGCAGACAGACCAGAATCAAGCGGTCGCCGACGAGCTGGTCAACATTGACATCGACCATGTGGGCAAGCTGAATGAAAAGGAGCTGGCTAAATATATCGAGCAGAAGGTGCAAGAACGTCGTGAACAGCGTCGCAATCGGCTTGTCTCGGTCTGCACGATCAGTCCGCGACGCGAAGAGGATCGCCTCTACAGCCAGCAGGAGGCACGCAAGTACAAGGAGAACAAGGAGAAAATACGCCGCCGCAAAGAGATCTTTCGCCGCACTCAGAACGAGGCCACCAATGCAGAGCCACCTGAGAAAGGTGAAAATAACGGTACGCTGCCCATTCAGGGCTATTTGTACTCGTCCGATGAGGACGAGCCTGTCCCGATTGCTGACAAGGAAGTCAATGATATCATTTCAAAGAACATCAAATCAAAGCCAACATTGACCAACTCAGATGCCGATAATAAAAAACGTAACTTGTCTTTGCTATCGCCATTGGCAGATGACAAAAGGAAGCAACGTGCTGAGCGCGAAATGAATCGAAAAACGTAAGTGGAAAAAAGTGAAAAAAAAAAGAACTCCTTAAATTGAATACAATATAATTATAATACTTGTAATATATTTCAGGCCACTCGGCAGCACGTCCAGCGGCCGCGAAGCATGCGAAAAGTTTCGCTTTGAGATTAGCGGCCACGTAGCCGAATTTTTACGTCCATATCGCAAGGAAAGCTGCCCAATGGGCCGCATTACCAGCGATGAAGATTTCAAGTTCCTTATTAAACGAGTAAGCAATTGCCAAATTCCGTCTATTGAGGTGTATATTAATTAATATATATATATATATGTATATTTTGTAGCTAAGCCACCACATAACAACCAAAGAGATGCGCTACTGTGACTCGATCGGCAACTCACTGGCCTGCACTGAGTCTGTGAAAAATAAGTCGTATGAATTTATCAATCAGTATATGCGTAAGAAGGGACGCGTGTACGTGAAGCCAGTCGATGAACCTCCTGACTATTAATCATCAGTATCAGCCTTTTTTAGGCACCTTGTATTGTTAAGCGAAGTCTCAGCAAACCGAACAGCGAATGTTATTCACTATTTTTAAATTTATTTTTTTGTTTTTTAAAATGTTTCTACCCAATGTTTGGGTACTAAGAAGTTTTCCATTACATTATTTTTATAAGTTTTTGTTCAGCAATTTAACAGAAAACAAATTGCTAAGAAAAGACTGCGAGCTTTCTCGTTGCTAAACATGAAATAAAAGAAATATATATTTTTTTTACACGCATTGTACTTTTTTTTTAATATTGCATATTGATCACGCATTAGCCACTTGACTAGGATGATTGAGAAATTCTTGATGAAAAGCAAAAACGAGAATTTTTTAAATGAAATCAGAAACTAATACATTTTTAATTCAGTTAATAATTTAAAGCAATACACTGATAATTGGCACACACATGACGCTGTGTCTATGTGTGTCTGGTTTCGTAACTGGTTGAGTGAAAGGTCTTCTATTTCTGGGCGGTCTGCTTTATATCGGTCGCATTAGCTGCGGGTGTGCGATTCGCTTCCTCGGGCTTCATGGCAGGGAACAGCAGCACCTCCTGCAAGTAAACAAACATATTTTATAATATACATAAAGGCAGTTGATTGGCATCAAACAAACCTTAATGTTATTTGAGTCGGTGAGGAACATGGCTAGTCGATCAATGCCCATGCCCCAGCCGCCGGTGGGTGGCAGGCCGTATTCTAGAGCCGTACAGAAGTTCTCATCCACCATTTGAGCCTCGTCATCGCCGGCGGCTTTGTCGCCAGCTTGCTGCTCGAAACGCTCGCGCTGCACCACCGGATCGTTGAGTTCGGTGTATGCATTGCACACCTCTTTTTTGGCCACAAAGAGCTCAAAGCGCTCCGTCAGGCCGGGTACACTGCGATGGTACTTGGCGAGCGGCGACATTATTTGCGGATGCTCACAAATGAATGTCGGATTAAGGCATGTCTCCTCAATGAAGTCACCGACCAGTTTGTCTAGCAGACGGGCCGTGGTGCGTGGCGCCGGGCACTCCACCTGATGTTTGGCACACAACTGGGACAGAAACTCGTTGGTCTCCGGACTATTGAAGGTGTCTGCTGGCGGAAACTTGACCTGCAATTTCTCCTCCAGGGTCTTGATCATAGAAACGCGCTTGAATGGTGGCGTAAAGTCAATCTCTTGCTCGACACCTTCGGGACCATCTGGATGGTATTTAATTTTGTACGAGCCGTGAATGGCCATGACCATGCCAGATATCATTTGCTCCGTGATTTCAATCAAATCGTAATAGTCGGCATACGCCATGTAAAACTCGCAAGTGGTGAACTCGGGATTGTGGGTCAAATCGATTCCCTCGTTGCGGAATTGGCGACCGATTTCATACACCCGATCCAGGCCGCCGACAACGACCATTTTATGATACAACTCTGGTGCGATGCGCATGAACAAATCCATTTTAAGTTCGTTGTGATGCGTGATGAAGGGCTTGGCTGTGGCGCCACCAGCAATCATATTCATCATTGGTGTCTCAATCTCAAGGAAGCCCAAGCGATCCAGAAATTGCCGGACATATGAGATTATCTGTGAACAAGCACATTAAATACAAATAGTTTATGACTATTTAATATATACACATACCTTTGCGCGAATCTGGAAGTTTTCGCGCACTTTGTTGTTAAGTATTAAGTCGAGATAGCGCTGACGGTATCGTGTCTCTTTATCTTTGAGCCCAAAGTGCAGATGGGGCAGCATGTGCAAACAGGGGGAGAGGAGCTTAAGTTCAGTGGGCATAATGGATAGTTCACCCTTTTTGGTCTTGCCAGGATGGCCATTGACGCCAATGATGTCGCCACGACGCAGCTTGGCCGTGTCTTGCTCAAAAGCCGCTTCACTTTTGTATGACTTGGCGCTGGCCATTACTTGCAACTTGACGCCCTCGCCGCGCAAATCGTAAAAGATGAGCTTGGCCCCGGACTCGCGTATGGCATGAATGCGTCCAGCCACACTCAAATTGACCTGATCAAGTGTCTCGCCATCATTGAGTTGAGCATATTTTTCAATAAACTTTTCGAGTGAGAGGCTGACATGAAATTTGTGTGGATATGGATGGGTTTCGGACGTTTGCTTTAAATCAGCGACAGCAGCTGATCTTAGCTTGAAGTATTCATTGGGGGAGATCTCCTCTTCCAGTTCAGCGGAAGATTTTTTCTTTTGACCGGCTTCTGGAGTCTCAGTAGCTAAGCGCGTTGCCTCCTTCTCCGCCTTCTCCTTAGCCTTTTGCTCAGCTTTCAGACGGCGTTTCAGCTCACTGCAATTATAATAATATATATAAAAAAGAGCATCCGGATATGTTCTGGTTACCAACAGTTTTGTGCGTTTGCTCGGGGCCAGCTGCATGTCGGTCACATGGTATAATCTCGTTGCTGTCACCGTTGGTTGTTTATGTGATGACAAATACACCAAATGCCTAACTATCTTACGAGCAATCATTTTGATTGATATTATTATATTTATGACGACTATGTCATCCGCTATTTACCAACGAAGCAATTCACCTTAACCTCACAGTGAGCGAGCTTGTTGGCCGCCTTTTGATATTGGGATTGACTTTCGAGTTAATGGAATGATTACATATACTTACTTCTTGGACAGTTCACCAGTTGCAGTAGCCATGCCGATGGCGTGTTACGAGTTCCGGCTTATTATGAGTTCAGAAAACAGTAATATACAAATAAAGTATACGAATGCGCCACACACACTCTGAGCAAATTGAAATGATATTAATATACAATAAATACCGATATATCGATAAGTAATTTTATATAGATATATGCTAATATTGGCAAATTGCCGCGTTGCCAACGAGCGTGAAGCACGTGTTGCTGGCAAATCAGCTGTCTTCTTTCGGTAAGATACGGCAGCGCTATAAAAATTAGGTTGGTGATCGTGAGTGTAAATGTCGTGATTATCGTTTAGAAATAAATTGAACGTTTCCCAATAGTTGTAATACCCAAATACATACAAAGCCGAACTTCATTCGAAATGTCAAATACTTATTAGAACACTTTCCGGGCACTCTTCTGTTAGATTTTATACAACACACTTCAAATTAGAAAACTTATTCCATCTGGGTAGGGGCAAACTAATATTTTCACGGACACATCGCCAATCAGCAGGTGAAATTGTGCCGGGTTACCAAAACCTGAGTGGTAAAGTAGAAAAAAATTGGAAAGTAATATATACAAGCAAACGTTTCTGATACCTTTCAAGCCTATATAGCTGACGAACTATTATATTCGTCAAAAACTAAAAATAAAAATAAAAAAAAAAAAAACAAAAAAAAATATATATAAATTCGTGTTACCACTGAGCATAAGCCATGGTAACGGTAGGACTACTGTCGAACCTGCTTGGCGCCCGCGGCGTTGGCAGCAGCGTTGTCTGCATTATAGCGCGCATCGCCAGCCCTAGAGTTAATCTCAATCTAAATCCACGTTGCCTCAGCTTCCTGGGCAGCATCAGCAAGGGCAGTGGCAGACCATCAGCGTCACCATTATCCACATCAACATTGCCTTCAACTACCACGACAGCAACAACAACAATACTGTCGCCGCTGCTTATCGCCAAATATCGCAGCTATGCGCGCCTTAGCACTAAATCCAATTCGCACTGTGCCAATGCCAACAAGACGGACACCAAATCCTCATCAACGGCCACCGTTTCCAGCACCAACGAGCTGTTTGGCGACGCAGCCAATATGGGCTTATTCGCCAAGTTCAAGCATATGTATAAGCAATATTGGTATGTGCTTATACCTGTACATGTGATAACATCAATCGGCTGGTTCGGTGGCTTCTACTATCTATCAAAAAGGTAAGCAACTGCCAACCGCTTCTACAATTCTATATACAATTATTTATTGGATAACAGCGGCGTAGATGTGCCAGCCTTACTGCAGTACTTACACCTAAGCGAGACCATCATTGAGAAGGTGCAAGGCTCAGATATGGGACACTATGCCATTGCCTATCTGTGCTATAAGGTGGCCACGCCGGTGCGCTATGCCATAACATTGGGTAAGTGCTAACAAAATAATGAATATAATAATAATAGAAGATTGATGAGTGTATGTTGATTTCTTTTAGGTGGCACCACGGTATCCATTAAATATCTTGTGCAGTGGGGTCACATCAAGCCGATGCCAACCAAGAGCCAATTGATTAAAATGTACGAGGAAACAAAGGCCACGCGCGCCAGTGCCAAGGCCAACAAGGATGAGAATCACAAATGATCAACGGTTTTATGGCGCCTTCGTTGCCGCCTATTGTCGTTGTCACTTGCCATTCGGCGTTCAGTTGGCTAGTTGTATTTTCATGTTAAGCTGTTGCACGTTTATTAAGGCAAATGTCGTTTCTGGATTTTATCTTCTCGCCCAGAGGCACCTGTAAACATACATCCGGATAACATATTTTTAACGCTGCTGCATCCGTTTGAGAGAGCATTACACATAAATGAATATTTGCTATATATATATATATATATATATTTTGTAATAATACTTTTGCATATTGTTTTTGTTAGTTACGAAATCATTGCCCATTGTCGTATGCAAAGGAGAACCATACTCACACACATGCAGAGCAGCATGCATACAGGTTACACACATTCACACACACACACACATTCACGGACACACAAATAGAACCAAGGGTGAGCCAGCCTCCGATATAAACTAGAAGGAATGTAGTATATTTTCGAAATGTAATTGACATAGTTATCGATAAAAACCCAAACTAGTATAAAACGTAAGCACTTGCTTGTCTCTTCCTTTGAATCAATTACACGTTATACTCATCACTGATCGTCAGCTGTCCAATCAGAAGACATTCGCAATGGCCATAGCAATTGGCACACGACTTGCTGATATGGCGAAAATCTATATATAGCTATCTCACTCTAGATCGTGAAATTCCCAAAAAAAAAATGTCACAAAATAATTAGACAGGAAAGACTTTATCGCGTCTCTCTTCTAACTTACTTTATGTTACCGCCAACCTCAGTTTCCACAGCAAAAAGAAAACTATTTCAATTGGATGTTGTTTTTTTGCATTTTGTATTTCGTTATCATTTTTTTTTTTTGGTTTTTTTATTATTTTTCATTTTTTTGTTTGTAACGTTAGTAAAATATCCAACAATTATAATTGTAACTAATAGTTAAGCCAGAAAAAATATATATAGTAGTAGTAGTTGTTGTTTCATTCTTTTACAAATAAATAAATAATGTGTCTTGTTTTTTTTTTAGTGTTTATGCTTGGTGTAGGTGTAGCTGTAGCTGTTTGTGTGTGTTTGTTAAGTTATAGCAGCGTTTAACATGTGTGGGCAAGTGTGTTTATTGTTTGAATCTCGCTAGTTCGGGGCACAAGCAACATTATGTACACATACATATGTATTTCGGTTGCTCTCTATGTAACATTTACATAAATACAATACAATAAATAAATAAATTACATAAATTAAATAGGCAACAAATAAGGTAGAAATAGTAAAAAAAAAAATTATATATATAGATATACATATGTATAATGTATGTGCGTGTGTGAGGTGTGTACGGACTTTTAGGGGGGGCATCTGGGTAACACGGAAAAATATCAACTAAAGTACATACAAAAAAATTTTTAACATATAGATA
Organism: Drosophila mettleri; assembly: GCA_035047625.1. Taxonomy (NCBI): domain Eukaryota; kingdom Metazoa; phylum Arthropoda; class Insecta; order Diptera; family Drosophilidae; genus Drosophila; species Drosophila mettleri. The sequence goes on from JAWNPI010000109.1 coordinate 14,870,371, forward strand.
AAAAAAACAAGGTTCTTTGCATCGCCAGATACAATGTCTATAGCTTTGAGACTAGTTTGATGTTCAAATCGAACGTTGAACGCGGCGGACGATTGGATTGATTTCAATTTGATTGGAACAAAAAGTTTGCAAATGTTTACTTTATAATTTGTTTGCTTTGTTGTGTGTTGTGTTTGCTTAATGTTTGATAGTTGGTGTTTTTATTTCGTGCTATGTTCATCATTGTAATTATATAATATATAATTGGCTGCTAGCATTTATCATAAGTACGTTTCACAATGCAGCTTCAGTTAGTTTTTTTTTTGCTTTTGTTTTTATTTTCTCTTTAATATATATTTTTCTTTTATTTCTGCTTCTCGCACTTCACGCCAAAATATTCTTTGTCGTCTTCTTTTTATATTTGTTTAATAACTAATCATTTGCTAAAAGCTTTTTGTTTTCGCTAGTTATGATGAGTGAGTTATGATTGTGTGACTTGTGTTGCGCCTGTGTGTGTGTGTGTGTTCTTTTGTATTATGGAGCTGCGCTTCTAAGCGCCCCTTAATTTCCCCTTATTTACTGCATTTATTTTTTGTTTCTTTTTATTATTACTGATTAATGATCTAACCACTTGCTTGTTGCTCTTGTTGTTGTTGCTTTTTATGAAATATATACTGATATACATTGCACAAGTTTTGTTGAATTCTCAAATTAATATTTGACTTCAATTCATTTTTTAGCATTTGTTGTTTTTTGTGTTTTTTTTTTTTTTTATCTTTCGATTGTATGTTTGTTTTTAATTTAGTTACATTTTTTACACAACCACTTTACACGACTTTCGGCAAACCATATTATCGCAACTCTTGCTTTAATATGTAGCTTGGATTGGCCATGGCTCAGCTGTACATATTATATATATATATATATAAATATATATATATATATATATTTATATATATACTTATGCATATAAATATATACATTTATATATGCAATATATAAATAGATATATACATACATATATATATATATATATATGATATACATAGTGTTAGTGCTTGGGCTTTTTCTGTATGTTTATATATATGTATATATTCATTGGGAGGGAGGATGGATCAAAATTTGTTGTAAAGACGCTGAGAAAACAAACACAAGTATATGCCAGAGAAATGCAAGAAAAAATTTTGTAAAAATAACAATTTTGTTGCTGTTCTTGTAGGATAGTGTATCTTTTTTTTTTTTTTTCCTAACTTTTCTTGCTTTTGGGTTTTTTTTATGTTTAGTTAAGAGCTTTTTCTGTTTTCTGTTGTTGACCGTTTGCTGTTTTGGCTTGCCGAAAGCTGTGTTACATAAATTGTTGAATTCCATTCTTTTGTTCGTTCTTTTGTTTTCTTGGCGTTTTTATATTCTTATTTGGTGTCTGTTTAGGGTGTTATCCATCTCTTATATACATCATTCGCCTCCAACGATCGCCAAATACATGCTGTGCCTTCCAATTTACCATTGCTGTTTGCAATTGGATTTGAGTTAAGAATTAGTTTATAGTTAAATTTAAATTTACGCACGTTTGCAAATTTGCAAAATTCTACGAAACATTTACTAGGTGTTTGACTTTGCTGTTGTTATTGCACTTTCTTGGTTTTGTTTTTTTTTTTTTTTAGTTATTTTAGTTTTAGTTGTTTTTTTTTTCTCTTTTTTTTTTTAGTTGCAGTTGATGGTGTTGCAGTTGCTTTTGGTGTTGTGGTTGTCGCTATTGATACTCATTGCATTCAATTGCCAAGGATGTTGGGGAGTAGTTAGTAAGTTAGTTTTACGCTCGTTCGTAGAATAAGATATAGGCACTGGATGAAACGAGACAGTTTTCGGGTATAGCATCGCTAACGCTGCAATAAATACGATGTTGAATATCGAGAATTACATTCAAGAACGCAAATGTACCTATTATCATTGAACTCATGCCACTTCTGTGAGACTGGATGTTTACAGATTGCCACGTAATGACCACCAGCCGTTGAGCCTGTAAATCAACGTGTGTGATTAGTAATTGCTGCTCGGTTTGATCGATTGGAACATACCCATATGATTGGAGATCGCATAGAGCGAATAATGCACATTCGAATTTGCGTTTGCCCCATATGAGGCCATGTTAAGCTCCCGATCCGCCGTCGGAAACTCGACAATATTCGAGAGCTTACTCCAGCGCGTTTCTGAGAAACGTTTTAGATCTGAAATAAATAAGAGAAGCAAATGAAAATATATATTTAGTTATAAATCCTATTGAGTTCTACTTACGTATCACCAAGTATTTGGGGAAACGCTGTATGGTAAAGCTTTTGGTACATTTTCGGCGCGTCTTGCATTTGGAGCACGTGGGCATCTCGTCGCCGTCTAGCACCTCCTCTCGTATGAACAGATCTAAGCAGGCCTCCAATTTGCAGCGCGATGACGATGGTAGTGGCACACTCAAATCCCAGAACGGGTCAAAAGTAACGCTCGTATTGCCGCATGTTGTGCACTTCAGTGTGCTCTTCAATTGACCAACAAACAAGTCTCGTATCAGGGAATTCTCATGCCTCGCATACCACTCCCAAGTCAGATCGGCCTTCTTATTGTCGCTACAATTGAATGGAAAATTATTATGATTGAATCGATTTGATCGGTTAAAGCACTCACCTGAGATTATCGTCAATGTTAAGCGTTTCGCCTTTGACGCCGCTGTTAAGCGCCGAATGTAGCGAGTCAAGAAAGAAGCGCAGAAACTCTTGCGCATCCTGTTGATTGTAGTCGCTATACATGCGATGTTTCGTCGAAAAGGCACGCTTCAGTTCCATTGGCGTTACACTGTGCACATTTGTCGTCCACATTTCCTGTATGAGTTTGGCAAATTCTGTAAATCAAAATAGACACATAAATAACAATTTCAATTTACAAAACGAAAAATCAAATTGAATGAAATTAATTGTTGAGAATGGAGGGAGAACTTGCCATGTAGTATTTGCTGATCCTTGGAGGTTGCCGTGCGCGTGTTGGCATGATGGGCGCGCAGGAAGCGCGTCAGCTCAGTCGTGTGACTCAGGCATTGGATGACCGAGTTCATGAAGCAAGTGTTTCCAATATTTCTCAGACCGCATAGACCTGTGGGCGATGGGATTCAATCAAAATGTTAAATTATTAAAAGCCATTGGAGTTATTATAGCTAACTGGGCGTGGCCCAAAAGGCACTCCCCAATTCGGATGGCGTATTATGAATTTGTCTTCTTCGCGTTCGATTGACGGCCGGCATTTTGAATGGTTTTGAGATCTAATTTATGCGTTTGTGTATTTGGCTCACTGTGTCAACTGGCATACTGGAATAATCTAACTGACATCTATTACCAACGCACCGAGCACAGCCTACTTAAGGGCTAACTAAAGCAAGAGTATTATAAATAAATATATCTGCATATCAATCAATCTCTTACATATGTATTATATATAAATTATGTTATATATATTATACATATATATATATTTTATACGAACGAATTTTATTATTGTCTAATGCTTGTCGAACAAAACGTAAAGCCTACTGCTTTAACATTATTATTCGTATAAATTCAAATGGCACACATTTTCTCAAAGCATATTTGAAAAATTTAACGGATATATAGTTTCTCTTTCTACATATTTCGACTGGTGCTAATCGTGGCTAGGCGGCAGTTTTATGGGATTAAGGGTATATTAATATAGGCTGGATAGATTGCTACTTACCCTCGAACTTCTCGTCGCGGCTGCTTTTGTAGCCATCGTCGAGGCTATTATGCTTATTGCTCAGCGCCGATGAGCCAATGGAAGAGGATGTCGCGTTGCTACTATTCCGTCCGGTGTCCCGATCCCAGTAGCGGCTGGACGTTGGCGAAACGGGTGGCAACACTGAACGTGCGCTGCTTGTGGTATTGCGTGCCACCTGCACAAAACACACAATTTCGATTTATCGATACATAACATACAAAGCGGGAGGAAGTAAAACGAAAATGCAATGATCAAATTACAGTTAGTTATTCAAAAGCAGCGAGCAATCGATCATTAGAAATGGATGCATTTATCGTTATATATTGACTGGCGGTTGGTTGGTATCAGTGTGAGAGCGAGCAAGTGAGTGTGGGAGTGTGTGAGAATGTGAGCATGTAAATGTGCGCGTGTATATGTATGCATGTGTACGGCGCATAACAATAAAACAGAATAACTAAACAGGCATGCAAACTTAACGAAAACTTAACGACTAATAATAACATGGCGGTTAAATCAAGCGCGGGTTAGCTCAACGAAATAAGGCAGACAAAATGAAATTAATATCGAAACGATTATTTTTCTTTTATCTCAATCGATAAAAAAAGAAGCAAAACGAAACCAAAATCCAATTAGAAATCAATTCCTACCTACACGAAAACATATATTTATATATATATATATATATTATTTGAATATATACATTTAAAAGGAAAACTACAACAAAAACAAACACTCACACAAAGAAAGACAGACACAAAATAATGATTTTTTTTTTGCTGAAAATTAAAAGTTTTAACGGTGTTGTGGTCTGTGCTGGTGATAAGGATGGGCATGAACACGCAGGGGCAGCAGCCCCTTTGGCTATTGCTTAAAGTTTACATAGTTGAATAAACCATAAACTAAAACACATAATGAGAGAAAGAGAGAGAGAGAGAGAGAGAAAGATAGAGAGAGAGAGCGAGCGAGAAAATGGGCACTGGGCGCCTACCCCAAAGTTAGTTGGGCGCCACTTACGCTGTCATTGGCCGTGACGCTGCTGACTGCGGCGGCGACAGGGTAGGCAGAGTAGGCGCTGGTTGAGTTAGCAACAGCTGCTGCTCCGTGCGCCGTGTCGTTGTTGTAATGATGGTGCAGATTTACCTTGTGAATGCTGGACGCGGAAATGGCCGCTGTCGTTGGCGGCGTCATTGCTGCTGCTGCAGTTGTTGTCGCTGTTGAAGTTGCCAGCGCCGTCACCGCACCATCCACATTGTTCGCCTTGGCCAGCAGGCCGTGGGCAATGCGACTGGCCGATTTGCTCATGGGCGCTACGGCTGCGGTTGTTGCCGTAGCCGTTCCTGTCGATGTCGCAGCGCTGCTGTTGTTGCTGCTGCTGCTGGTGCGATATGCGGCACGTGTCAACGAGCTGCTATAGCCGGCCGCAATGCGCGCATTTTCCAGGTCACCGCTGAAACGCTGCTGCAGATTGCTGCTGCTGCCGCCAGCAGTGGATGATGTTATTTCTGCTGCCGCCGCTGCAGCTGCTATTGTTGTCGCTTTTACAGCTGCCGTCGCAGCACCTGTTGCTGCTGCTGCTGCTGCTGTTGTGGTTGCTGTCGTTGAGGCCGCTGCATTATTGCGCAACGGCGCCGGTTGCCGCTTTTGCTCGCTGAGATTATTAAACTTCTCAATCGATGCCTTAATGCTGAGCGAATCGATGCCGTAGCGGCGCGCATTGCTGCTGCTGCTGCTGCTGGCGCTATTCTCGCGCTCGAGGCGCTCGCGTTCCCTTTCCCGCTCCTTGGGCCGCTGCTCGCCATTTGTGTGCTTGTAGCTGTTAAACTTCTCATAGCTGGCCGCAAAATTTGAATTGGAGAACGATATTATTGTGGACTTGGGCCGCATCGACCGCTGGCCACTTTGCTTATCTCCGCTCAGCTGCTGATTGCGCAGCTGCAGTGGCGGCGTTATGGGCTTAAAGTAGCAAATGTTTGCCATCTTTTGCCCAGATGTTATTGCTCCAGATGCGGTTGTTGTTGTTTTTGTTGTCGTTGTTGTTGTTGTTGTTGCTGTTGTTGTTGCTGTTGCTATTGTTGTGGTTGTCGCCGCTGCTGTGGTGGTCGGTATTTCATCGCTATCTATGTAGCTAATGTCATCGTGTTGCTGTTGATGCTGGCGTTGCATGCTGCTGCTGTTGTTGTTGCTGTTGTTACTGCTGCTGCTATTGTTATTATTGTTATTATTGTAGCTGCTATGACTGTTCATCGCGCTGTGATTGTTATTGCACTGCAGCACAATTGGTTTCAGTTTGCCAGCCGCAAGTCGTCCAGCTGCAGTTGCAGCTGTTGCAGTTACTGCTGCTGCTGAGGATGTTGCTGCAGTTGCTGCTGCAACTGTTGCTTTCTGGCCCAATGTCAGCTGTTGTTTACTACTATGACTATACTTGATATCAATCCTGTGGACGGCTGAGTTGCCAGCGGTTGTTGTTGCTCTGTTTGTGTTTGCCGTGCTGCTGCTACTGCTGCTGGTGTTCGTGTTGGTGTTGGTGTTGGTAATGGTGTTAATATTGTTGCTGTTGCCGCTCGTGCCGCCCGCTTTATTGCCATTAAGCGTCGTCGTTCGACGCATGTCACTCACTGCAATGTCGGTGCCCAGGCCGTTGGCTAATTCGGCTGTTGCTGTTGCTGTTGCTGTTCCTGATGCTGCTGTTGCTGCTATTTTACTGTTGCTGTTGTTATTCTTGTGATCGTCGAGCGTTTTGTTGCGCTTGTGCGTCTTGCCAGCTGGCGTCTGTTTGAGCGTCACCTGGGCATGCGCCAAATCGCACTCGGCCTTGAGGAAGCTGGGATCCTTGTAGCTGGATACCAGAAAATAGCGCTGATTGGCCGCCCGCACCGGATTGACGTTGCCAACTGCCAACGCACGTCCACTACTGCCGCTTGGCCCGTTGCTGGCGGCGTATTTGAGTGCTGTCGCTTGCTTCTGTGTGGCGCCGCCAATGCCAAGGCTGACTCCCGTTTTCAATGACTTGGAGTTACGCTGATGTCCCAGTCCCAGTCCTAGTCCCAGTCCCAGTCCCAGTTGCTGTTGACTATGACTACTGTTGCCTCTATATTGCTGTTTCTGTTGATGCTGCTGGTGTTCGTCTGCTGCCGCTGCCGCTGCAGCTGCTGCTGTTACCGCAGTGTTTGCCTCGCGCTGCAGTTTGGACGCTGGAATCTTATGGAATCCTCTGGTTTTCTTAATGTCTAACATCATTCAACAGCTCCTTATCGTGTAGTGGCTGCTGATGCTGCTGCTGCTGCTGCTTCAACTGCTGCTAGTAGCGCTTACACACGCGACGTAATGCTAATCTGGATATCAGTTTCTTTTATATATAAATATATATATATATTATTTTTTATCTATTCCTGATTGGTGTTTGTATTTGTAATACTTTTATTTCAATCGCCCCGATTTTTACTTATTTATTTTTATTTTTTTCTTTATTATTATTATGCTTCAACGGTTCTTTTGTTGTTCTTGTGTTTGCTCAATTTTTTTTTTCATCGAATTTGAAAGGTGTGTTGTGCTTACCAAAAATACATACTCTCAAAACTAGCTTATACACACATTTGGACTGTTTGCAAATACGAACTACTGCGTTAAACTAAAATTTGTCAAATATGGATGCTTTGAACTTTGTTTGGAACGCCTGCTGCCTAAATTATTATCGATTCGATCAGTTCTACTAATTACAGTTGCAGTTGCGTTATCGATAATATATACACAGACATACATATATATATACATATATGTACACACATATATAATATATATATTAATATATACATATATATATATTTATATATGCATATGTATATCTATATATATATATAAATATATATATATATATATTTATGTATGTTTATATATATATATATTTAGAGAGCGAGCGAGTGAGCGAGACAGAGAGAGATTGATTTTTGGTTTCGATTGCTCTGGGTTCAATAGTTATTTGATTTTTGACCTCGTCAGGTTTTGAGAGTTAATAATCAAGTGAGTTAGTTTGGTTAGTTAAAAGGGGCGCGCACTGTGAGAGTGTAGCTAAAAATATATAGAAATACACACATATATATATATAGATGTAGTTCGATTAATTGAGGAATGCGTGTAAAGGTGTTTAGCCACGAAACGAATAATAAAAAAAGCCAGATCGTAAGAAAAAACCAAAACAGAGAACATGGATCAAGAAAGAAACAATATATAGAAGATGCCAAGTGAGATTCCAGTATATGTATAAATATATACATTTATATACATATACATATTGCCAGTTGGTATAAATTATTAATAATTATAATTCATAAGTATTTCATGATTTTTGATTGCTTGGCCGACCGACCGCAACCGCAGCAGACCTATTAATACATCCTAACAAAAATGGTCCAGGAATGGGATTAGGTTGTGGGTTTATGTTTTTGTTCATCTTGAAAGCAAGGCAAAAGCAACAATGCATAAATTCACATACACACGCACATACAAGCACTTAGGGCGCGCAAAATTCAAATATCGATAATTAGTTGAACTGTTAACGGTTATCGCATTATCGCTTGACAGCTGGTCGTCCTGGGTGGCAGCCCTGGCATGCGATTAGTAATTCAAATTTGTTAACATTTCTATTATTATTGTTATTATTATTATTTTTTTTTTTTTTTGGTTTTTCTTAATGCCTGTCAGGTGCTCAGATATCCTGGCGATTTTTTTAACTTTCAGCATTGTTTACCTTGCTGCGCGCAGCGGCGCCCTCTGCCAGCGTCAGCGTTGCTGTGGCACTGACATCACCATCGCCATCAGCATCTCCATTGACATCACCGTTGGCATTGGCCCTAGCCTTGGCAAGTGTAACCGTTGCGGTCAAATTGTTAACATCGGTCAACGCAGCTGACGCCGCATCGTCTGTGGTGTCCGCTGCCGTCACGCTGGAGCTGTCATAGATGGCATTACGCTTGGGCGAAGTTGAGAGCAGCGAGAGTCCATTCAGCTTCGCGTCCAACCCATTGCTGCCCGCCTCCGTCGACGCATGGCCATTGGTGATGATTGTGGGCGATGTGGTGGCAGCTGCAGTCACATCCTGTACGGCATTACGACGCGTTCGATTGTTGCGCAGCGTAAAGGTGGCCGTCGGCACATCGCCACTGCTGCTGCTGGCGCTTATCGTGTATCTGCCGGAGCCACTGCGTTGCCTGGTTGTGTTTGTTGTTTCGCTTGCACCTGAATCGCCGCCGGCATCACTACTGCTGCTATACAGGCGACTGTAGCGGCTGCTGCGCGGCCTATCCACTGTCACGGTGCAGGTGGCGCTGCTATCATTGCTGCTTTTGTTGTTGCTGTTGCTGTTGCGGTTGTCAGTGTCGGCTTCATTGACGGCCGATCTGGAACGTGACAGTTCACAGTTGGGTTTATAGTTGGCCGGACTGTACTTTTCGTACATATCCAGGGCGGATGTGGCAACAAAATGTTCTAGGGATGATGATGAGCATGAGCTGGACAAACGTTTCGATCTGCTACCGTTAGATATCGCATCATTGCCATCTGCACGCTTTTTGTCGATAGCAGAGTCTCGACGATACTTGGAGCAACCATCGTCATTCTTTGTTCCCGCTGCGGTTGTTGTTGATGTGCCTGTCGAGCTCGCTGATGATCTAATTGATCCTCCATCGCCATTCGATGTTGTGCCTTTTGCTCGACGCGGCAACTGAACGGTTTTTTTTTTTTTTTGCATGTTTTTTTTTCGTGTCGTGGTTGAAACATTTATACAGATGTGTGACATTTGAATGCGATTTAGTTGGTTGTGATATGACGGCAACGGTAACGGTTAACGATCACAATTTTATATGTGTTTTCATGGATGGGCAGCAACACACAAACCAAATTAAATTTTTGTTTCAACAAAAAACAAAACGAAAGATAAATAAGTAATATAATCAACTCAAAAAAATAAAAATAAAACAAAGAAAGAAAAATCAATATAAAGAAGAGCATAAATAAATGCAATTGCAATAAAAATTACTATCAATGACAAACACTTGAATTTTCACTGAAAAAGTTTCTCTCTTTTTAGGTCGCATTCACATGTTCTTAGCGTATTTAACATGCACTTAGCACTTGGGCAACTGCATGACAAAAGCTGTCAGACACTTCGCATAGCCCAGCTAAGCAACTTATCGCTGTAGTGTTGCCAACATTTTTGAATTTACAACAAATTTACAACTATGAAGTTTAACATACATATAAAATGTCTGTGACATGTGGATAAATATACATATGTATATATTTTTTGAAAAACAAAATTCATTCACTTGCATATTTCAAGTCCCGAAAAAATTGGAATCGTAATTTTCAATTATACGTCGCTTGGAATCTATTTTGGGCCTCATTTTATATATATTATCTACTATATGTACGAAATCATTAAATATATATAAAATATAATATTTAGCAAACATAAACGTTGTTTTTTTTTATATCAACAAAGAAAGTGTGACAGAGATAGATAGATAGAGGTAGGTGGCTGACAGAATTAAGAATTATTCACAATTTTAACATCAATTCGAACCGAATTGTTTTTATATTTTTAGCTGATTAACGTGAATTCAGTTAATTCTTCTATTTATTTATTTTGTTGCTTTTTATCAAAATAGCTTTCAAGAGTACAGACCGACAGATACATATATATATGTAAATACGCATATGTGTATATTTGTAAATGATTAATGATGTCGACAAATAGCGCCGATGACTTGCACAATTTAAAAGCTGATAGACAGTCAATTCGTTATCGTTATCGATAAGTCATGTGCAAATTAATTGATTAAATGCCTCACGGGCTTCTCCATGCTGCTTATATGTATGTGCTCACATGTATTTATTGCCAAAACGACACAGACACTCACTCATGCACGCACGCACGCACTCACATACACACACACACACACACACACTAACAATGCATCTTTGTCAAACATATTGCGAATTTTGAACATTTAAACAAACGTTTTCATATGTAGATAGCACAAGGGCGAACCTTCTTCTTCTTGTTGTTGTTGTTGTAATGGGGGCTGTTGTTGCAATTGGTGTTGATGTTGCTGCTATTGCTGTTGGTCCCATTGGAACAGTGCCAACAAGTGGTTTGACTTGGCGAAAACATTCCATTGCCATGGCGCGACGGGTGGGTCTATGTTTGTGGTCATGACGCATACGCCGCCTTATCGCAGCTTTCAACACACACACAACACACACACGCGCACTTACTCACACATACACATATTACGAGGCAAGAACAACATCAGAGCGAAAACAAATGACAAGTTAGCAAAACTGAAAATGTAACTTCAAAATGCCGCCAACTGTCAAACAAGTGTCACAAAAAGAACGGTAAATACACGGTTAAAGCTCTAGAAGGTACGCACATGTATGCATGTATATATGTATATAAACATATATATGTGTTTGTGTGTGAAGGGTAAGGGAGTCCTGGCATGCTTCTAAGCAAAGCCAAAATGGGTGTGCCTGGCCATACACGTATGCATATGTAAACACATGTTCGTGTGCGTATGTGTGTGTGTGTGTGTGTGGACAGAGTTGGGTGTGTTAAGTGGGTTGTAGGTGTATGTCAATGGGCTACTCATGACTTTTGGATAATGAACAACATGAAACGCCCAGTCAAAGCTGATTAAAAATTGTGTCTGTTTTTTTTTTTTTTTTTTTTTTTTTGTTTTTTATCTTCTTTTCTTTTTATGCTAAACACATACAAATACATACATGAACGTACGCACAGCAACAATCAATTTTCAAGCCAAACATGTAAATACATGCTAAATGGGCGGTTCCGTATTTGCTTTCAATTGATTCGATTTCTTTTCCTAAATTTGTTCATGTTTAAGTAAGTTATTAAATGAGTCAAGTCAATATTCAGACCAAGTTTAGCATTCTCTAAGTTTTCAACTAAGATCCACATCCCATCATATAGCTCGGGCATGACAATCGGACAATATAAAGTTTATATTTTAGATTACTTAATATGCATTTAATGGGAACTGAACACCGAGATCAATTAGTATCTCATATTTATTAATCGGAACAGATCCCATATATGTATGCCAAAGGTGCTCATACAAATATAGAAGTGTATGTGTAATCCATATATGACAGCTATAAATACACATACAAAGACGACACACATGAATCCTTGACCATTACAATAGGCAACTGTAGTTTAAATAGAAAACGCACCAAATGATTTCAATGTTGTGTGTATATATAAATGTGTGTGTGTGTGTGATAGTGCATATGAATGACTTTTGTATTTCGTTCCAAGCCCAGTAAGGAGATTCAAGTACAAGAGTGAAATTTGGGTTTTCAAATGTGAGTCGAGCTCTACTCTAATTGATGTGCATATGCCCAGCATCATACAAATACAGAATACTATATATAAATATATATATATATATATATATATATATGTATATAGAGAGAGCGCTGTTCAGCCATCAATTCAACATCACATATGTATAGATAGATATGATACGATATGCATGTACATTAAAAATTAATCGAAGGAATTAAAATGGGATTGGTACTTTGGGCAGGAGTGGGGAGAAGGGCTAGGTGTGTGGCTAAAGCGATAATAATTAATAAAACTCACTCCGCATCGGCCGTACGAAATTGTATCATAATTGCTCAAATACGATGAACTATTCCGATATCCAGAATTGAGATAAGAACCAGCTCCGCCACTCAGGTACAATGGAGAAGCAATGCTGTTCCGCTGTGTGCTGACGCGGGGCGAACTCGAATATGATGAATAGGAGCTGGGATAGTAGCTGCTCGCGGTGCTGCTGCTGCTGTGATAATTGTAGGCGGATGTGGATGAGCCGGCTCCAGATGTACCCGACCCAGATGATGAGGGCAGCAATTTAGATAGACTGCTGCCGCGATTATCGTAGTAGGTTGAGTTACTTGTGCCGCCTCCGCTGCTTGTGCCGCTAGTGCTGGTCGAGCTGCCAGCGCCACTGGTCGACGTTGTGCCGTAGAGACTGCCACTGCCCGCTGCTGACGTTGACGATCTACGCGGCGAAATCACACGCATATTAGTGGCAGCAGCGTTCTACCGCTTCAATCGGACCAGTTTGCCGTCTTGATTTGCCGTTGTGAATTGATTCGAATTGTTGATTTTATTGTTGTTATTGCTGTTGTTATTGTTGCCGCTACTGTTACTGTTATTGTTACTGCTGCTGCTGCTACTGCTACTATTGGATGGCTGAGGTTGTTACTGTTTTAGCAGAGCGTATTTTATTCTCACCGCTCGCTCGCTCGCGCTATTAATTCTTGTTGCTCTTATAATAATTCCGTAATTGTTGCTCTGGTATTATTGCTGTAAGAGTGAGAGTGAAAGTAGATGCGTGAGTGAGAGTGACTTTCAAAATATTAGCGCGTGAGTTGTACTCACACACGCGCTCATTCACTCACCTTGGCTTGGCTTTGCTTGCAGTTGCTTTGCTTTTTCCTTTATGTTACTGATTATTTACATAGTTTTGTAATTGTTATTTTTTTTATTTTTTTTTTTTTAATGTTGTTGCTTATGCTACATTAAAGACCCGTTATTGTTGCAGTGGAGAATAGGCAAACTGTAAATGAAGAGGAATTTATCATAAGAGACCTTCGATAATACACAGACATTTATACATATATAAATAAGTGCTGACTAACAATTACATCTGATTACAAATTTCATAAACGAATCACTAACTTAATATCGCTGCCGACGTCGCCCACTTCGTCATGTCACACTTGTTTACAAAATAACAAAACAACAACAACAAAAATAATAATCACAATACTTGAAATTTCACGACGCTGCAGCTTGTCATAACAACAGCTCAATGCAACTGCCGGCCTCTGTATTTGTGTATGAGCGTGTGCATATTGTGAATGTGAATGTGAATGAGCGAGTGGGGTAGCTATGCGGTAATAGTGAAGTTGTATATGTTTGTTTGTATTAGTTTGTGAGTGTGCGTGTGTGTTTGTGTGTGTGCGTGTGCGTATAAGATGCCGCCAGGCTGTCTGCGGCCCTATACGGCGCGCAATGTCATTGTAACCGAGGAAACCGTTGCTCGGCTGTCATAGTGTGCGTACGTGCGTTTTCGAGTATATGTGGGGTAGGGCGCCACTACCTCTCTATCTCTTTCTCTCCCTCACATACACGTAAACAAACAGACGGACACATGGTCACTATCATATCGATCTCGCGTTCATAAATACAACTACAGTTACAATTACAACTTTGAACATCGCTACAACCGTTGCAGATTCACACATTCCAATTCGCCTTTGTGAAGCAACGATGCCGAAAATCACGTCAAAAATCGAAATTATTATAATTAAAGCAACAAAAAAAAAAAAATTGAAAAAAGGCAAATCTATTTATAAAAGCGCTTAAAAGCACACGCACACACACACATACACATACAGCTGGTTGGCGCTGGCGGCCACGTTCCCGTTGGTTGGGTGGTGCGGCGGTGGCGGCAGTAGTAAAACAGCGCTGCTGTGCTGGCCTATAAGCGCCATATGTGCAAATGAAATAGCAATATTGATATTGGCGACAGCGACACACTAAACACACACACATACACCAAAAGGCGACGAACACAAACACAAACACATACATATGTACATATGTACGTATATATACGCGGCCAAGCAAGCAACGTACGAATTACGCAAAGTGAAATATCTTTCTCAAAAATGGAAAGTGGAAAAGTGACGACTATGATTGTGATTTTCGCTTTAGAACTCGAACACTTTAATATAGATGTTTAATTATGGAAACACAATGCCTTGGCAAGCAATATATTTATTTATAAAATTCATCATTCAAGCACAATCTACTCACGACGTTTGAAAAAAAATTGTATACGTTTAATTGTATCAGCTCTTGACACACACACACACACATAAAAATAGACAAAAATTGCACTGACTGAGCTTCTTTACATGGTAATAACTTATATTATTGGCTTTTATATGCAATTTTCAGCCCACAGCACGCAGAACTCACTTAAGAGCGAGTCAGTTTTGCAAGCGAACTACCGAAATTTAGAGTTGCCTCTAATTGATTATCGATAAATGATTTGCTATCGCATAGTAAAATCAAAAATGATCGACTTTAGTGGCCATCACATACAACAGAAAAAGTGGCAACACCGCCGTGTATATACATTTTAAGAGAAAATTTTGTTCAGGTGTGAAAAGTTCTTGCATTTAAATATCGTTAAAAAATTTATGAAACTGAAATACAAATGAATATCTAATTAAGCAAACATCTGCTATTGATATTGCTAATGCACTTGCAGCGCGTTAAACCGTATTTACTTAATTACGAATAATACACTAGCCGCAAATTGTCGCGTCGCATTACATACAGTGCTGCCAACTTTTGCATTAGAAAAAAGCTATCTCGGCGAAATTCGCTAATATTTACACTTATGAATATTACCAAGCAAATAATTAAATACAGTTAGCAACATGACGTATACAATGGTTAAAAACTCATTATTCATGGTTATTAAATTACTTTTCTTTCAGCTAGACTGTGTATCACCGCCGTACCATATATATTACAATAATTTTTGCGGATCTGGATATTAAACAGCTAAATCTAACCGGAAAAGGCTGAGTGGCCACCACTTTAGCCTGCGCCGCCGCCAAAGTCGTCACACAAAATGAAGTGAGTTACTAAATAAATAAAATTAATGAAATTGCAATTGAAACTTAAACATAATGTTTTTTACAACAATAACATCTCATTCTCGGCTTTCTCTTTCCAATCTATAGTAAACCAAAAGGCACAGCGGTTTTTTGTTAGTTTTCTGAAGTTTCAATTTGTCTCGTCATTATCATCATCCGCATTGCCATCGTAATTTTTAGCAGGTTTGTCTTATTACCACCCATATACCGCCAGAACCGCCCGCCCGCCCAGCTAGCTTTTGTGAGAAACCTTGTATAAAAGTTTGGTTACTGGATCATCTTTATTGTGCACAGGAAATTATTCTTCATATTCCTAACCAACACACATACACAGACAGACGCATACATATTTAGGTAAGTCCTAGTCTCCTAGAAGTATTCTTAAAAAATCGAACTAAATAATTGACATCTTATGATCTGCAGTTATGTCATCGACCGCGGGAAAACGTAAGGAAATATACAAATACCTGGCGCCATGGCCACTATACTCCATGAACTGGAGTGTCCGGCCAGACAAACGTTTCCGCCTTGCCTTGGGTAGCTTCATCGAGGAGTACAACAACAAAGTGCAAATCATAAGCCTGGACGAGGATACCAGCGAATTTAGTGCTAAGAGGTGAGAGATGGGAATAAAGTGAAAATACAGTCAAGAATTTTAAGTTTATCAAGTAATTAACTTGAGCTAAAATAAATAAGATTAGAATTAAGTAGAATTTTCATTAAATTTACTTGCTGCTGTATGCCATATGTAGAGTGAAATTGTCTGCAACCAAACAAAACAAAACAAAACAAAATCTCACAGAAGCTATATATAGGCTTTTGCTGCTTCTGAAAGCTTCTTCAAAAGCTTTTTATAATAAATTATTTTATTTACAGCACATTTGACCATCCATATCCGACTACAAAAATCATGTGGATACCAGACTCGAAAGGCATCTATCCCGATCTGTTGGCCACCAGCGGTGATTACTTGCGTGTTTGGCGCGCCGGTGAACCGGATACCCATTTGGAGTGCGTTTTAAATAATAACAAAAATAGTGATTTTTGTGCGCCGCTTACATCGTTTGACTGGAATGAGGTAGATCCAAATTTAGTTGGCACCTCATCCATCGATACCACATGCACAATATGGGGCCTGGAAACAGGGCAGCCGCATGCTCGCGTCTATGTGGCTGGGCATGTTAAGACGCAGCTGATAGCGCACGACAAGGAGGTCTATGACATTGCATTTTCACGTGCCGGCGGAGGACGGGATATGTTTGCCTCCGTTGGTGCCGATGGCTCAGTGCGCATGTTTGATTTGCGTCATCTGGAGCACTCGACCATTATCTATGAGGTAAGAGTCAATAAATACCTGAGTTATTTTATGTGAATAATTAAACATTTTTATTGAATAGGATCCTGCGCACACTGCACTGTTGCGTTTAGCCTGGAACAAACAGGATCCAAATTACTTAGCCACAGTTGCCATGGATTCATGTGAAGTTATTATTTTAGATGTTCGTGTTCCTTGTACACCTGTTGCAAGACTGAGCAATCACAGAGCGTGCGTCAACGGTATTGCGTGGGCGCCGCATAGGTGAGCGATGCATAATAAAATCTTTTAAGACGTCGAAGAATATATATTTTATTGGTTTTACTTGCAGTTCCTGTCACATTTGCACTGCCGGTGATGATCACCAAGCACTGATCTGGGATATACAACAAATGCCACGCGCAATCGAGGATCCAATTTTAGCCTATACAGCTGCTGAAGGCGAAGTCAATCAAATACAATGGGGTGCCACGCAACCCGATTGGATAGCCATTTGCTACAACAAAGCGTGCGAGATCCTGCGGGTTTAAGAGTCAATTTTTTCTTACCACCCATGCCACATGCCCCTTTCCGACCCACACTGCTCTGCCTGTGACTGTGATGTAAGGAAATTGATTGCTGTCACAGACGTCAACATGCACCCGACAACAGCAAAAAGAACAAGAACATCATCGGCATAAACAACAGTAGCAGAAGCACACCAACACCACACAAGGACACACACACATATATATATATTAATACACACACATGCGGATACGAACGTAATGTAGTTGTAGGTTTTGTAGAGGCGCAGCGGAGGAAACACGTTTTAATTTTATATAATATATATAAATGTAAATTTATATATGTATATATATATAAGTATATGTATACATACATATGTATATATATATATATATATATATATATATATATATATATATATATAGTTTTATATGCGGACGTCGATTTATATCCCACAACCGCTAGCTATGGTGTTTGGTCGTCTGTGACTGTCGGTCTACTAACATGTGTGACGCATAGGGCGGAGCAGCCGGGTAATTCTATTAGATTTTAGTTTTTCAATGCTCCTTGTGGCCGGGCCAGGCAGGCACATTTAGCATCTTAGCTTAGTTGGAACATAACGTTATGATATATAAGTCTCAAGGTATAACCAAAATATGTATTGCTATTTGTAATTTATTTGACTCGTTTCGCAACGTTACGCCGAAATGTATGTCTATTGATCCGGACGCTTAGTAATATTTATTGAATTATTTGCTTTTAAAACAATTGTTTTTTTTTTAGTTTTTTTTTTTTTTTTAATTTCAAAAACGAATACACAGATGAAGAAGAAAACAAAGAAAAACAAAAACAATGTCCTACCTCGTTTTCCAACATGTAAAATGTTGTTAACATTTTTGTGTCTAACCGCAGTAAAAAGAAAAATACAAACAAACAACAACTACACACGCATACAAGAAGAACAGACAACAAAAACAAATAAGAGAGAAAAAACAAATGAAAAATGTAAACAAAAAGACGCAATACGACTTTTTTTCGAAATATCTTAATTTTCTGTTCACATATTTTATTCTACGTTTTCTATGGGAACCACAAACCAAAACAAATAACAAAAGGACTTAAGCAAACAAAAAACGCAAATGCAAAGTAAAAAACAAAAAATACTTGTATTTAGAAAACATAAAAGAACTAAACAAAAACAAAAGAAAATAATACAATGCACAACCACAGCTAAATACAATACTTACTATTTAAAATACAACTAAAACAAACAAACAAACAAAAAAAAAACCGAAATATTATATTGAGCGAGAGAGAATACAAGATTGTTGCTATCCAAAAAAAAAAAAACAAAAACAAAAAAAAAAAAAGAAACAAAAAAAAAAAAGACAAAACAAAACAAAAAAAAAACCATAAGAAACATATAAAATATTGACTGCATATGATTACCATTAACTTCACGAAATAAAGCCAGGCCCAGGAATGATCGTACGATCCTTACTCCCGCAGTATAAACTTGTAAGCACTGAACGCAAAAACCAAAACAAAAAGAAAATACAATACGATACTTGCCTTCCTCTTCCCCGATCAAAAACAAAAGAGTAAAAAACATAAATTACAATCCATTTTCTATGGTCGAAACTATAGTGCGCCGCTCTGAGACTGAAATAAACGAGAAACCCCTTTAGAAGAGATGCCTTTCCGTTGGCTCAGAATAAATAACTGTTCAAACTTCAAATGCTAACAAACATATATATATATATATATATAAATGTATATATATATATATATATATATATATATATATATATATATATATATACATTTTACCGATACTGCTCTTGATAATGCGTGTAAATACAGAAAAACCACAATAATTTCTTTTTGAATACTTTCGTTTCTTTTATTGTGCTCATTTTTTTATTCAACATCAAAATCGAAATATAAATATTAATTAATCAACCGAAACTCGTTTTGATACACACACATATATATATATATATAATATATATACTGCGTAGCATGAGTAAGGATTTTTTGACAAACGGTTTCTATAACTTAGCATCATTATTCCCGTTTAGATCACAAAAAGCAAACTTAATTAATGTAAAAGAATAATTTAAATGTTTACTCTGCGTTTGCATCATATTTTAAATGCACCTCACACACACACACACACACATACACATACACCTACGTACATCATGAATTGTAATTACATATACAATATAAGCAAGCATATATATATATGTATATACACATTTGTATATATATGTATATGTATATAGACAT